>OY540805.1:23517643-24006572 GCA_961205885.1 Ptychoptera albimana | reverse complement strand
GAAAAATATTTCGATTTTTTCCTACACTCGCACACAAAGCTTCGTTCCGCAACACTTTTAATTTTTGCACGGAAATAACACTCAAAAATAATTTTTTTATTTATTTATTTATTGCTTTTGTGTAATTGTGCTGGCGTTAAATTTTTTTTTAAAAATTCACCGAGCACAAATGAAAATAAATCAACAAAAAAAATATTTTTATGAGAGTACAGAATTGGTACGGAAACGGAAGGAGCATTTGTTTTGTACGAATAAACAATGGAAAAGTTTGTCTTTGTATCGTAGTTGATTACGGGGAGTTGATCACAATAAGTAATTAGCCAATTGTTGCTTATTTACGAAGTGATGGGAATCTTGGGAATCAAAGAAAGTGGGGCGACGGTGACATCATCTGCTTAAATGTCACTTGAATGTCGATTTGTTCATGTTGAACTCAGTGTTAACCCAGAATATGTGTTTGCTTGTTGCGTGTTGCGTGCAGCACGTAACTCACCTACGTTTAGCAGGAATCACCTGCCAGTACTCTGCCACTGAGATTTATGCGACATTGTTGTAATAAATTTATCTGAATTATGGTAAATAATAATAAAAAAGCTCATCGTGTTACGTAAAGGAGTCGATAAGTCAATCCTTTTAACTGGCTGTGCAGCACGAGCAGCATGAGAATGACGACAACGATGGCTCCGTTCTCGGTTGACACACAATTAGGTTCTTTCACATCGGCACCGTTTATTCAATAAATTTCATCGAATTTCCAGTAATTGAATGCTTTCTGTATTTAGAATTGATTTTTACAGCTTTTGTTGCTGTTCATCAAAGCACGATACAAACGAAATTTATTTTAAACTGCTTTGCTCAAATCTCTTTGCTTTTTTGCTTTTTTATCATTTTCATTTTTGTTCGTTTTTATCATCCTCCGAGCACAATGCTATAAAATGACAATGGAATGATGTTGCTCCCGAATCAGCGCCCCAGTACACACGGATACGACAATTTTTTCCAATCAATAAATGATTACACGACATGAGATTTTTGTTTTCCGATTCCTTGCAATAAATTTACAATGAAGTCGATGGAATTTGTGCAGTCATGTCCTGGTCCCAATACACGGCACAAGCATAAAAACAGAAGAAGTAGAAGAAGAAAAAAAAAAAACATTTTTGCCCTCTGCTGGTGCGAAGTCGCTTTTGTCGTTTCCACTCTCGGTTGCGTCAGGAGGTCCATATACCAAAATTATACATTTATGATGAATTTATTTATTGCCCAAATGAATACTTAGCTTACGAAGTAAACAGAATATTTTTGCGAAGAATTCTCGCCAGTGCACGCTCGAGTATTCGATTCTTAACAGAACTGACAGAAAAAAAAAAAAATCGTTTTATTTTGTCTGCGAATCTTTTTTTCTGTGCAAAAATTAAAAGTGGCGGACAAAAATACAAAAATAGTGGAGACAGAGCTTTGTATGGTATTAGTGGAAAAACAACTTTGAAACGACAAAAGCACATGCACGGTGAGAAATGATTATGGGTTAAGAGCTGAAAACCGTTTTCTGGTTTAATTTTAATGCAGCAAGTAGCAGGAACAATAGCAGTAGCAGCGACGATGGCGATGTCGAATAATAATTAAAACTAATAACAGCCATCGGGTCTTCTCTATGGTTATTTTTATTTCGGTAATTTTGGGGGTGGATGACGATACGATTGCACATTTTTATCGCTTCATTTTGACTCATCTCGTCTCGTCGCGCTGTGAGACTGGTCGTGACAAGATTTTTGCAATTAAATTAAATAAAAACTCCAGAAGCTGGCAAAACGGCGATAGTTTTTGCGCTTTTTTTTCGGTTTAATTCGTTGTTTGCATGTTCACGGTGGCGGGTAGCTCGCAAACCAAATATCCGTGCAAATGTGTTTCGGTTTAATCTGTTATCATCGAGACACAAAGCTCGTAATAAACGTAAAGTCCATTTTATGTAGCCTTTTGAATTTACCCCGACAACGTCAACCAACACCGCTTCCTCCACCCACCCACTCGCTGTGTTATTATTTTCATAAAAACTAAAAAAAAAAAAAAATGAAAACAGGAAAAAAAATAATTCTGCCGTCCAAATATGCATATGCATGTTGTGAAAAAGTTTAAATAAATCTGCGATGGTTAGGAGGCATGGCAGGCCACCCACGCCCGCCTACCCTTCGCCACTCACACAAAACATTGCAACCACTCATGGTTTTTTAATAAACTAAATACATTCGTTTTTAGAACTGAATAAATTCGCTGCAAACGGCACGTACGCGAAATGGCAAAATGGAAAATAGAAAAGTATCATGCCGCTCCCGGCACTCGCTTCCTCGTTCCAGCATTTGCATCTGCATCTGCACTTGCATCTGAGGAAAACGATTTTTACTCTTTTTATGATTATTATTGTTAATTTCGTTATTAAATTGGTCAGAATTGCTCTTAATGTGGGTGCAAATGGCCTGGTATCCCGGCAGAAACAGCCCGACTGAAGCACGATGTATCACCTCACATACTTGACATGTGACAGCTGCTCAGCATTTCCTTGTTCAGTGCTAATTAGCAGCTCGTTCAGACTCAGTCATCTCAATCAAATTACAAGGGATGATTATCAAAGGTCGAAAGGGTAGAGGAAATGAATTTATGTGCTGATTACGAAGAAACAATTTAAATTCTGAATTTGAGTTTTGATTCTGATTGGAAAAGGCATCACCACCCACACCAAACACGGTACCCTGAATCTCATTAATTTATGAATACAAATCAAGCTTCGTCTGTTCCTTCTTCTTCTTCTAGTTGCTTCGCCTCTAACCGAGTAATCGAATAAACATCACGTGAGACGTCCAATCAAACAACAAACTAATCAACTTCGTTAAGCAAAGGAAGTCAAAGAACGTGAAACGTTCTTCCTGCATACAATTGTTTGTCTCTCTATGCAAATGCTGATTGTTCACCGAAATTCACCTACGAAAGGCTCCTTCGCTTCCTTCTCACCAGCGCAACACAATCAGTCTAATTATCTCTACGTCGTGTCTGTTCACGCCAATCAAAAATCTAATCAAGCGAATTGATGAAAATCGAAGATTCGTCGTAATTAGCAATTGATGTTGGATTGAATCGAATCACATCGACTTGAATTAAAGAAACAATAGGAATGGGATCTAGTGGAGCATTGTGTGATGTGAACTCATAAACATTTTTATTATTTCATTACGATTTCGCTAGCAGAATGACGACCGACTCAAGCTGCTCGGCCATAAAAGACAGTTGCATGTTGCACGAAGGCGAACCACCACTCGAAGACCATCACATCCCACCCCAAATTGAAAATTATTTCATTTCTGTCTGCTGAACCTAAATTCTATGAGGAAACAAATCGTAAAACCAAACAATGCCGTGAGTTCCGCTCGGCCATTAAGAACTTAATTTGCTTATGAAGATTTTATTGTCTGACAAGTCGGCATCACGCCACGGCTCATTGCTTCTGATGGTCGATAATTTAGCGAAAATATTTATTTTGTGAATTTGCCGCTTACATACGGCTGGCGATGTAATTTCCCATGGCACATATCTGCTCTATCCTGTCCATGCCAATACACAAACGACGCAATTATTTCGTCGCTGCAGCATTTGTCGAATTGATATTTTCAATGCGAAATTCATCTCTACTTGGCTTCCTGTGTTTCCGCATATGTTATATGCGTGGAATTGGTTTTTTTTTATGCAGTTTTGGCTAGTTGAAAAAATTCACCTCGCTGTCGAAATTCCTGAAAATCAATTACCTCAAAAGTCGATGATAAAACTAGACGAAGCAACAATAATTACACAAATAATTGCTGTGGGTGGTGCTTGGTGTGTCGGGGTTGAGTTACGGCGGTCATAGAATATTGAAAACTAATTAAATTTTCATTTTCATGAAATTCGCGATAAAACTGGGCTGCCGCTAAGCCAATTCTCGCATTAAATTGATTAAAAATTTCGGTTTTTTATCGTTTTTTGTGAATTCGAATTACTGTTATGGCTTTACTGAAATTATTTACATGCCGAGTGGCTGCTGCTGCTCCGCCGTCGGCATCCATTTCATTTCGGTGGATTTTCACAAACAAATGTTGTGAAGAGTTCATTGCGATGCACCGAACGAGCAGCTACAGTCAATTTGTAAACGGGGAGATATGGAGATTAATTGACTTTAATCAATTCCGGCCTCGAGCAGCGGCATTCGAGGCGAATTGATTCACTTGCGGCACGTCCACGAACTCATCCTGGAAGGCAAATTAAACGAAACGAAATTAAATTAAATTAAAACGAAAAAGCAAATTGTTGTTTATGTTTGCAATAAAAACCCGGAGAAGACGAAGCTGGTGGAATTCAATTCTAGCGGATTCCTTAACGATTTTAATTTAAACATTGGCGGGAGACCTTGTTTTCGAATTTCAGCAAGATTTATCGTTTCACCAAAACAAAATGAAAAAGAAAAAAAAAAACAATGCGAGCCCCGGCTGCCATTCACTCCAATTAGAAATTCAGACACGTAACCGTGACTTACGCAGATCGCACCGCGTACATCACATTATCATATAGTTAAGAAGCGTATGGAGCTCTATTGATAAGAATCGACATCGTGATTGTACCGTTTATCGCTTGCCGCTTGCGTCTTCATCACAGGGAAATTATCATAAATTTCAATCAAGCATGTAGGTACCGCCACAGATGAGTCGAGCCGTTACAATCTCATCATATTATCGTAAAATGCTTAATAACAATCCTTATCTCGGCTTTATGGTTTTTATTACACGAGCCACCCACATACATCGATTTTCACAACTCACACCCTCATTTCATTTGGAGTCACAAGTCCTTAATTCTGCATGTGCTGCACTTTCTGCTTCTCAGTTAATCCAGAAATATGTCCTCATCGGTTCGATTTAATTTTGTTTATGCTTCGTGTTGCTATTGTAGTCACGTCCCGCTTCCGCTATCCCTGTCCTCTTCCGATGCCAAAACTAAGGCGAAACTAAAAAGTAACTTTTAACTTTAAACTTTTTCAAGAAAGGCTGTTTTATAGAGTTTGCCGAATCTAATCAATAAACATTACTTTCGTGCTTTACAAAGTTTAAATTCCATCACCCATCCACTGATGGCGTCAGCCACCATCGCCACCCACTACCGCAGAGGCATAAACATGAACACAACACACATATACGTTGCAGGAAGCACATGACTTGATTAAAAAGTTTGCGAAAACAACAAGTGCCATATAATCATTCACCACATCCACCGATGTGGGCCACAATCGCCCGCCAGCACCAAGCAAACAAGTACGGACCGAATTTTCATCGTAAATTATTCCCATTAAAGAGATTGTTGCATGCTGTCTGCTTTATTTTTATCACATGCCGAAAACGCGACTGAAATTTTGTTGCCAAAGTTAAATGAGATTTGGCCGTGCCGCGTGTAACTGTCCGCGAAATGAACAAACTTTTTTGTTTGTTTTTGTTTTTATATATGTGATGCTGGTTGGTGGCAATGAGAAGGCGAAGCGCAATTAAAGAGTCGCACGTAGTTTAATCATCTGCCACAAATTAGATTAGACCGACGCGGAGTTGATTATCAAATGAACTTTTGTCGCCTAGTTATTAAAACGTGTCCACTGCGCTAGCTGGTTGATGACTAAAGTTTGCAAAAAAAAAAAAAAAAAAAATTATCAAATATAGTGGAGAGTAGATGACAGTCCGTTGGGAAAATCAAACTACAGTAAATAGGTGAAAGCGATTAATTTGCAGAAATCAATTCTGATTCATCGTTGGAAATCGAATTAGTGTCCTCACTGGCAACGTTCTAATTGCAGAAAAGCACTGAAAATAAAATTTTTGCTTAATTTTCTTGACTCGAAGCGATAATTAATAATCGAAACGAAATGAATCAAGAGGCTCACCTGTGGCAATCATCGACTTCTGCTTGTTAACGTTTGACGTGACGTATAGCAAATTAGGTGCGATGCGTGATAATCAAACCTAGATAGCAATCGACAATCGGCAAAGAGAAAAAAAAACTAAAACAAAGGCGAAAAATCCTGAATTGATTTGCGAAGAGTCGGTGGGCAGTTGGGGTCGGTGCCTTTGTTGATTTAGTTAGAAACTATTTTCTGTGGTTGAAGGCGGATGTTTCTGTCTATTGTGTTTGGCTTTGATTGAAAAGTGTAAAAAGGCTAAAAACAACAAGAAACGTGTCGATTGGAGAATAGGAGGCTCATTCATCAAATTGAGATGTTTGCTTATGGGCTGGCAGGCATTTACCTGCGGTAATAATATTTTTATTTTTTTGTTAAATTCCTATTACAGGAAACATCTCAGTCAAAATTATGAAACTGGGTCAAAGCAGACAATTCATCTTGTGAAATCCTATTACCATTGTAAATCAATTTAGATCACTTGAGGAGTATCCTTATACTGGTCGGTACTGTTCCAAGGGGACAATCGATCGATTTCGTTTTTTGCTTGTCGAATATTCAAACAATTTCGTAGGTCAGTGAGGAAATTCTGTTCACAATTATGCAAACGACATAACGAAAGTTTGTCTCTCTTTGTATTTTATGTTTATGATTTGGGTGGCCAGGCCATCTAGCCACCCTTTGACAGCTCATAAATTGATGGAATTACAACGCCGCAATTTGCTTTGTTGCTGCCCGAGACTCTTATTGTCTCTTATTAATTATTTTATCTATCTTTTAGTTGCTGCGTCATCTCACTTAGAATATTAAAAGATAAATATTCATTTAGGGTGGGTGGGCCACTGGGTTGGCCTAGTCTAGTGCGGTGGGACGGTGGCGGAACTAAATAGAAAGCACAGAAAACACGTTCGCCTTAAATATGGATGGAAATGTTGCCTTTAGAATTTTTTCCTAATAAAAATGAATACATTATCCGAGCTCTGTCTGCACGAAGGCGTTTCCGTAATGTCGAGCTTTTAAAAATTTCAAAAGTCTCATTTTGCGCTTTTTAAATATTTAAATTATTTACAGAAAAGTGTGAGAATTTTATTTATTTTTTTTGTATTTTTTTAAGTGGATGAAAAGAATTCTGGCATAGGCGGAAGGCTTTGTTTCTGCTTATGGATCTGCTAAGTGTAAACACAGCCACATGGGCAAACATAAATTGCTTGAGGGGAGGGGAGTAGAGAGAAATCAACTCGATTAAAATATTGAAACAAAGGCAAACACAGGGCTGATGGCAGAAGGAAAGAGGAAAGAGGCAATAAAATTGTATGACAAGGACATTTAGCAAATAGGCAAATGACAACAATGGAATTTGATTAGTTTATGCCGAGTATTTTACTTTCCGGAGATTATCCTTGTGTCTGGGCACATTGCGGACGGAGGGATAACGGGCGATATTAATGAGTCTCATAAGTCAGGATTACTATGTCGTGTTCGCCACAGCCTTAGCCACACTTTGAAGTGTTCTGAGTAGATAAAGGCGACAAATTTATGGACTATAGGCATGCCACATGCTAATCGAGTAGAAATTATTGAATATCTGAGTTCCTTCCACCAATCAATCTTACAGAAGAATGATGGAATCAATAATTATCGCAAAGAATGAGTGGTTGAATTGTAATACAGTGGGCGACCCTGTGTATTATGATTAAGTAATAAAAGTAGCAAGCTTTCGTGTAAAACATGAAATCGTTTTTAGTGTTGCTTGCTGCTCGTAATCACGTGCCATCGGAATCTTGTCGTGCTAATGTCATTGGCTGCTGTGTCTGGCCATGACAAGTCTGAATTTGCTTTAATAAACGAATCGGTGTGTCATCAGAATTACAATCTTGCTGAGAATCAATATGATATGATGACTTGCAATTGAGTAGATGCAGCCACCAACCACTCAGTCGTTTTACCGATTCGTCACATCACACTTAGCTTTTATTAAAATGATGCTGAAAGCTCCTCGATACACTCGTTAAATTCTTGAAATCATTACACGTTGGCTGTTACGACTGTGGAGCGTGCAGGATTGATGTTGGTAGCATGCACCACGGGTTTCATCGTAACATTAAACTCGTCGTCACTGAAGTATTTTATTCTTGGGTATGTGTGACTAGAGTATTTAGCCGTCATCAAACCGTGACCTGGCACTAAATTATGCGACCCGTGGGAGCTCAACAGAGGTGTGATTCACCAGAGTACACAGTAAATAATTAGAATGCATCTGGCATTACCTCGCCCTTCAATCTAATAAATTACAAGAAACGAAATTAACATTTAAGAGACGTCAATTTAGTAACGAGGAGTTACAGGCAGTCAGATAATGAAAGTTTTAAATCCCCTTTAGGTGGTGACAATGGGACAAAGCACTTCCAATTGTTGTTTATTGTTTGCTCGGCACGTCGTTCCGCCGCAATTGTTTCTGCCAACCGATTCTGCCACAACACAATAATTTTTCATTATCTCGTCGCAGTTTCCACCATGCCTCTACCGCTGTGTCCATTTAATTCCATTCACATTGCCTTCTGCCTGCCGGCTTCTTCCTTGTTTCATATTAATTCTGTACCCTCTTTTGCCACTACCCTGGCAGTTCCCATTGTTTTTTATTGCCATCGTAAATGGAGCAATAAGCTGCGGTGAATGCGAACAAATACCTTGCGGATGTTTTCACAATTGAACGGTTCCCACTCCGCCAGATACTCACATAGACTCTTCGTTTCTTTTAATCAAATTCGCTTAAGTAGACATAAATTAATTTATCTTTTGTTTGCCATTTGTGCTTTTGTTATGTTGTTGTGGCTGTTCTTGTGTCGCAATAAAAAGTTTAATGCAAACAAAGAAAGCTGCGCCCCCACCGTGACAAATTAAATAAAATTATCCAAGTGGCGCGTTCTGTTGGTTATTGCGTCTCTGGTTAAATTTTAATTTGGTCAAATATTGATTGGATTATGGGTAAATCGGTGCCCACATGCTCTGCACATATTGGCTCAAGATCATTCATAATACTCGTGCCATTTCAATATGTGGGTGGGTGGGTTGGTTGAGTTAATGTCAGCTGTGTTATCTACATGCAACCAGGCATCCACATCTTCAATTGTGCAAATATTCGCATGATTTAAGGTGTCTAATTTACCCTCCATTCAATCCTTTAGCATAACACAAAAACGGTTGTCGTTAGAAATGTTTCGTTTATTGAAATGCCCGGGTAATTATTCTGCACCATCTCGAACCACCAACTCCAACCGAAGCGAGCAAAAGGTTACTGGCATATTGTCGTGGGTCTCTTATGAGATTTTATTCGTTTCAATGTCAGCCGATTGAGCAAAAATAAAAATGTCAAGCCGCCGACAAAGCAATCAAAACGAATTTAATAAAAAGGGAAACCGGCAGAAACGAATTGAATCAAAATCAAAGTGAAAATGGATAAAAAAAAGAAAAACTTTTATTGCTGCCGACTCGTACAAAGCTCAAGTGGAGGCGACGAAAGTGTTGAACGCGGTTCACCTTTAAATAACGAATTTAATTCATCAACTAATTCTCGGCAAGGAGCAACAAGGATGCCGTTAATTATTAATGAGGAAGGGAGTGAATTTGGAACAAGGAAACTTGTTGACTTTCCGTCATTCAGCCATTCAGTAATTTTAGCCTTTCATTCGACGAGGCTCATTGTTCATTATTCGTCATTATTTGTGTGGAATTTGCGAGCTCTGCTGGCTCACTTGAATCGTTTGAACGCCACATTCAACGACTTCACACAATCCATCATCATTCCTCTGTTCGCCGCTTTTGTTTTCATTTGACTAACGCTCACAGAGCCTTTGTGCCAGATTGTTTCAGTTTCTGTTGCTGCTGATTCAGATTCTGTTTTTCTGTTTTTCTGTTTTCTGTTTTCCATTTTTCGTTTATATATACTTTTGTAATAAAAATTCCAAACAAACAACATAAAAAACAAAAATTTACGACAAGAGTTGAATATGTGTGTACGGGGTGTGGGTGATGAGAAACCAAATAATATGATTGAGGGTTGCGTGGTACTTTGTGTTCTTGTTAACAAAGCCACCCCACGCCATACTACGGCATAATATTTTGGTTTCATTTTCAAAAGTTTTTACTCCTCGAAACATAAGTTGGGTAGCACTCGGATGGGGTGATGGTTTGCAAAAACTTGCAGCCAAGTTAAACAAGTCGCACACAATGCTCAGTCGTTGACATTGTCGTGCAACAATGTTGACAGCAAATCCACAGAACCGGAGTTAACGAAAACGAATATTGATGCAAAGTTCATTACTTCGTTAGCTGACTGCTAGTTAGTGGGTGAGGGTCGATGGATGGGCGGTGGCAGTTCATTTATTTCTGCACAAACAAACAATTTTTTTTTTTTGCTACTTCTTTTGGTTATAGAGATTGAGTGGCTCGTGGATGTTTTCATTGTCAAGCAAAAGTGTAAGAAAAAACACCAAATCGATACTAGTTGAAAGTGGCGCGGAGGTGGGCACGTGCTAATTTATTGTTTCGCTTGTTTTTAGTTGGCAAAATATGAGAAATGTGTTAAAGGCGAGTAGTTTTAGTTTTTTACCATTATGGCTATGACTTGATGGTGATGGTGATGGCGATGGCGGTGGTGGTTGAATGGCGATGAATTATTTATGCCGCACTCCGGTGACACGGAGTGTCGCATTGGCAGGGTGCCATGTCACTGCACTCAAGCTGATTAGATTGGATGGGATTTCGTCGAAGATTACCTCTTATTACCGCATCTTGAGCATAATTTAAGCTAAATTGCGGTACTGAAAAGTTCAAAGTGTCACAACTGCTGCTGCTTAGCGTAATTTGTTGAGCAGGTGTCGCTCCCCGTTATCGTCATGCAAATGACTTTACTGAGTTTCGTCGAACTCAAGTTAATTTAATTAAAAACTAATTTCGCAAATGTAATTCAATGGCGAACCGGATAATAAACGGGAAAATATTGATTTTTGACGGTTTCTTGGTGTTTGCGAAACGAATGCAAAACGTTCGTAACGATCGGGTTTTTTGAAATTTCTCCCGTGGGACACATTTGCCAGTACAAGGAGCCACAACACCACTACCTTGTTGTTTCTGCAATTAAAATTATTCGCAAATTGTAGCTACACAACTACGATGAATTATGTTTGCTGTGAAAATTTCCATGTTCAGCATTTCATTATGCCTCTATTCATTACGTCGCAACGTATAAGGAACGAGCGTCTGCTGGGAGTCTGTTGGGAGCCACTCGGGGCGTAAGTTAAATATTATGTTCAACGATTTTCACCTAGTTTTGCTTCAGTCTGCCGAAATAGATAAAAGTTGTGTTTCCTTTGTAATAAAATGCAAATCACCCCATCAACTGGGGTTAACCGACGGGATAAGGAACTCGAGGGGTTTTATTTTTTCTTCTTTTTTTTTTGTATTTTTTTTCATTTTTTATCATCTTTGAACAGATATCGCCCCTGCCGGAATATAAATTGACGAAGCTAACCGCACTTTAGCTGGATAATAAAGACAAATTATCGTTAGTGCTTCCGGTTAGTGCGATTCAATTCATTCACATGGATATCGCCACATATACCCAACCTCTATCCCTGACATCATCAGCATCTAAGTGAGGCAATCAATGTGATTGAACTCTCTTTGAAGATTTAACGAGTCTAAGGCTATTATCCATTTCTTGAAATCTTTCGATATTCGATGCCTTTGAATGCGCGATTGATCAGTAAGCTGAGATAATTATCCAGCTGGTGGGTTGGGTCCTGCTATTCTTCAAAAGAGTAAAACCGATGAAAATGTTACTTTTGTTAACTTTCTGCTTTGAATAAATTTTTCCAGGAATAGGAACAGAAACCGAATTTTTTTTGGGTCGCCAGCCCAACAGCCCACCAATATGTAAATATTTGTGGATGAGACGGGCCGCTGTTTGAGCATCGATGACCACCGAAAATGTTTTAAAACTGTTATCAAACGAAACAAAATGAATTTTATCTCCTCATTCATCACGGCCAACCGCGCATATGTTTGCGGTCGACGTTTTTTCGCTTTTTGAATATGATGCATGTGCTATGACGAGGCAGTTAGCAGTGGATGGTTGATGGAGGTGATCTCAATTCAGTTTATGATTGTGGAGTTCATTTAATTCGTCAATGCATCAGTTTCTGGCTAATTAATTAACATGAATTACTACCCGCGATTTAATGAGCTGCGAAGAAGCAAATGTTCAATCAGAAATTTAGAGAACTGGTGGCAAAGAGCATTGTGGTCAAAACGGCAGTATTGGCTCCCGTTATTACTAGTAATTTCCTAGAAAATTGTTTTCATGTTGAAAATACAATATTAGATTGGACGCTTTGTTTCGGGAAACAACAAATATTGCAATTTCGGTTTTAATGCTTTAATCAGAAAGTCAAACAAAAATAACAAAGCGACGCTCAAATGAAATTATGCCAGAATTCTGTTATTGTACAGAGTGGGTGTTTGATAACGATTTAGATTCAAATTCACTCAATCAATCCCAACTTAATCAACGTGGTGGGTACCCATCACCTTTAGGCTTAGTCAACAGAAACTCACCAACGCAGCGACATGGGCGCAGCAGCAATAACGCACGAAGGATTGAGTGTAATTTGACGCTCATGCGTGATTCTCCGTTTCGAATTGAATGATTTGCAACAACAAAAATATTTGTCCTCATCGAGTTACTTCGCTATTTTATTGGACAACAAATAGGTGTTGGCATTCGTACTGAAAACTCAGCGAAAAATTTTAACAGCAACGTTTCGGTTCGAATCTGATCATCAGCGTTAAACGAAAGTACAGACTGTGTTGAGTTTAGTATTCATCGGCCATCTCCAGTTTTTCACATTTTCACATTTAGTCAATATTTGTGTTTCCGCTTCGAAGGCAGCTTCTACTCTATCCCCCATGTAAAAATTATAGGAAAATAGATCGCGTACGCAAAACTGAATAGAAAATGTGTTTCTTCCGAGAAGCCAAAATTCGCCACTGTCTGAATTGAATAAAATTTAATTAAATTAGTCTCATTGCGACCAAATTGCGTATGTCACAAAAAAAAAAAAAAAAAAAAAAAAAAAAAAAAAAAAAAAACGGAGACACAAGCTGAAATGATTCTTGCGGGAAACACAAGCCAAGTAGATTAACGAAACGTGAATGAAGCATAAATTCAGTTTGTGTGTCTTGCGAATGAAGACCATCAATATCAGTTTAGCGCGCGCTTCACAAAATTTATGGCTGTGGCACTGTAGAAGATAAATCGGGTAGCTAAGCCATAAACACTGAATCGCAATCGCATCGCAAATACTTAAGTCAGCAATTCCTTTATCAAAGTTAATTCTGCTGGCGGCCATATACTCACAACTCATTACTCTCCAGAGCTTTTCTCCGAACCCTCAAATCCCGATTAATTACAAATTACGAAATAGAATAAAATCAAAAATAATTTTGGGTTCCAGATGGAAAATAATGGCGCATGGCGAATGGACGAGTAATTCGTTATTCGATCTGTGTCACTCACCTTGTCCCCACATCTCGTTATTAGTGAACAAATAAAAAAAAAAAAAAAAAAACACAAAATAAATGTCAGGCGAATCGTTCAACTAAGCTTTTAAGATGATTGCTTGTCCCGTTCCACTTCGCGATGATATTCTAAACATTTCTAACTCACCCCTCGGTGTGTCACCAATGACAAGATGCACGGCGAAGTAATTGCTGAAGATAATAAAAGCCGCAATAAAATCGAGTGGGTGGCTGCTGTTAACTCGACACACGAATCAGCAACAAGTTTATTGTCGCTACAACCTGCAATGTACAACCGTAGTACACGAGTTTTATGATGATGTCGATGTTGATTTACCTAAGTCGTCACGTGCACATATGCCAGCGAACACGAACCACGCTTTTGTTTAAATAAATAATTGATTTCCGCCATATGGCGCAGTTCGATGGCATCAAATTCGCCACCACCAGCGGATATTCTGCTCTGTTAATTGTTGTGTTTGATCAGATTCACAAAACTCAAGCAGGGGCCAGGGGTATTTTTATTCTGTTACCACGTCAATATCGTTTTTATTAAACGGCGACCATTCACTTGGCACTAATGCTCCGTGCTTCATGAGTCGTAAACATTCAAAGCGAATCTCAGCTTTGTTTATCCATTTTTTGTTGGTTTTCTGTTGCGCGCAAACAACAATTTGCGAATCGAAATTCATCTATAATGTAAAAGGTTAAAGAGTTGCCGGAATTTATTTATAGAATTGGCTTTTTCATTGAAATCGAATCGTTTAATGTAAACAACATTTTCCAGTCTAATTGAATTGATTTTACAAAATATACGTGTACGGATCTAGCCTGTGACAGCCCAAATCTCCCTTCAATCGAACCGATTTTATTTATTTTGACAATTAAATTAGTTTTCCCTGTCACTTTGTGTCGAGTCTGCCGTTTGCCGGGTGCCGTTCGCCGGGTGCCCACCATTCTTTGTGTCTTGACAGGCAGATATAGATAATTCCATTGCGAATGTTTGTTTCCTTTGTGTTCGGCGTCCTATTCGTCGCAATCGTTAAGCATTAATCACAGCGCAGTCTATTGTTGCAGATAATGGCCGTATCTGTTCGCTCGATTCTTTGTCCGACGGCAAACAAAGAATTCTTGTCATCTTATCAGATAACTTGTTGATTGCCGAGCCTCAAAAGGAATGGTTGGAAGTGGGAAGTGCTTGAGCTAATAAAAACAGCAAAGGTGCTTCAAGGTGACTGCAATCTTGCCCTATTTTTAGATTTGTAATTAAATCTTTGCCACGTTTCTCTTTGGCTTAACAACAATTTCGGATGTAATAAACACAAGGCAGATCCCAAAGCTTGTTCAAACATCGTACGATGGTCGTAAAACAATGAATCAAGCATCAATGGGTGACGGATGTATGTGTGGCTCGGCAGTATGAGGCCAGCATGTGTCATATTCTTATTTCACATAAAACGAACAACCGAGGCGTTCGACATTTAAGACTTTGACAACCTTTTTCTTGCTGTCGTTCGCTCTGCATTCGTCGGCATCTTGTGGTCAGTTGAAAATAAATCAGAGCGACATGATCGATTAGGTGGTCACGAGTAAATAAATATTCAACAGATTTTATGTGCTTAGAACCCCGCCAGCACCGAATTTATGGGCAATTCATCATTTTTCTGATGCCCTTCCATTATGTCGATGTGTTCGTGGTCGCCTCATTGTTTTCGTTTAGGCGAGGCGGACTCTTTGACCAAAATATAAATAAATAAGTTTCGTAGGCAATTTTCGCAAAAATTCAATCATCAAATTGTATCAACTGCGGTAATTGAATTGACTCGAGTCTACGGTTATTCAGTTTCCAATTTCCAGTCGAGTGGCCATCACATGAGTTTCTGATGAGTGTGTGGTGGCTGGGTGGTTTGACGGAGACCGCAGATATGTGAGTGACTAAACACTCAAAGTATTTTCACTTGATGTGTTTTACGGTTTCGAATGATAAAAGGTTTTTCTAGAGCACCCTGGCCAACCCATTGAATCTTTTTACTGCTAACCGCATCAGTTTAACCAAATGGAAATGAAACTGAAACACGGAATGTTTGTTTACCGTTCGGCATGCATACAGGCAAAATTGCTTTCTTACCTGTCCCGGTTACTCAATTAATAACTAATGAGAGATGAGACAGCCGTGATTTAAAATTTAATCAGCTTAATCAGGTTTAACGGCAGAGAAATTTCTAATTTGCCCAACCTGCGTTCACAAGTTTTTTAATTATTTAATTACAAAAAAAAAAAAAATAAAATCATTACTCGGGGGCGCAAAACTTTAATTATTTTCACCCTTGCGAGGTGTGAGTTGTGTTCCGTAATTGTTTTAATTATCGGCAAAATCATCTCGTCTCGTTTCCTTTATCCTAAAAATATTCATAAGTTTCTTTCGTAAGCGGATAATGACTGAATTGTAACTGGGAACAATTGCCATTGTGTCCAATTTTGTTTCTAGTTTGTTTGCGACACCAAAACTTCAAATAATAAAATTTCCTGCATTACAGTTTCTGTGAATCGAGGAGTTTTATCCAAATAAACTACTTCTGAGTTAATTATAGACTCAATTAAAATTGTTGCTTCTTTTGTCGAGTGGGCAGCGGCGTGGAAGGAGCGACTTGATATATAAAGTTTTTCATTTTAATTCAGTCTGGAACAGGTGAGTGTGGGTGGAAAAAAGTTTACCATGATCACGGTGCATTGTTAGCCCATGAATTATCAGCTCCGGTATAGAATTAAAGTTTAGTCTTGCTGCACAGTTACAGATCTTCAACTCGTCCTTAGCCGACAATGCTTAAGACGTTGTGTGGGTGGGTCGAATGAAATTTAAATACAAAATGACAATAGTCGATGCTGTTTATTCTCTTGTTAACACGAATTTTGTTGTTATTTTGCAAATTCCGCTTTTGGTGTACTAAAGCCATTCCCCGTTACTAAATGTAACATAATATTAGTTTAAGGAAAATCCCAAAGTATATAGTGCTTTGTGCTATGAAATTGTACAAAATTGGACGAAAAGGGATCAAATGCTTAGTGCTTACTGCTTCGAATGTCATGTGTTGGAAAGATTGTTTAATGCGAACAAATGGGCGATGCTGCCTCGTCGGATAAGCTAGGTCTAGTTAAAGTAATAAGAATCTATTAAAATAATTTATCGTTAGAATAAAATTGGTGCGGATCCCTTTGTTTCACTTGGTTTTCGGGTTCTGTGTCCGGTGTGAGGGCTGGGCAGGGCCACCACCACCACACAAGGAATGATAAATGAAGAAATGATTCACAGCAGTGTACTGTATTAAACGTGAAGTAAATCAGATTCAGGCACTTTCTGAATCTGGTTAACACATGTGCACGTACCTCGTTTACACCTGAAATAGTTTTTTTTTATTGTGCTGATGAATAAATCAACACTGCAGAGTGGATTTTCCGTTTTGCATGCTGAGCAAGTTTTTAAATCGGCCAATTTGTAATCCAAACACACGCGAATCTTTTCACGGATGCATTCCGTTGTAAATCTTATCGATTTTTGCATTTTCTTCTTTTTTTTTCGATTAGTTTTCTTTGTCACAATAGCACGGTTAACATCGCACTTTACATCGTTTGATTATCCCCGCGAGCACTTGCTTCTTTTATTATTCATATTGTTTTGTGTTTGTGTGCGCGCGATTCGGTGTTAACAACGTATGGCAATCGCTTGTCGAGGTATAATCAAATGACGAAACAACATAGAACACTTAAACGTACTTGTTGACATTTGTGTGAATTTTATGTGCAGAAATAATATGATTTCGTTATGTGGGTGGTGGCAGCGGATTAAACTGGGAACGAGTCGACTTTATTACGTTGTTATCCGGCGTTAACCTCATTCGAATGCAAGCATTTCTCTGTTTATTTGTCCTCGCGTAAATCTGTTATCAATATTTTTACAATTCAATATTGTTGGTCTTATCCACTGAGGTAAGTATCAGAAATGAATTTTCCAATAATACCTTATCTGTTATTTCCGAAAAAAATGAATCAGAACTTTAATCGTTAGCAAACTTTTACAGAAATGATCTTTGTTCTGCGTCATGCAGATGCGTTGCGATGACGAATTTTTTATTTTTTTTAATAAAGTTTCGTTATGACAGCTTAATTCAGTGGAAAAACTGGAAAATTTATTAAAATTGATGAAAACAGACAGAGAGACAGCGGCAATGGTAATGGCAATGGTTAAAACGAGTGTAGGAAACAAATGAGTTTTTATTTAATTTTGTTTCCTAGGAAAAGGATAAATGCTCAAGAAGTAGTGACGTCAGCAAAAATAATTTTTCGTTTTATTCCATTTAGACATTCCTGTCACCGATATACAGTGCACGATTACCTTGTTCACATACGAAACGGTTGCCAAATGCCATTCTTGGTATCGCACTGAAGCTTTTTCATTTTATCACATTTTAGCGATGCTTTTTCATAGTTTGACGACAATAAAAAAATAATTTTTGGTTTTATTTTACTTAATTAATAAATTCAGCTGATATTTCTGCTTATTAAAAGCACACCGAATGCCATAAAACTTTTTAATGACGAACTGCCAAATTAATGATGGACGCGGCATGGGCGAACTGGCCCACAATTATGGATAATTGTATTCGAAAAATACAAAGCCGAAATGAATTGCGACCGTTTTTATATTCCAATGCAGGTGTTTCGTTGACTGACCATGCAGAAGTGCTTCGTTATAATTTTTCGGTTGTAAAACGTCCAGTTAAGTTGGCAGCTTAGCTGAATGGCTGTCTTTGCTCTGACCTGGATTGACGAACGCCAAACTAGCGCAATAAAATTCACCCATTAAAACCGACGAACGGAAATATTTCGAAAATGTGTTGCTGTTGAATAAATAAAAAGTTTTTATGTTCGGCAACAAGGGAGCGATAAATATGTTGCCCATAAAAATATTTTGAATAATAAAAAGGCGGAAAAAATAAACAATAAAATCGAATTGAAATTCGTTTCCTTCATCCAAAAAACTAATTCCTTGTTTGGTGCTTGCTTGTGACTACCTCACTGGATCCAAGTACTTTTGATGGGAATTGATTTTGTTTTTGTTTGTTTGTTTAATTAGAAAGTTAAAATTCCAAATTTTCAGAGGGGGAAGACTCAGATGTCGATACATTTTTGGGCTGCAGTGGAGGCGCCAGGTATGACTCATTTTGTTTTGCAGCAAAAACAATCTGATACTGCATCTGACGAACGTCTTTTCTGATGGCTACAAATCATATTTCGACTTTATCTCCATTTTATGTCCAATTATATCATGCAGCCGATAAAATGCTACAGACACGATATAAGAAAATCTCAGCCAAAATTGCGAAAAATTGATGACTTTCGTTTGGTATTCCGTCCACGCATTTTCGATTTTTATTTTTTCCTTTTGACCGTTTTGTGGAGTGTGCGACGTTGAACTCCACATGATTTTGTTTTTATTTTCGGTTTTACTCTATTTTTGTGTCACGATTTGATTGAGCCATTTGTGTCGTAGCTCCGTTTGCAACACACGAACACAGACACACACACACACACACAGTGTTACTCATTACACGATTTAATGAAATTATGAACGATAACGGTGACAGCTGACGACGGGTGTGAATTCGCTTAATCATTCCACTCCTCGCTTTATGTCATTTTAATTTGATGCCGTCACCAGCACGATGAGTCTCATTTTTTATTTTTCTTTTCTTTTTTTTTCTGTGACAACATTTTACCCGTTTGCAAAGTGATTTTTGAGCTTTTAACCAAACAAACATGATAATTCTGCGTGTTTATCCCGCAGTTCAGCCAATACAAAATTGGAAAGGGTGGCTGTCGGGGATGCCCTAATGAACTCTCAGCGAGAAAGATAATAAAAATGCAAATTAGTCAAAGGAAAAACTTTAATCACATTTGCCGGTATTTAAGAAAGCTCGGCCTCTTAACGCGAATATTGTGTCGCCGCGGAACGAGTTTTTAATCAATTTTATTTTGCCAACGCCAAAGGACGAGCCAAGGAAAAGTTGAATTAAGTTTATAATTTCTTTTAGACGTCGCATCCATTCCATTATTTGTTTTGAGTTCACATCCCGAAGTTCAGCCTCACATACAGCGACTAAATAAATAAATAAATGCTTTGTGGATGGTAATAGATGAGAGTTGGGGGAATTGAGTTTCCGCCGTGCATGTTTAGTTCAAATAAATAAATAAATAAATAAACGGGGTCGTGGCATCAGCAGTACCAACACAATAGGAATCTGCAAACGACCGGCGGGATTTAGGCAGATAAACTATTTTCTAATTATTTTTTGAATTATCCTTGGAAGACACGGCATGACCCAAATGAACAGACGACTCATTGATTCGCCTGCTGATGACATCTGATGCCAAATGAAGCAGAAACTGATATTGCCCACACTGTGGCCAGTGTCTCATCTCCTAATTTATTCTTCGTCAATTTTCTTGATTTCATTTGACATTTTTACCGCTGTTGCTGCTGCGGCCAAACGACGCTACAAATAAATTAGTCAGGGATCTCTGTGTGCCAAATGAACTGTTCGCACGCGATAACACCCTACACCACCCCAATTGCAAAACTCTTTTTATATTTATTCCGAATTCGATTTAATGAAAACAAATTTATTATCGACAGAACTCATTGCGTTTCCGATTCCGAATCACGATACGATTTGATTCAGCTTCTATTGTCATCGAATTAGAGCAAATGTGTTGGGGGCGCCCATGTGTGAGTGCGAGATACCGAAATGTCAAAAGTTAATCAAATGCCACGGCGGTAAAACACAAATAATTAATTTCAATTAAATTTTCTCGCACAGCAAGGAAATCTAATTAATTCCTTTGTTCAATGCGTCGTCATACATCGTGTTTGTGTGTTTGTGCACTGATTTGTCATAATGGAATTAGAAAAAGTTAAAAACGGCAAATCCGTCTCCTTCTAATTAGGTAAAAAGGAATAGAAAAGGCGCAAAAAACTGAAATCAAATCAATTAATTTGAATAATTTTACTAGCGAAAATAAGACAAACAAAGAATCATCTCGATTCTGCCGTTGCCAGTTCCATGCTCGTGTCTAATCTAATTTCAGTTGAATGGAAATCGTTTTGTTTGCCCTGTGGCGTCGCTTCGTTATTCATTTTAATTATTGAAAAAGCGAAAAAGTCTCATCTCCAACCCCGAAAGAAACGACAGAAGAATTCTTTTTCCTTTTTTTTTGTTATTAAATTGGGCGAATGCAAGATTTTACACCAACATCAAGAGCTTTGTGGTAATCCAAATCAAATTTTCTCTGAAGCCAAGGCAGCTGGAGGTGGTTTGAGCGGTGTTTCTTCGTTAGAAAAACAATTTAAAAGCTTTTTTTGTCAGGATTTGGCGGGATTTACAAGTGGGGAGGCGATGTGGTAATTTATTAAAAAAAAAAAAGAGAAAAGAAAAAACCCGAAAAACATGAAATTAAATTATCTTCGTAATGATTTTCTGTTTGTTCTTTTGTTTTGTCTCTTCGTGTGCGTTGACTGTGCCGTCGAGATGTAAATTTCCCATTCACTCGAGTCTACGTAAATAAGTAATAAGAAATTAGGCAGACATTACATGATGTTTGCTTTTGCCATGGAAAAACCACAAAATGATGTCGCCGGTAATGGTTGAATGGGAACGAAATCGATGTTTGTCGTCGCCGCCAGGTTTATTTACCTGGAGTGACGCCACAATGCTGACTGTACCGATTGCAATGAGGTCTCCAGTCACAATGGCAATTACGAACCTCTGTTACCAATTCATTACCCGATCGAAGCAACAGCAAATAGCAAAACGATTTTTTTTTAATTAAATATTTAAACGAGAGTGGGTGGTGACTGGGTGGCGGAAGGCACTACATACTATTACGCTCCCTTCACTTCTTGCAGATTATAATTTAATTGATTTCAGCAGTTTGTTACAATTCAAAGAAGTGACACAAAATACTGACACAGCCATTTCTAATTGAAAACCAATACAGGCATCGTCGAAAGTCAACTGAAAGTCGCAAGGATTCATCCCATTTGTGATGGAAAATGAAATCGAAAATAGAGAAGAAAAAAAAATTGATTTGAGTCTCGTTTTGTTGCTTATGAATGGTAAAAATCAAAACAAGCGAATTTATTGGTGTTTTCGTGTTGGAAACACAAACAGGAAGCAGAGAACAGACAGCGGTGGTAAGGTGTAAGAAACAGAAATTCTGCTATTGATTTGTTTAATTTATGTGTTGCGCCCCATTCCCTTACTAAACGAGGGCAATATGTCACTAGTCGTTTTTTTTTTTTTAATTTTCACCCCCACGAGTCTGTGTTTTATATTAAAACGAACCATGCCGATAATAAGAAGCAAAAGAAGAAAAAAAATTAATCAGTGAAAGTTCCTAAAAGTCAATCAATCATTATCGAAATTGGATCACCTGGGCACTGTGAGACGGTGGACACCAGCAAACACATTTAAAGAGTGTGGTATCCACGTAACCATCGTTTCAGTCGCTTAATATTCATGAAAACATGAAGGCATCAGTCTGCCGGAGTGAATCTAATCAGATTTCAGAATTAAAACGAATTAATATGCAAATTTGCGTTATAAATCATAATCAGAATCAAAGACTTTAAGCTAAACGAACGTTTAGCCACGATAATTTATTATTCAGAGTTTTGTGGCTGGAATTTCTGAAGAATCTACGTTGTTACGCCGTTATTAATTATTTTAATAAATAAAATAAATAAAGTTTGTGCAAACAAAAGTTTGTAACGCCACCCCGACATCGCACCACACGGATTGCATGTAAATAAAATTTTCTTTTCCTTGTACGGCGCCCCAAAATGTGCTGGGTGCTGGGTGTGAGACGAGACGCAAACAAATCAACGAAACGAGATTGCAAAAACTTTCGTAATAAACACTTGTTGGGTGGTGACGACGATGAATGTGGCGAGAATGCCTCAAAGCCTTTGATTCATTTTTTTTATTTTTTTATTTATTGAATAAAAGTTTTCAATTAATGCCTCGACACACATTCACAATTGAAACCAATTAAGAAGTTTCTGCCTTACAGCAATCAAGGCGACATGACGTCATTAATCCCGCCAGGGTCAATACTTCTGTAATTTAATCACCAAGCGACAACTACGCTACGGCATATGTGGCTGCGGATCTCTTAATTGCAATCTGAGTGCTGCAAGTTCTTGCATAAAAATTTCATTTCCTTTCGTCATAAAAGTGGAAAACGGAATACTGGGTTTACCACAATGCGTCATACACTGAAAATGTTACAACGAGATGGGCTGCAGAATGTAGTGGAGTGGAGCATGCCTCCAGAGCAATTAACAGCTTTTAATGAGTTTATAAATAATTATTGCATGCGAGTGAAGCCACAAATGCAAATACTGCAAGGAATTCTTAAAAGGCTTTAATGGAATTTTTTTTTCTAATTTATTTTTCTGCACTCAACACTTCACCCCATCCAGAAACACCACAGAGGAAACGTAGAAAGAAGGAGCTTTTGTTCGTCGTGCTGGCAAAGGTAATAATTCATTCGCCTGTATTGCATGACGCGAATCTTAACGTCGCGAAAGGATTCTAACCTACTTAGCGTATTTACCTTTCAATTATTTACATTTCTATTAGCGCGACTGGGCGGGTGGTGGCATCTGGCTTCTTTATTGATATTTGTCACGATTGCTGTCTCACATATGCTACGATTGCTCCAGTTTTTGTTTCTGTGCCGAATTCACCAAAAATAGCTACCGAATTCATTTCCATTAATTACGCGAAACAAGGAGAAAGAAACGACAACGAATGTTAGGGGAAACTAGGGATGGTGAATATGGCGTAGGGGACAATAAATACTCAAAATCGTTTAAATATTCATGTGTTGATCATTTGCTGCAAATGACGTTGTCGAATTAATTAACCAAATGTCACAATAAAGGGAGATTTCGGTTTAACATGGCTAGCCACCCACATGCCCACAATCAGCACCTTTTTTTTTTTATAAACGTGAAACGCCATTTAGTTAATAGCAGAGACTGGCCAGCCACTCAACCAAATCGAGGGTAAAAATATTATCACTATAGCCAGAGCCACACTTAAAACGTGGTGAAAAAAAAAATGGACATTTGTGGTACTGAAAGAACCGCAGAATTGAAGGTGGGACACCGACACAGTTATGAAGGGATTACCTGGTAAATGGCTTACTCATAATATTAGTCGGTAGACAGGCGGATTAACAGAAAATGCGACAGAATAATTAAAAATTTGAACAAAACCGAAAATGAGCGGCAATCGATTTACAAATGCGACAACCGAATCGACATAAATAAATTAATTGAAATTTCCATATTCGATTCTTCCTGCTAGTCATGCATTTGGATAGGTAAAAACTTTGTGTCCGGATGGACTCGAGGAAAACTTATCTGGTAGCAAGAAATTCAGAGTTAATTATTCAATTCGATTTCGACAACAACATCAACGGTATCACCTTGAATTAAACTCAGGTGGGTGGGTCGAAACTATGATGAATAATTCATGAGACGAACGAACTGCAAATGAAATTAGAATTCAACTGAGTTTAGTTGGTTATTGAATAACATAGAATGGAACGAGATCATGTAATGGAAGGACAATCTTCAGGAAGGTGGCTAGATGGGAGTTTTGACCAATGACAAGATAGAATCACGATAGTCACGATAGAATTTATTCTCGTATACAGATGACAAAAGAATTTTCTTTTATGAGATTCCCTTTTGCGTCACATTACTCGTCACCCAGCATATTATCTGCAAAAGTTTAATGGAGATGAGGAAGTCGTTTGTGGTAGGAGACGCGTCGGTCGTGGGAAAACAAAGATGATGAACTTCAGAAACCGACACTAAGCAGCTTACTGTGCGGATTAATTGTATCCCATCGGTGCGCCATTCATTCGCAGAATCAAAACTGAGGTCAACTCATGTTGACACTGAGACGTCTACTCCTGCTGCTGCTGTAGCTGTTAGTGGTGTCACATTCAAGACAGAATGCGACAGCAATTGAATATGACATAAAGTGCCAACCATTATCCACACTCACCCAGGCACCCCACCAGGCCCTATTTGCATCCCTATTCACATCAACAGTAAGCAATTTTATGATTTGTTTATCTGACGACATGTGTCTCAGCCACTCACTTTCTACGATTATTACGATGCTGATTTATGCAAATTATCAGTCGATACTAAACTTTCATTGCCACCGGGTTTGAGAATTGGGGTTTTGGTGAAAACCAATTGCGTCTGTCAACACAGAAATTCTCTGTTTGCTCTGAATGCAATTAAATTTCGTTTGATGAATTTCGAATATTAAATGTGGTTTCGGTTGGGCTCTGTGGGCCTCGACCGCCAAAGTTAATTAAATTTAATTTCGACTGATGCGAGGATGTGAGGCAGCTGGGTGGCTGTTTATGCCATTAACAGCAACAATAAAAGAATAAAAATTAAAAATAATAACTGCGACTGTCACCAACTTGATGATTTAAACTCATTAAGCCGCTGTCCATGCTCGACGGTCGCGTGCAACCGACCATTTAGAGGTGACACGAAGTGCAGCCATTAAATTAATTTTCATAATAAAAATTAAATAATTAATTTTTTTTTATTTATTAATTCCTTTCCTTTTGTTCCGCTGTGTAATTAATTCCATTGGCCAACCATAATCGTCGAGTTAATGGAATTTGAATGAATGAAGCAATTTGCGGTCGTTTTAACAAGAGTTTGGAAGATTGTGGGGGAGGTGAAGATGCGCATCCTATGCAGTGTACTGGAGACGCCTTATCACTTGGCAGCAGATGATCCGAGAAGTTTCATTCCCAAGCGTCTGCTAAGTTACCACAACCAGTAGCTTTAAGTTTCTTCTTCTGCTCTCTTTTAAATTGAGTCAGTGACCCTAGTGTTCCACATGCATTTGCCACATGAACCATAACACAGAGAACAAAAAAAAAGAAGAAGAAGAAAAAACAAGAAAAAAAAAATGTAAAAATAAAATGAAAAAGTTATGGCAAGCAGCAAACAAGCGCCAGGGGACAATGACTGCCCTTAGTGGGGTAGAAAAGTAGTGGGTTGGGAGAATGAACTAAAATAAAATAAAATTTCAATGGGACTCGATGACAAACATAAGTAAATTTAGTGCCATACAGAAATTCAATAAACGCCACATGCCGATTGTTGTTTCGATTTGACGATAAATAAAATGTGCGAGCGGTAGGGGCCGCCGTCAACGAGTGTAAATATCGCATTTGGGCGAAACCCTCGCCTCACTTATCATCATGCAAATGAAATTTTCCAATACTTTCAGTTTCGTTTTATGTCGCCAATAAAATTTTGTTTCCAATTTATCCAAATTGAATTGTGATAAAGTTTTTGCCACTCGTTCCTCCGTTTCATCGACCACCCACAAAACCCCCGTAACGGCCACATCATCTTTATCTTTGAAATTGCAATAAAAATAAAACGAAACCATTCGACAAACGACACAATGAATAAATGATAGACGTTTAGATGATTGAGGAACATTTGTCGTGCACTTCTTTAGGCAGATATCATTCTGGTGAGATCTGCTGTCTAGAGTCGAGAGTCTAGACCTTAACCTGTAATCCATTAACGACGGATCCTGTGTCAACATTAGTAACAGATTAAAAATTAATTATTCTTGTGGGGGTGGTACGTGCCACCCGGTACTGTAAAAGCTGTGGCACCGTAGTTTGCGGAATTCGCTCTGGCTCGCAATTAATATTTATTGTGCCTTGGATTTGCATACGGCATACGGCATCAGCCGTTAATCTAAATAGTGTACATACGAGCGATAAAAGTGTCGTGTGCTGGCTTGATGCGAGGTGAATTGGGATAACAGCAAGTAACGAATCGCATTAATAATAATCATGTAATGCCGATCGTCATTCATTTACTGCCAAAACAGTTCCCGTTACGTGGAATAACAGCTTGTTTGACTGTGGCAGTGGGGTTGGGCGTCATTATGAATTATGTTATTATGTGGTCGCTGTGTGTTATCTCGTCGAAATGCATCCCTCGGAAAGTATCACGTTGCAGGCATCAGAAAAACGAATTAAAGCTGAACATGATGTCGCAGTCAGGCGTGCACTGACGAATGCAAATGATGCTGCCACCGACATACGTTTCTCGTTTATTTTTGTTGCCGAATCCATCATTTGAGTAATAAATGTGTCTAATGTCTGGTTTAGTGGTTCACCATCACCACCACCACAACCACCACCAGTGGCAATAGTACTGGCGATAGTGAAACGTGCTGGTAAACGAGATTCAACTCCCAAATGCCACCCACCTCAGTATTTTTGCAACATGAAATAAATTTCCATCAAGGGTTAATCTGCACAAAACACGTTAGATTTTTATGTTTTAATCAAAGAAATCATCTTTGCAGACATAGACAGCTCGCTTCAAAGTTATTACAGTGTTTGTAGCCTCCTTTGTTCGGTTCGTTCCTTCACTGCCACTGCCAATGCCTTTGCCCGTTCAATGATTTAATGAAAATTCTATGCCCGAGTTGTTATCAAAAGCTGAAAAGTAAAAAAAAGTTTATTCGCTCGACAACCCAATTTGATTCGCTTTTCGTTACCTTTGATGCGGCAAACGTTCTTTCCCACATCATTCCATAAATTAATAATTTTAATTTAACGACCGGCCATGATGATGTTGCTTCTTTTTTTTCCTCTAAGAATCAAGACTCGTCCAACTTGGACACGTTTGGGAGATAAGCGCGACATATGGTCGCTATTTGTGTTCAGCAAGTGTTGACACAGCGATAAATACTTTTTACGACTTTTGACGCCGTCGTCTGTGAATTTTATTATTGATGAGGCAAAGAGTTAAGCGATAGAGTCTGCCACTTATCGCCATATGCTAAACAGAGCGTCACATACGTGGTAACGTTTGCGATAATCGAAGGTCGGCTATAAAAGTCTTTCGGCTACGTGGGCCAACCCAACAAAGATGTTAGATTGATGACTGCTCATAAATTTCATCGATTAAATGTCTGACGAGTATTAGGTCATCAGTTCAAGTTGATGCTGAGAATTTATTTCGTTTTCCTCCTACATGTTCTCAGTGTCTTTGAATCAACAGCATGAAATGTCATTATGCCAATGAAGAAATTTCTAATTTCAACAGAACACAAAATATTTACATTATTTACCATTTAAAATGCTACAAATGTTACGTCTTCCCAGCCGCCCATTACCAATCCCACCCGCCTCCATTTGTTGGTTGAGAAGCGGCACGTGCAATCGGAATTGAATTTTAAGTCAGGAATTTGCATCGCAATCCTTTGGCATTTGTTTTCCTTTGTTATTTGCCAATACACAAATACGAAGAACACAAACAAACAAACAGCCATTTGAAGAGTACACGACACGAAAAAGGTAGCAAATCAAGGAACGAGATAATAGAATCGACGGCGACAGTTTATTGGCTTTGAAATGCAAAATAGGTAAATGCGGAGACAAACATTCCCGCGAATCCCATATGACATTTGCATAGTGATGAAAAGTAAACTTTGAACGATTTGCATGACTGCGATTCACTTGCAAAATTAAACCAAACAATTTTATGCAAACAAATTGCCATTGCATGTGGCTGGGATCCCCGTTTCGGCAATTATACCAATTTGGTCATGGAATGCAGCGGCTGGAATTCAATTAGCAGGAGTTAAAAAAAAAAAAATCTAAATGAAAGGCAATATCCGCTTCGCAGGTGGAAGCTCATAAATTATTCCGCTGGCAGGAATGAAGATTAATGGCGGCGACTACTTCGTTCAAGTGTATGGAATTTAGTGCTGTGGCAGGACAGGAATGGCGGAATGAGAGAATTTATTACCATAAAGTTTCGCGCGAACCGACCACATCTAGGCTTTTAATTTTCTTTTTTTTTTTTGTTTTTTGTTTTCTTTCTTCTATCATTAGCTGCCGCCGTTTTAATTGACTTTTTATGCAGTGTGGCTGGTGGATGGTGGTTTAAAGACCACTCGACGTGTTTTATTTTTCTTTCTTTTCTTTTCTTTTCTTGTTAATAAGAAAAAGGCTAAAGATGGAAGCAAAACAATAAGCAGTCGCTCTTCATTTGAACATCATCACCACCCACCTTTAAACAGGACATCGGCAAAAAAAACTTTTTTTCAAATATTTTTTTTTTTTTTTTAATTCACAACTTTTAGCCGATAGACGGATGATCCCTCATCCGTGGCACATCGTGCGGGGGACACATAAACATTTTTTATTCGAATTATTCGCATAGCTGAACACAATTCGTCTGAATTTATTCATCTATTTCAATATTTCTGTATTTCATCCTAGCCTAGCTGATACATTTGTGCGCCCGTCCGCCCGCATTCTGTTTAATAAGACGACGACGACGAAGAAGAAGAATCGAAATAGGAATAGGAATGTTTGCGTTTTGTTTATAAATAAAAATTTTGAATACGGCATTCGGATGGATGAATGGAAGACGAATCATGGATGGTTGGAAGACGATGAATATCTTTATTTTAATTAATTTATGAAAGTGAAACGAATAGCGGCAACTGGCAAATTGAAATAAATTACTACTTTCAGCCAACCATTCGAATTGTATTTATTTTGCGATGCTTTAATTACATTTTAATCTGTAATTCCAGCCCACGCTTACACCATTATCACCCAGATGAAAGAAATCAACTCTTCTGCTGTCAATTACTTGTCGACAGATCAGTGTCCTTCGGTTTCCTCAAATGGCACAATGATCAAATTTCATCTTATGACAGCTCGCTTCTTGGCTGAGGTGAGTAGAAAGTTTTTCCACCCGCTCCTTCTATGGTCGTACCAGCATAAGATGTAATAACTGAAAAAGTGGCGCTAATTGATCAACATGTGAACGTCTTTACGTCTTTACTCAACATCTTAAACATTGTGTATTTGCTAAGCCCACACTCAATTCCCACGCACACCCCCATCGCACTCAGATGTAACAAAACTATTAATTGATTTAATAAATTCATTTGTCTGTCGGTGAGTAGACTAATGTATCGTAATGTAATGCTGGGTAATTAATTAATCATCAAACCGAATCATTACATAATACATCTCCACTCACACACACACCCTAAACTTTCTTCAACCGTACACCCAACACCCAACACAGCAGCAGATCGAGTTTGAAATTGCATGATTTGTTGGCTTTCACCTTGTAAATGTGCAATCGATTACATAACGACAGCACTCAGCTCTTTAATTATGCTGAAACGCTTGAACGGCATTTGGGTTGCATCATCGTTACTGCATTGTGGATTTGCATTTTAATCTGACGATACACAGATCGGAATCATTCACTTTTAACCTTTTTTTTCCGGTTCAAATAGCACTAATGTGTGATATCAACAAGGGAAACTGGCCAACTAACAGTCAATATTTGCCTTTCGTCTGTTATTTACAGGCGAACAGCGACAACAACCGCAAACAATTCTAATGAAGTATCGTGTACTAGTGTTACAGTGACCTCCATCTAGATTTCAACACACTTCTACATACTCCCACACACCCACTCATTCACACACACAGAATTTATTTATTCATTTGGTCGTCGACTCATTGCTTGTCTCAAAATCCACTTTGTTTCTGATAGCGAAAAAAGCAAATAAACTTTTTCGCAGATAAAACTTTTTTCCGTTTCGCAAACTCAAATAAAACTTTTTCGAATTTGGCATGCACAAACAGACATACACGCAGCCACATATAGCACTCGATAAAAGTGTAGTCGAGTAATGTGTCTTGTGGGTCACCTCATACCGTGCACTGTAGCTACCCAAACAACATGTAACAACATGTACAAAGTGAGTGCTAATAGTGAACGAGCAGATGAACTTTTCGCATTTAAACATCCATCCATCCATCCACTTGCTCATTGAAATCGCATTTAACCAGATTCATGTGCAGAAATTAAAGTAAATCGCCAAAAAAAAAAAAATACTGGCGGAAGTTTTAAAGAATTCTGGTACTGGGTGCAAACTAGATGAACTCTTACTCTTACTGTCCTACCTCAATTCTCGTCGAAATCAAGAAACCAAAAACCGTAACTTCATTTCTCGCATTTTCTTTGCCATTAAGCAAAGATTTTCCTAAACTTTATTTCGCGTGAAACCGATTCAACACCTCTTCAGTCAAACATCTCACACCGCCACCGCCACCACCATCCATTAACCACTTACCCCGTGCAAAATGAAAGGTGGAAAAAAATTATTATTTATCGTTTTACTTTGGCTGCTCACGACGCGGATAAAACAGAAACTTTTCTGCTCGCTTTTCTGAAACTAAGAAATTTTCTCTGATTTTTTTTCCCATTTTGCTACGAGAAACTAATTTATGTCTGATTTGTATTTGAACGAGGCGAACAAATAAGCGGTGAATAAATGGAAAAGTTTTTTTTTTTTGCCACCCAGTTGAAAGTTTCTCGGATAGTTTTTTGTTTCTAACGGATTTACCTGCTCGCTACTCTACTTTGCTTAAAATTTTATTATGATCGATTGCGTCTTCACTGGTTACGGTCGTTGACGTCGCGCTACACATAATTCATCAACATCGTCATGTCTGTTAAATCGGGAAACAATCTACTCACAAAAACAATTTGTCTGTGGTTGTACGCATTCCAGGTGGCATTAACACATTAACGCGGCAATAAGAGTATTAAATACCAATCACTCGTAATTTTTCATTTCCTCATTACTTCTAAATTTGTTCTGTAATTTATTATTTTAGGCCTGAAGGCATTTTTAAATTTCACCACAAACATTTTTGTGATCAATTAAAGTGAATCCTAGCGGCTGGTGTTATTTGTCGCTTTCCACTTATTTGATTAAAACAACCAGGTGAGAATTTCAGTCTTCCAAAAAAAAAAAAAAAAAAAAAAAATTCTCAGTGTTTCTACGTTAAACAAAGAAGTAAACTGAAATCCACTGAATGCACCGCCTACACCACAGTAACAATGAAATGAAAGACTGAAAAAAATTCATTTAAATGTTAAAGGTAACAACATGATTATCGTTCATCGTTCATCCTTTTTTCGGTTGTACAATTCAACAAACTTTATTTCATCGTTATAGTTGTTGTTGTTGTTGTTGTTGTTGTTCTACTTGTTCTTCCACTGCTCCTGGCTAACCTTATTATTCTGACTTCAAAGAAACTAATTAGTTCAAATTTAATTATAATGTCAACAAAATTTCGTTGGCTTTTTTTCTATTTTTTTCTTCGTCTTATTTTTGCGTTACAAATTCAAGCATTGATGGGCTAAAAGAGCTCACAAATAATTAAAGTTTAAAGTGAAAATCCAATTTCGAATCTATTTCAAGTTGTGTGTTGGATGGGGGGAGTCTTAGTGTGGCATCGCAACGTTTTAATTAAAGCAGCAGCAGAAGGACTATGAACAGCGAAAGGTGTGGATACATTTAAATGCTGTTTAAACTTTATTAAAGACTTAAAAACTTGGCATTTAAATTTGCATTAAGTTATATAAAAGCTTGTGTAGCAGAATAATAATAAAAAATAATAATAATAATAATTATTATTATTATTATTGCAGAAACTTTTAAAGCTTCTTTTAATTAAGTTTCTGCAAATAGAAGCGAAATTAATCTTTAAAAACGTTTATTCACTTTGTACGATGATGCAAGGTACGATAATTACAAGGCATAGAAAAACCGGGTGTTATAAATGTGACGGTAAAGTAAAGTCGAGTAAAGTGTTTCGCGCTTTTTAAACAGGTAAAAATCTACCTGTCACGTGTTAACGTTTCTTCAACATTAACCGCTTACACGCTTTCTTAATTAATACACACACACAAACACACAAAAAGTACTGTCATAATTAATTGATTTTGGGTTCTCTCTCCAACCAGAGAATAAAAAAAAATCTTTTCGAAATTCAAAATCAAGTGAAAAGCTTTTGTATGTAGATTTTTGTGTTGTTTGTTTTTTGTTTTTTTTTTTGTTTCTAATTATTATTTAAGTTAAGCATGCAACAAGTATTTTTACTTAAGAGGACACTTAAAAATGTTCTTCTGTCCTCATTAATTAAAAATTTTTTCTCCACTTTTTTTTTCGGTTTGGTTTGGTTCGGATGTTTGTTTGTTTGTTTTTTGGTGAAAGCTGTGAGACACTTGGTGATTTTTTTTTTGGTTACTAAAGCATCTTAAGGGCAATGACATTTGTTGAAAGTTTTTTCATTTACTTAGTAAACACAGACAGATTGGAAGAAGAACAAGAAAAAGATGAAAAAAAATAAAAAGTTGTGCACACGTTCGTATACGGTAAAAGCTGTTCGGAAGAGATGGCAATACATTAACCACGGTCTATGCAATATTCAATTAATTAAAGCCAAAATGTATCACAAGTAATGATTTGACCTTTACGGCGAAAGCTTTAACGGGAAAGTTTTAATAAAACAAACTCGTTCAACGCATTACTAAAGCTTTTACTGTTGTGTTTTCAAAACACGAAAGAAAAAATAAATAATAATAATAATAATCGCCAGTAACCAGTAATAACCGCTTATAGTTACAAATCGGTTTAAAAGCTTCGACAATTGTGAAAACCAATTTCGTTTACATTCAACGTACGAATCGCAACGAATTGTCACTTTAAGCGGATTAAACAAAACAACTTTAATGTGGTTAAAAAATTACAAAAAAAAAAAATTTTTAAATGAAATAAAAAAAACTGAAATCAAAGCACAATTACGAAAAAGTTTTATAAAAACGTTTTCATTCCCTAAACAACATGTTGCTGTTGTAATGCAGTAAAATCGTTGCAGCCAACAACCGAATATCTATTGACGGCATCTGAGCTGCTATAATGTATTAACAAAAAAAAAAAAAAAAAACTAAACAGAAAAAGCTGCAGGAACAAGAAAAGCTTTTATAAAAAAAAAAAAAACAAAAACAAATGTCGATTATATTTTTTTTTTTAGAATACAAAACAAACAGAGCAACAATCTATCGATCGAAACGGATTGTCATTCATTGACATCACAATGCAGTGCGACAAACAGTGCAATGATAATAAAAGAAAAAAACATAAAGGGCTACAAAAAAAAAAAACGTAGCTTAAACTAATAAAGCTAATCAAAAAAAAAAAATAAAATAAAATAAAAACCAACCACTAACAGAGCTTTAATAAATAAAACTTTACTTCAGGGGTTTTTGTTTTTTTTTTTTTTCACATAATACGAAAAAATTGCCGGTACACGTTGTAACAGGCAGTAAAAGGGCACAACGCACACAAATCCGCACACACACACACGAATAAAAAAATAATGATTAACAAAAATTTTTAATTATCTCAAAAAAAAAAAACAATTGAAAATGCTTCGTACTTCCTACACCACCAACTGTATGGCAAAAAATAAAAAATTTACACGACAGAAAACAAAAAGTTTTCTCTGTTTAATAATTTAATTTCATATAGAAAAGTTTTTTTTTTGCAAACTCGTACCCACACACACACACATACACATAAAAGCACAATAAACATTAAAGCTTCAAAAGTAATAAAGTTTAATGATTCGATATTAAAAATAATGCTAAATAGCAATTTAAAGATGCGAAATTAACGGTTTTGGGGTATGAGATGGAATTTTTTTGTTGTTGTTGTTCTTTGTTTTACTGTGTGCTCAGCTGTTGTGTGTGGGATAAGCAGAAAAAATGTAATCGGTTATTACCGGTTATTACTGTTACACAGGTATATCAAATGTAATATTTATTTGTACCAATTGTGGGTGGTTTAAAAGACAAAAAAAAAAAAATAGAAAACTAAACTAAAGTAATCTGGTGGCACAATGAACCGTACGCTATGCACAACAACATTTATGTTGTAGCCCCACACTACTTAAGCTTAAGTAAGGCAATAAATATTATTATTTTATTTTTTATTTCTAATCAACATTTATACTAGCCGTAATTACAAATAGTTATTGTTAAAGCTTTGCGCTTTTTATGCACATTAAAATTATTATTTCATCGATTTGTCATTTCTTCTGTGTGCTTTACAGATTTCTGTTTTACTTAATCTTTGGTCGTTATAAGCAAACTATAAAATTAATTAAAATGGAAGCTTTCGATTCAATTTAAGATTTTTTTACTTCGATGCTTTTTTACCGATTTAAAGTCATGCAACGTTTAAAACGCTTTAATTTAAGCTATTAGAATTAAGCTGGTGGCAAAATACAAAAAATTTTAGCTTCCAGATGAAATTCTTATGGCTTTTTTAAAGTAATTTCGTTGAAACTTAGTATCATGGATGATTTAAAGTGATTTTAATGCTTTCTCAGCGTTGGCAAACTGTTAGTTAATTGTTGATTGAAGCTTACAAATTGTAGTATTTGCAGAAAACAAATAGAGAGAGGGAAAACGTTGTTAGGTTTCCATCGGTAATAAAAGGTAAATCACTTGCGCTAAGGAGGCAATAATGTGTTTCGTTTCCATCGTCAAGATTTTTGTGAAAGAAGTAAACGTAAAGCTCAACAAATAAAATTGTAAAACTATAAAAAAGCACAATAAATCTCTGTGGTCTTTGAAATTATCTACATTATTCAAGACAATTATGTAGCTGCAACAGCAGCAATAGTAGCAGCAGTAGCAGCAACAATTACATGCAATCAGACCACCTCTAATCATAACAAGCCACCCACCCACCCACACACATAACCAATTGTTTGTTTTTTATTGCTTTAATTGCTTTTGTTAAGAAATAAAAATAAAAGCTCACTGGGAAAACACAATTTTCTGTATCTGCTACGCATCATTAATTAAATTAAAATTATAAAAACGAAACGAAACGAAATTTCAAGACAACAAAAACACTTAAATGTGTTAAACGTGTTAAAAGTGATTTTATCACCACCACCACTCCCATCACCCACAACCATCTCCAAACTACTGCAGAATAACAGTAAAACATTTAATTAATTATCAATTTGTTGTGAAGGTAAAAACAAAAAAAGTGACTAAAACATGCGATTTCTTCTTCTTCTTTTTTTTTCTTGCCACATTTAAGTTAAATCCGGTGTTCCCGGAGCCCTTCAAAAACGAAAAACGAAAAAAAAAAACAAAATTCCGTTATAAGCAAATAAATTAGCAACAAGTAATTTAATATACTTTGTGCCACACAGCCACCCAAACTTTATACAGGTTTCCCCCCCACAAAAAAATTTAATCGTGGACAAATGGTAAACAAAGCTCCACCACATGATTAATTGTCTTTGCTTAGAGGAAGAATTCGCGTAACAAAAATGAACAAACGATGGAAATTAATTGTTATCCTTAAAGCTCATAAAAAGAAAAGAAGAAAAATTTGAATTAAAGTAGCTACGCGCCACCAGCTTTTTCATAAAAGAAAAAAAAGCAAACGACGCTCCTAACTACATACAAGTGTCGTGTTGACGTTTAGTCTGTTAAAAAGTGCGTGGTGGGAAGTGTTTTTACCGTTTTTCCGTTTTTTTTTTTTTTTTCGTTTGTTTGTTGGTTTGCCGTCGTTACGTTAATGGTGATGACAAGGCGTGTTTGGTGTGTTTTTTTGGATTTTCTTATTGACCTTGGTCCGTTTTCTTTTTGATGACTTTGTTCTTTCGTTTCTTTTGTCATCTGCGGTCATCTGTGGTTTATTGTAACTGTGCGGCTATTTTGTGTGGGTGGCCGTACACAACTTATACGAATGTCAATGGCCACAAATTAACACAACAAAACTAACCCCACTTGAAATCAGGATACCAGATATCTGTCTCTAACGTTATCGGCTTAGCTATATGCGGCGCTGCGTTACACTTTATGAGGTCACATCAAAGTCAATAGCAGTGTAAAGTCGCTAAAAGCACTACGGTCATTCAATGATTAAAAAAAAGAAAAAAAAAATTTTTTTTGTTAATGAAAAGGTAAAAAAAAAATTTTTTTTCTAAGGTGTATTCAACACAAATTCAAAACCAAAGCGAATTGAATTTTGTTTTTAAATTCTCTAGCAAAGTTGCATCGTAGTAGGGTAAAATATCCATGCGCTTTGCTAAACGATTTTGAGTAGAAAATTACAAAATAGAAAATCACGACAATAGCGCTAAAAGCAGCAAGTAGCTAATCACAAAATTCACAATAATCATAAAAAGCATATTATTATTCACAGGAATTATTTTATATTTATTAAAGACACAATTTTTCCTTTATAAAAAAAATAGTTTTTATGTTCGTCATTAGATGTAGCAGCCGGTGATATCAAAAAGTAATTTCCCTTATTTAAGGGAAGTGTTATTGTAGCAAAGACACATTTTTAACGACTTTACGCACCCTGTACATTAGCATTAAAAATATTTTCGATGAGGATATGCTAACTTTTATTCATTTTTGCTAAATTACCCTTAGAAAAATTGCTTGAAAGGTTTTAAAACATGGGAAATGCGGAGGAGAAAATTATTTGTCTGTGGTTTTCAGTGAGGATACATCAAGGATTTTTCTTTTTTTTTTAGCAGAGAAATCTTTTCAACCGGGACACATATTTCTAAATGGATATTTGATGAATATAAAAATTCCCAAAATAGCTGAGACATTTGAATGAATGGCAAGGAGTAAAAAATGAAAAAAAATTATTCACTAAGATAACGCATACGAAAACTTGTTTCTTGTGAATGTTTACTGTTTTTATTTTTTCTTTTCACAGTACAGCAGCAGCACAAGTTTCAGCTATTCTAGCGTCAGTAGTTTTACAGAATTTTTGATTTCAGTGATTCGTTTCGCATTAGGAACATTTTTCCAGGGATAAATACTGAGAATTTAAGATTTTTGTGTTTTTTTTTTTTTTTTTTTTAATAATTAATAAGGAAAGAAACGAAACCGTGATTCTCTTTGATTATAAATTTTAAATGATTGTTTAGCTGATCCGTTGATTACGGTTTGTCGTTTGGATAGAATTTTTTTGTTTCTCAACTCTTAAACTCCCACTCAGCTGGGTCTGAATGAATTTTTCTTAGTTGCTTATTAAAACAAGAAGTAGAAGTAGTAGAAGTAGAAGAAGGAGAAGAACCAAAAACCAAAAACAAAAAAAAAGGGAAACAAACCAACGGAGGTAGCAAAGCAATCAAAATTAAGATCAATTATTAACGATAATGATATCAATAACAGAAATAAGCTGAATTATTGAATTATAATTATTATTGTTGCTCCTCATTCTTCCTTATTTAATTAGATAAAAATAAAAAACGTATTAATTATTCATTAATTATTACAAATTATTGATTTTGTTCTCTTAGTTGAGGCTTGTAGCTTTTTTTCTTTCCTGTTTATTTATAAAATCGAGCAACGAGAAACGAGTCAGTTGTACACCAATTGCCTTGTCCGGAGATAAAAATAAAATTCAATCAAGAATCAATGAACGAAAAAAAAAATTAATTCTGTGAAAAGTACCCAAAGCTTTTCTTCTTCGCTTTTGTTTTGTTTTTATTTTTATTTTTTTTGTTTTATCAATTAAATTTCTATTTAGCATTAACTTCGTAAAGCTGCTGCTGCTGTTGATGTTTCACCTTTACTTTCTAATTGCTTCCACGAATTTTGTGAAATTCTTTGGAAAGGTTACGATAATTGTGAAGTAATTTGGTGGAAATTCGTGTGTTTTTCTTTACTTTTCTACTTCAAAATCCCTTTGTAATTTACGTTGTTTCAAACAGCAAACAGTTTTTTTTTTTTTTAAGAATTCATTGAGTTTATAACCAATATGAACTTTTAGTGATAATTCAAGTGATTTCATATTAAGGATGGTACCAGAGTGACTCATACTTACCCACCTCACCAAATCCGTTAAGATGGAAATTTTATTTTTGTCTAACGACTGTGCTGTTCGTAGTAGCTTTATGCTTTCGATTATAAAATGCAATAAATGTCTTAGGAAACTCTAGACTCTTCAAAATCTCTGGAATTTTAATATAAACTAAATAAATGACGGACAAACAGACGGTTGCACAAACAAAGCTAAACTGCAGCTAGAATTGTAACCGATGCTAAGCTTTTCGTCGAGTCTTTACTCCACGGTATCCATACGTAATCAGTGTAAACGTTTCGTTAACGTTAAGTATCCGTAGATCAGAGATTTGTGAAAGAAAGAAAAAATAAAAAAAAAAAAAACTTTGCCTCTGTTTTCTGTGTCTGCAAAGTTGACATTTGTGTTGAAAAATAAAAAAAAAAAAAAGAAAACGAACGAAGGCAGCAAAACTCCAGAATCTTTACTTGTCTGTCAATAAAATTTGTATATTTTAGTAGCAACAGCAAACGGGTAAACAGCGACGAGCTTTTATTGTTTTATTATTTCATATAATTTTTTATTTTATTTTTTTTTATATTTTTGCCTCTCTGCTTTCACAAAAGACAACTTTATGACAGATGTTACGTTTGTATAATATTAGCTGGATTAGACGATGATGACGATAACGATAACAGCAAGAACGGCAATATCAACGACAACGTAGACGACAACGACGGCGACGACAGTGTTAAAGTCAATTTAATATAAAATCAAATTCCTATGAATCGATTGATGTTGAAATATTTTTTCATTTTTATTTTTTTTTTTTTTTTATTTAGCCCTTTTATCATTCTTTCACTTCGGCTGTGTGAGTTCTGTTGAAATGATAACTTGATAATTTCTTATGTTCACCATCATTCGTTTTCCGTTTTTTAAGACACCAATAATAGTTTTTTTTTTTTTTATTGCGATTGTAACGATTGTTTACGATTTCAGCGGAATTTCGTTTCATTTTTTAAGGGTTGTTATTGCATTTGTTTCGGTAATTTATTTGCCCAATAATAGTGATGTCAGTGATAAATGTTTTACAATTTTTTTTATCAGTGTCCTGTGGTTAAGAATTTATTTTTAAAAGAGATAAACCTTTTCTGGAAATATTTTCAAAGTTCTATCAGGGTTTAAAAAAAAGAAATTCTTCTTAAACAGGGCTTGGATACACAGTGTCCAACACGGATTGATTAAATTCAGTTGAAAAAAACGTCTGCAACGGACATCAATTGTGATTAATTCGCCATTACAAAATGGTACCGTGACGCCACAATACAACACAATTAAAATTCCTGACAAATTTGCCCCAATTAAGGAGGAAAATTCCGCACTGAAATCTTAATACCACTAAATAACATAAAATGTCAATGGAAAGTTTAAATCATTCTACGTTATTTTCGTAAACGTAATCACAGGTTTTTCATCATAATTAAACTATTTTGTCGATAGCAATAATATGCCGCCTGTTGTTACTGATGCTACTGCTCCTGCTGTTGCTGCTGCTGCCGTTCCTGGTGGTTGTACAACGTGAGTAGTATTGACTTGAGCATGGAGATGCAGAAAGCATAAATAAACACATATGGAAGCATGTAAAAGAAAAGCAAATTACATAACCGAAATCACAGGAGAGTTTGAGAATTCGCAGAGCAGCAAATATCAGCAAGTAAAATGTTGCTTTAATGTCAGTGAAAGGTACGTACGTACACGATACACGGTACACGGGTAATACACTGTTGACATTCGTATAACGACATTTATCCTTCTACAACTTCGAAAAGAAAGCTTCTTCTCCTCTTTTTTTTTTTTTTGATAATAATCTTTGCCGAGTTTAGTTGCAGAGGGATAATATCCTTTTTTTTTTATTATTATTTTCTACGGTAAATTCCCTGCTAAATTTATTTAATAAACCGAAACAAAAATAAACGTAAGCTGATTCCTATTTTCTCGTAGTATTTTCACATAATTAATAATCGAGAATACTTAGAAAGCATACGCAAAAGCTGCACTTATATTCATTAAAGGAAAATGTTTAAAGAATCAAAAATGACTGACTGACGAAAAAAAAAATACAGGAAGCCCAATATAGGGAATTCCCAGAATTTTTTTTTTTAAAAATAAATTTAAGTTTAGCTTTCTGGTACTTAAATTAGAATCCTGGTTTGGGATCCAATTTACTGTTACGAGATAAGGTGGAACAAAAACAAAAACACCTGAAAAGTAATTATTAAATAGGGATTTAACTGGTCGGAGGGGTTTATCAGTGCCGCAAGGTGAATACACCTAAACAATACTAGGTGATGTTAAGTCTATGAGAGAAGACAATACGGTTGTACGGTAAGTCGTATTTAAGTGGCTCACAACCTCCGGCCAAGTGTAGCTTCTTTGTCCCAAAGCGTAACAAGCACAAGCAGAACATTTTTTCATTTTTTTTTTACTACTAAATCGTGTACCATTGGCCAGCAATGTGTTCAAAATAAAAAAAAAATAAAAAAAAACCAGGCGAAAAAAACCATCAAAAATAATTACATTAAATTTCTCTACCATCATAATAAATTTTTATTTTTTTTTCTTACGCCACCTAAATTACCCATCCGGCTAGAATAAAAACCGAAAAAAATAATTAACTGTGAACATTTTTTTTATCTTTTTTTTTTTTTAATGTTTACCACCCCTATGCAATCATTATATTAAACCCTTGAATGAGCACAACACAACAGAACATTGCTGTGGAAGAGAAGAAATTAAATAATCAAAATTTACGTCATCGATTTCAAAAGTGTATTAAATAGAAAAAAAAAAAAAAAGAAATTAAACGAAACGAGGATATTTCACGCTTGACCTCCGATTCAATTGATTTCTGTTTGCTTCTCCAAAGATAACGAAAATATTTCCAGCTTCTTCTTCGTTTTTGTCGCTGTTAAACACTGTGCTACCCAAAAAAAAAATCAAGAATATAATAACGAAAAGTAATAATAAAGACGCAGAAATGAAAGGAATGAAACACTTAGTGTCCTGTGTATTGCAAACGACTTGATCCGTACAACCAAAAAAACAAAAAAATTATAGGCAAAAAAAAAGGGCATTAAAAATGAGAACAACAGCAGCAGCGCAGCAACAGCACTAGGGAAATTTATTAGAAAATTAATGACGAAAAGAAACTTAAGGGTGGTGAAATTAATAAACTGGGTGAACAAGAACCCAGAGCAATAAAAGAGAAAAGGAAAAGGAAAAAACGTCAGAAGAGTTGTTTTAACCTCGATACATCAATTCTTGTGTTTATCTAATCGTGAACTTTAAAGTCCGCAAAGTGACACCGAAAATTATTCATGCGTTAGAAATTTGTTTAATTAAGCCTAGAAATTTAATTAATTAATTAATTACGAAATTCTTTTCTTTGTTTTTCAATTGCGTGGTAATTTTATTTGGGGCTTAAACAGTTGGTTGAATTCGTTTTTTTCTTCGTTTTACACAAACAAATCAAAGTCACTGTCTAAGAACTTTTAAGTTTCACCGAAAGAAAGAATAGCTTTGGAAAACAATGGAACACACATCAACACCGTATAAAAAGCACCGTAAATTAAATTTCCGTTAACGAATCAAAGCGACTGACAGCAGCAAAACACATTTATATCCGTGTAAAGCTTTTTTGCATCGAAAAAAGTAAAAAAAAAAAAAAAAGGTTCAGGAAATAAACACTTACATACCGTACATCCCATACACGGACAGATTAAAACTTTAATAATTTAATAATTCTGAAAAGCAGAGAAGTGAAAAACACAAGTGAAAATGATTTTCAAGATTTATTTACGTGGAAAAGAAAATGAAGAGAATCTTTGCGCTGATTATTTGGTTGTGGGAAATAAATAAATGCGTTCGCCTGTGTATGTGTTTGTTTGCGTCAGGTACAAGAACATTTCTTTTTTATTTTTTTTTACAGGAATAATATTACCGATGAACACGCCAGAAGAACCACACCAAACAGAACAGAGACAGGGCAAACACATAATATTTCAGCATAAGACAAAAGAAACATCACAAAAAGGTAAACATCAAATATGGAAAATTACATACCTATCCCTTGCCTATAATTTGTTCCCTTTTCTTTTGTTTTTTATTTGTTGCCACCCCTAAATTATTTTCCATACCCCTTATATCCATAACGAAAATTGTTTTCTTTTCTTTGTTTTTTAAGCTTTTTTTTTCTCTTTTTTTTATTAAATAATTTTGTTTCACCTGATGTTTAAGATATTAGAAAACTAAAAAGGAAGCAGATGAGCAAGGAATTAATAAAGAACAAAAAAAAAAAAAAAGAACGAAAAAGGTCCTGCCGAAGGTAAAACATTTGCTCAAGTGTTTATGCTGCTGCTGCTATTGTTGTTGTTGTTGATGGTGTGGTGATGGTGGTGGTGGTACTAAACAGTTGTTGCTACTGCTACCTGTGCACTGGAATTAATGCTTTTTTTTTTTAATTATTTAACTAAAAAATTTACAATCGTCGCTCAATAATTAAGGTTTTTGCTGAAAACGGTTGACTTTTGTTTAATTTCTATAGAACAAAGTTAGCCGCATATCAAGCATATTTCTGTTTCTATCCTCAATCACTGATTTGTAGCAGACATTTTAAATCCGTGTTTAAAAGTATCCGGTGGTAATAATAACACACAAAATTAAACTTTTTCCAGGTTAACACTGAAGCGTAATAATTAAAAAAAAACAAACCACCACCTGACTTCAACCGGCAAACCACAGTAAAAAACCGATAACCAACTACTGTCACCACAAAACAAAAAAAAAACTTTAAAAAGCGAAAGCAAAAAAAAAAACACAGTAAAAAGCACAACAAAAGCACAACAAAAGCACACAAAGGTGTAAACAAAAAATTTCTATAATCATATGTTTATTGCATGGAAAATATAATTTTTTTTCATTTCTTTGTGTACGCAAAGCAAGGTGAAAATAATTATTTACACTGATAGCGTCAGGAAAAAAAAAAGTTTTTTTTGTTGTTGTTGTTCTTGTTGTTACTTGAAAAAGCTCCAAATTAATACGGAACAAAAGAGATTTTCCAACCAACAAATTGTTTTTTTTTTTTTTTTTATTATTAATTTGAAAGTTTTTCTTGTTCTCGTTTGTATAACAAATTTTTTTTTATTATTAAGAGTGAAAATAGTTGTGTTAAGCAGGGCAGGGTAAGGCTCTGGTAAGGTATGGTAAAAGTTGTGTAAAGTTAAGTAAAGTAAAGTAAAGTGAGGCAACGTATAATGAACAAAAGTCTTATTATTATGATTATTATTATTATATTTCGTAACATGTAACGTTGGAATTTAACAGAAATGTAAAGGAAAACCAGGTGAAAAAGCTCACATTTTTCCCTCTCATCTTTTATAAGAATTGTTCAAGATGTTTAAACATTTTTTTGCTGTTTAATTCTAAGCAGATATATGTATGTGCCGTTACCGTTGTTATACAGTAGACACCCTTCCAAGCTACTTAAAAACAGCAAACTTTAAAATTTCTATTTAATATATGATGGAAAAATACATATATATATATAAAAAAAAAAATGTATACACTGAAGTGGTTTATAACCTTTTTCCCTGTGCTTTCCATGTAATGAGGAGATTCCTTATATAGTTATATTTTGTAATACACGATGAACCTGAGCATCTAATTATTATTATTATTATTATTTGAACTGAAATCAGAAGCTTTTTAATTTTTTTTTTTTGTAGTTTAGTTTAGTTAAGTTTAGTAGGGAAATGAAAGTTATTCACAGTAGACTAGTTTTCGTTAAGAAACATTTTTCCTTCACTAATCGGTTAATAGTTTTCTAGTTATAAAACCTTAAAAAAAAAAAAAAAAAAAATTAAATTAAAAAAATTCACTTTGTTAAAGCTTTGGAAAAAAATAGTTTTAAAGCTTTTATTTACATTTTAAACGGGGCTACGTTTTAAATAGGGAAATTTAATTTATTTACCAAGTGGTGACACCTGAAATACACGAGAGATTATAGAATAAACTGGTTAGTTTAACTAACATTTTACTTAAGTAGCTTTAAGTCAGTTATAATTATTGTTTAAGGTAATACAAGACAAAAAAAAAAAAACATTGCTAATTCCTTTGGCGCATTATTCATTCGGGTGTTAAGAGTAATTTTTCTTGTTTATTAATTACACTTTGATAGGTTTTCTCGGTTAAATAGACTAAAATTTTTTTTTTGGCTTAAGCTTTGCAACATCATTTGCTTGACTTAATTTCGCTTAATTGTTAAATGATTTTCTTTTATGAATTACGCACTTTATTTATCTATAAAAAAAAAAATTTTACTTTTGATTTTCGTAGCTTTTTTTTTGTATTTTTAATTAAGCTAAGGTTACTTGATGGTTGCTGCCTACTGAAAATTAAAATCAACTAGACTTAACGTTGCCAACTGTATAAAGGTTAAATAATCGGGTTAGAGGTGTATAAAGTACAGAATCTTCTGGTTTCAATAATGAACTTAAACCAGAACAAAAAAAAAAAAGAAAAAAAAATTCATTTTGACCTAATTCAACAAACCTTGATTGCCGTTTAAACAGGTAAATACACACGCGACATTGAAACTCCACCCCGAATTTCATATTCATATTTAATGTGAATAAAACAAACAAACAAGCAGGCAAATTTTTTTCTTTTTTTTTTTTAATAAAGATATCAGCTGGATACTTGCCCCAATTTAACATTTGATTATTTGACTAATAAACAAAATCATGCTTTCCATATGTATTTTGATGTAATATTTATAAACTTTAATTATGTCAAAAATCATTAAAAACTAATTAAATAAGCGGAAAACACTTGCCTGTTTAAATCCCCTTTTTATCATTTTTTTATTTAATTCATTAAAGCATTGACCGAAAAAAAATGAAATTTAATCCATCAGCGAAGAATAATAATAATAATAATAATATTCTGTCAAAATATAAATAAAAAACTCTACCCATCCACCACCCACATCGAATGTCTACATTACTTAGCCTAGCTTTCAACTAGTTTTTATTCATTTTTATTTTCATTTTTTGCTTTCCGTTGTTGATGAAATTGTTAAAAATAATGACGAAACATTTTCGCCATAAGTAAGGTTATTGTAACTCACCCTAAACGGGTATCACCAACAAATGTGTATATCGCGTAAACATATCACGAAAAAAAAAAAAGAAGAAAAACTATAATGTCCTGTAGCGCAACAAAAATGATGTCATGCAGCGGAATACAGAATGAATTAATTAATGAAAGGAATCATGCGGTTATAAATGGTAAATTGATGAAAATTTACGCTAAATTTAAACAGTGAAATACTGTCCATATATATTTTATATGTTCTAAATAACGTTAATTTACGCTGCGTAATCATTGCGTAAAACTAATTTCGATAATAATAATATTCAGTCTCGAATAGATTTTTTTTTTCTGTGCCAATTTAAATTCCTGATGTGATAACCAATAAATTGTCGGTTCGACGAAATTATGCCAAAATAAATGGTTAAATTATTTTTAGAAAATTTAAATTGAATTTTCCTCACTACATACACGTCTCTGGGATATCTAAGCAATGGTAAAAATAATTTGTTACCATTTTTTTTTTTAATTTTAATTATGTTAAAAGTGCTTAAATTCTCTGTTTTTTAATCATCTCCACTCTGGTTTATTCAGTGACGACATTAAAACCTGATTAGCTTACTTAAAATAACCACTTTGCTCTGGAATTTAAGCAAAAAAAAAAAAAAAAATGTAGTCAAAACACTTGACAGTTTGAAATAAGCTTACCGATAATTATGGTGCAATTTAAACCGGAAAGTTTAAACAAGGTGTTACCAGTTACTAAAAACAATGAAACCACTTTGCTACGGGTTAAATTAATTTTTTTTTTATTTGTCAATTTTAGCGTAGTGATTAAAAGCTTCGGATTATATTTTTTGTTATAATTTGTTTGTTAAAGATTAAGGGGAGAAGGGAAGGGGTTGAAACTAAAAAAAAAAGGAAAAACTCTCAGCAAAAACAAGAAACAAAATTTTTGTTTTGTTTGCATATTTACCACCCCTATCCCCACCCCCACCCACTTACACTATAACAATAAATTCTTTTAATTAAATTAACTTTAAAGCTTAAGGAGTTTTTCTTTATCTTTTTTGTTTTTGTTTTGGGAAACTAACACTAAAATAAACACAACGTGAAAAAAAAACACGATGATTAAGATGCCGCCGTAGATATGAGGTAATGGGTAGAAGAGAGAAACTTCGGAAGCTTAACAAACATACATCAGTATGGTGGAATATTTTTTTTTTAAATTATTTAATTGTAATTAAGTATAATGTAAGTTAAACTTTAATAAAATTTATTTAGTTATTTATAGAAAACTATTCTGATAGTAAAGTAAAATGAATCAGGAAAACTATTTTCGCCAGTGTTGTTTCGTACAAAAGTACGAAAGTTTTTTTTTTTTTTCCCACATTATTTACACACTTTGTTCGTTTTGGGCGCTTTGTCAGTGCAAGACAAGTTCGGTTTTGCATCTAGTTTGGGATTGATTTTCAAACGTAGACAAACGTTCAGAAGATAACACCGAACCACCATTAACGACCGTTTTCTTCTTGTTCTGCGCTTCTGATTCGTAATTTTTATTTCATTTCTTATTCTACTGTGCAGTTTTCTAAACGGAAAACTTTAAAAAAATAAATAGAAAACACGAGAAAGGTTAAGAAACTACAATAAACTATGATTTATTTAACTAAACATAATATTATTAAATGAAAATTTGCATTTAATGTTTTATAAAAAGAAAAATGTTTGCAACAAGAAAAACGTGGCAAAATCAGTGAACTCTCAGGACTCCTCAACAATTTTTGTTTTGTTTATTTTATTAAAACAAATAGTAAAGAAATTTTTACTTCCTTGACATTGTGTGCCTAAGTAAAGACAGCAGAAAACGGAAGTGTCTTAAGTCATTAAATACATTTAATTAGAAAAGTATTTATCCCTTTTTTTTTGTCTGTACGGCTTTGTACGGCTACATCCACCCACTCACTGTGAAAACAATTTTTTTTTTTTTTTGTTATCTAAATTTTAAAAACAAATGAATTAATAAACTAATTATGGTCATTTGTTGATGGGTTTTTTTTTTTTTTTTTGGTTTGTTGCGGTTGCTTCTGTTTGTCTACGTTTAATCCTTTTACTTTGCCTAATTTTTCCATAACAGGTGATTATGGTATTTTGCGGTTGTTTTTTTTTTTTTTTTTGTTATTTTCTTTAACAAAATTTTTCTGTCGACATTAAGACTTTTCTTTCGGTTTTCACCCATTAATTATTTATCCTTGCATTCAATACATAGAGGGTTCGGTTGAAAATTTTTTGTTAAATGAAAAGTTTTACATTTTGTATGGTACATGTGGAAATTGTTTTATTCAGAAATAATTGTAATGAAAATGAAAATGAAAATAATGATAATAATAATAATAATAATAATAATCTTGAATTAATTTATTATAACCATGCTCGTTGTCTATTATTTTATAAATACAAAATGAATGCTGATTATCATATTGTAGTTTGGTTTTTTTTTTTGTATTATTTTTATTTTTTTTATTTTTGCATATATAGAAAATTCATATTGTTGAATTGTATTTCTATCATATATCTACATAAAAATTAAATAAAAATTGTAACAAGCATAAAAGGGGAAATTAAAACCGTTTTTTTTTTCTTTCTTTCTGTACAGTAATGTAGTTAGGTTACGGTTAGGTGCGGTGGGCGTTTAATGATTGCTTAATGTTGAAATAGGCAGTTCCTGAGCAGTGTTTTGCTTAAAAAAGATGGAATTTTGGCATTTTGTTGGTTCAAATGATGAATTAAAATTCGCTACGAAATTTTGTGTTTGGTGTTTTTAATCATAAAACGTTTTAAGGCTAAAACCCCTTCACGTAACGAATAAAGAACAAATCTTTGTATTTCTAGCCTTAAACACTTGTTTTGCGAATGTTTTAATACGTATATTACCAGGAATTCAACGAATTTTTCACCAATTATTTCAATGTTATGAAACTGAATGGATAAAAATCTTATTTTTTTGAGTTAGAAACCTAAACACAAAAAAACTCCTCCTAACTACGCACCGCATTATAAAATATTCTAAACACAAAAAAAAAACCATTTAAACAGCAACAGCAACAGCAACACTTTTATAAATAGATAATGTTGAAAATTTATTACAATTTTGCGGGTGATAAACAAAATAACAGACAAAAAAAAAAATGAAATAATTTGTCAGACACCGAAACAACTCTATGAAAAATTTGTATCCAGAAAAGCAAAGTAGAGTAGAGAGAAATTTTTTTTTAATTTTTTTTTTTTTTTTTGTTATTCAATCTAAATATCGCTATGTAATTTCACGTTATGCATGAATAAACGATTTGATTTATTTAAATTAATATCATGTCTATAGGTTATTATTATTATTATTTTTATTTTTATTTTTATTACCCAAACATAATATCGCAAAGAATTTTCCTTGTGTTTTTTTTCTTATATTAAAATTAAATTAAATTAAATTAAAATTAAAATTTCATTATAAAAGTGCGCTAGGTAAAAAAAGGGGCATGGCATGGCATCACAGGACTATCATTTGTATGGTTGTTGTTGTTGCTGCTGTTACTGCTGCTCCTGCAGCGCCTGCTGAACGCTAAATCTAAAAATGTAATTAGAAAATTTGTTGCAAAGAAAGAAAATTTCCCTATTTTAATGGGACTTGTCACAAGGCATTTGAAAAAGGAAATCATGCTCCGTCTTCACCATCCCATTTGCCTGTAGATTTAAATATGAAATTTAATCCTTCAAGAATACGAAATTCGTCACAAATAAATGTTTTTTTTTTTTTTATTATTTTTAAAAGGTTTGACGGTGACAATGATATTGTTTGGTGTGGATTGTGTGATGCTTTAACTCGCGCCATCACTTTGTTTGCTTTATACAAACAAACAAAATCCCACCATTTGATTCATCAAAACGACATCGAACGACACACAAAAAAAAATAAATAAAACTATTTTAATGTGGAAAAAAAAATTCTTTTGACGACTGGTTACATTGATTGACTTTTTTCCGTTTGTTTTGTGCTTTTATCGATAGCTTTTTGCTTGATTTAAAAAATACTTTTTTCGGTGTTTTTAAAAAATTTTTAATTCATAATTACTGAGCAACAGCTGCTTTCTAATTATCGTGTTATTAGCTTGTAATGAGCTTTTAAACAGTGAACACAATATTTACACGAATACAGTTTTGGTAGTCAAACGCAACTAACTTCAGTATACATTGCATAAAGCTATCTAGATAATTAAGCGAAACTTTTAACCAACCAATAATGAAAAAAAAAATTTTCATTTAATTAATTTAAAGTCAAAATAAGAACTTGAAACTACTACAAAAAATAATTCACCCTAAAGCACTGCTTAAAACTGCATACAAAAAGAAAAAACCCCTGAAACGGTAAAGCTTTCAGTACTTGCGTTAGTAATAAGCAAATTTACATCGAAAGTTTAAAAAAAAATTATTTTAATTAAAAAAAACAATTTTATCTCCCTTTAAAAAATTGAAAAAAGAAAAAAAAAGCTTAAAGGTAGTTTTAGATACTTTTCCATCATTAAAATTCAAAAATAAAAAAAAAAATTAAAAAGCTTAAAAGACGGAGACGAAGAGGACGAAGAAGAAATTTATTAATAATGAGTTTTCATTAAAAAAAAAAAAATTCCATTTGCTGCTTACCCTTAAGTGTAACGATTTTTAACTCATACCACAAATCCCCCATCAATCACCACCCAATACAAATCACAATAAAAATATTTTTTTTTTTTTTTATCATCATTAATAGAATATTTCTGTATGTAATTTAAATTTCTTTTAACACACAAAGAAACGAACAAAAAAAAAAAAAAAAGAAAACACGAAGGTTTCAGGTCAAAACTGAAAAAAATATTTACTGATTATTATTAATAGAGTAGAGTAGGAGAGGGTGTAAAGTGAATGCAATAAAAATAAAATAAAAAAAAAAGAAAAATTGAATTTTTAATAATTTATTTAACATTTTTATCATGAGATAGCAAAGAAGCAAAAAATAACAAAGCGACGTAAATTGAGTAAAATTGATGATAAATATGTAAATATTTGATGAAGTTTCTCTTGTTACTCCTTTTCCTGCGATTTCTGTTTTATTATTATTATTTTTTTAATTTTTTTTTTTTTTGGTATTAATCTTGTTGGATGATGCTGTTGCTTCACTGCGTTTTTCCTTTTTTTCATTTTTTTCATTTTTCCCTTCATCGTCCTCTTTATTTTTTTTTAATCATAAAATTCTTCTTATTTTTTTATTTTATCCTTGTTGCTGTTGTTTTTTTTTTTTTTAATACTCAATATAACAAAGCTACAATAAACATTGAATAATATTATGTGACAAATCATAATAACAAATAATAATAATAATAATAAAAAAAAAAAATGAAAGAAAGAATGAAAATTTATTAAAATAAAGCGATGAAATTGTTTTTTTTTCTTTATTTATTTACTGGCAGTAAATGTAGAAAAATACACAAACAGAAAGGATAAGAAGTGAATTTTTTTTTAAATTTATATACAACTGAAAATTATTTCGTTGAAAAGTCAATTTTATGGAAAATTATTCATTCATTATGTTTTTCGCAATGGAAAAAATTATAATCGAGCAAAAGCAAGTGAATGATGGTTTTGAGGAATATAATTTATGGATTTGCTTCGTCTCCTCCTTCGTCGCATACAAAAATTTGCTACAAGAAAAACAATTTAATTCACTGTTGTTGCATCGTTTTATGTTTTTGTGTGCGATCAGCACGATGTTACAATCTGTTTAAATTGTTTCTTAACTCTATTACCTTAACCTAACTAACGTAAAATCTGATATAAAGGACTAAATACTTTTGCTTTACTGTTACTGAAAGTATTACGTTGCGAGACAGTGACTTTAAATTGTGTGTTTTCCCGATACAAATCTTTTCAATTACTAACGAATTTTAATAAAATTCCTTAAAAAACAGCCTCAAGAATAATTAACTGAAAGGATTCATTGCTTTTTTTTTACTGAATTAACTGCAATAATTTGTATTGTAAAAAGAAAAAAATCTGAAACTCAAAACGCTTAAAAACCTTCTCAAAAAATCCCACCTACACTTATAACCACCCTTAAGTATTTATATGAAAATTTCTTCCTTTTGTTAATAAAGTAAAAAAAAAAAAAATAAAATTATTACGTTAATTCAATGAGATTTAAATCATCGAAAATTTATGGAAAGTCAGTTAAGCCGTTAAGTTATTTTAAACAAAAAAAAAAAAAAAAAATTCCTTTTCGTTTGTAATTTGAAAATAGGGGGTGTTTTGTAGGGTTGTAAAATGGAAAATTATTATTATTATTATTATTTTTATTTTAAGAATATCCAATATTTACGTTAATATAGTAGCTGTGGAATAAGAAAAAGTCACTTAACACGCTCACAAAAAAAAAAAAAAAAAAAAAAATCGTTTTCTTTCTTTCATACTGGTGGTGAATTTTTTTCTTTCTTTTTTCTTAAATAAATCGAACTAAAAGCACAAAGCTTATTTACTTTAATTTTCTTTCTTGTTTTCTTTCAATTTTATTTTTGTTTTTCCTTTTGCCATGATTGTTTTTTTTTCTTCTTCTTCTCTGTTTGTGTGTTTTACTGGTTGGTGGGTAAAGTGTGACAACACCACACATCTATAGACATTTTTTTCCCCCTTGAAACAAAGGCACAGCTAGTCAGGCAAAAATGAAAAAAAAAAAAAAAAAGTTTCCGTAGGAAAGTCAAATAAGGATTAGGATATATGAGAATTTTTTTTTTATTTTATTATTTTATTATTTGTTAGTATAAAATAAAGGAAACTGTATTAGATTCTTCTTATCGGATTATATAAATGAACCTCGATTACGATTCGTTTAGTTAAATGAGATTCTACAGTTTTACCAAAAAAATAGCACTCACCACGTTGACGTCATTTTATTTTGTACACAAAATATAATTTTTTTCCATGTAAAAACAATAAAAGAAAATAAAATAAAAAAGTGGAGCGAAGAAAAAGTCTAATAAATTGTAAATTATCTTCAAAAGATATGCGAAAACTGTTTATAATCCTTTAGACTGGAAGAAAAAGTGTTCAGTGTGTGTGTGTGTGTTTGTATTTTATTAATGTTCCGGTTCATATTTGCTGTAATATCTTAAGTATTCTCCTTTATTATTTTATTCTTTCACTATGTTCATCTTTATTTAATTTTTTATTTAAAATTTTTTCTTGCATGAAATTTTCCATATACAAGTCGAGTTTATTCACGTTTGTTGTTGGTCATGTTTGTTGGCGGTGATGTGTATTCAATAGTGTTGCAAACCAAACAGAATAAGATTATAAATACTTTCGACAGAACTGCTCTACTTGCAAACAAGAGTTTTCTAGAAATCCTGCAACTAGTCACTAGAATAATTGAAAAACAAGAAAAAAAAAATGTTTGTGGTATTGCCACTCAGTTTGAAACTGAGTTTTACAACAGTTCAAGTAGCTGTAAAGTCTTACAAAACAGAGTATTCAATTTCTCAAGTACCCTGAATTGAAAATCATCTCAGGTATAGTAAAAATAAAATTACGTAGAAAATTCTACGAACCAAAATCATCAAAAACCGTACGGTTCAACACCCTGCTACAAGAAATGCAGAAATGAAAAAAAAAATTAAGATAAGCATGAAAAGCTCTCCACTCCCAAAACAAATTATTTTCTTATAAAAATGCAACATGGATAGCAAAATTATTATTAAAAATGTAGAGCAAAAAAAAAAATAAATAAATAAAAAAAAAGGATGAAAAAAAGGAGGAACAAGGAGGAAAATGCAAAGAAACAAACTAAATGCTTTATATAAAAGATAAACTGTTTGCTTCTCGTTATTTATTAATTTTCCGTTTTTTTTTCATCATCTTTCTCTTCATCTCTTTACATTTTCCCCTTTCCCAAGAAATTTCTTAAATTTTATATAAATTTTTTTTTCGCAGTTATTCTCGACCAAAACAAAGTCTTTAAACACCGATTAAAGGTTGTGATAACGAATTCGTTGGTCACAATGTACAAAAGCAGTTTCAATAATTTAGGCTTTAAAGACAAGGAATCCCTGTACAACATGAATTTATTTCATTTTTTTTTCTCCCATTGTGTCGTAATCTAATTAAGAAATTAAATTAGAAAAATTAAGGATCGATACAAACCACACAGAAAACATTTTTTTGTTTTTCATTTTTGCTTTTTTGATTATTATTATTCCTTGTGGTGACAAATTTCATCGTAAATTTCACTTTAAAAAATATTAAAATTTAATTAATGAGGAGAGAATAAAAAAAAAGAATTTAGGTTAATGAAATAACATGCGTCTGGTGGTGCTAAGAAACAGAAACAGATTTTTATCTGTGCTTAAGATGGTACTTGTGACGTTTTTAGTTAATTTATTCACAGCGTAAGGTTTAGAGTTGTGAAAATTTATTATTTATGCCGTTTTGGCAGATTGTATTTTTTGTTTTTTTATCTGTTTTGTAAATTAAGTGTTTAAAGTGTAGGAAAATGTACTTAACAGCAGCCAATAGGAATAAGGGATTTTGATGGTTTCTAGTAATGAAACATTTTGATTGGTTTAGCAGTGTGTATTGCCCTAAACTGAGCGTTTTAACAACGAATCAGATAAATTTTTTGAGTATTTCAGCATTTTAATTGGTTAAAAACATTTTGCAAAAGTAAAAGAAAACCGTTTGGCTTTTTATATATAATTTTCCTTCCTTTTTTTTTATTTTTTTCGTTATAAATAAAAAGCCTATGTAAACCAATCAATTCAATTAAATGACAGAGAACCGTTCAAACAAACCGGCAACCTTTCCACAAACCGAACACTAACTAAAATCACATAAAAAACTGATACACAAAAAAAAAAAAAAAAAAAAAAGAAGTAGAATCGACAACGACTTATAAACGAGACGAGTGACTAAAAAAAAGTCAATCAAATTAAAATAAATAAATAAAAGCACAGAGCCACTCACACACACACTCACACACATACACATACACAAATTTAATAAAAAATAAAAAAAAATGTTTTACTTTTATTTTTATAAGGGACGGATGTAATTTAAAAGTTAAAAGTAGAGTAAAAAGCTTTTAAAGTATTAATTGAAAATCAATAAAAAATAAAATAAAATAAAAAAAGGAGAAGAAGGAAATAAAAGGCAACAAAATTCCCTTTTTATTTAATAAAATGAAGTGAAAAACAGTAAAAAAAAATTTCGAAATATTATTATAAAAAGTCTTCTCAGTGTGCTTTTTTATTCACTTGCACACAAAATAAAAATATTCGATGAGTTTTACTTGATTTCAAGTCAATTTTAATAAAAAAAAAAAAAAATTACAACTTTTACACCCTCATACCTTCAATTCAACAACCAATTCCTCCGGCCTAAACCGAAATTTTTCTTTCTTAAAAAATAAAAAGTAAATAAATAATAAAAAAAAAGCCACGATAAATTTAATTAAATAACCGACGAAAAAAGAAAAAAAGCTCCAAGTTTAATTGAATTAAGAAAAAAAAAAAAAAACAAAACGAAACGAAAATAGGGATGAAAGATGAGAAAATGTGTGAAGAAAATAAAATAAAATGAATTTGTCTGTTTATTATTGTTATGAATTATTGTTTACAATTTTATTTATATATATTTTTTTTTTATATTCTTAAACGTAAATATTAAAAGGGACATTAAAGCTTAAGTGAAGGGAAATAAATAAGCTTAAAAATGTAGCAACAACAGCAGCAGTAGTAGAAGTAACACCACCATCAAACGACGACGATGAATCGCAGAAGAAAAAAAAATTTTTTTTTGCTTTATTAGAAAATAAATCTTATTTATGCTGTTTTATTCTTTTATTGTTATGATTATATATATATATATAAAGATGTGTGTGTGTGTGTGTGTGTGTGTGTGTGTGTGTGTGTGTGTGTATTATGTATAAAAAAAATATTCAAAAAAATGAATTTATCTATAAATAATAAATCTACAAAGTGGTGAACATCAAAAGAGTTGCTGCCAAAAATAAAATTATTCTTCTAACGAATATTTTTACTTGAAAGTAAAGCATAGAAAAATCGAGGCAAATCGAATAAATACTTCGATCGTTTTTGAAGGTGGTGTGTGTGTGTGTGGGATATAGAGGGTGGTGCACTTTTTTCTTCGTTATTAACTTTCTTTCCTTACTTCTTCTTCTTCTTCTTACATATATAAATTTTTTTTTTTCTTCCTCGATTCCTCGTGAACGATTCATGTGCTTTTTCTCTCGGTGTGCACTATTCTTATTATTGTTTTCGTAAAATCAAAAGACCGTAGATAGAAATAGGATTTGAGGTTCGGTTGATTCTTCTCATAATATTATCGATGGAGCAATGTTAAAAGCACAGCGAAAATAGAAAAAAAAAAGGCAAAAAGAGTAAAGAAAAACATTAAAGAAACGAAAAAATTCCCCAAAATCAAACCTTATCGACTTTAAAAAAAATGAAAAAAAAAGCAGAAAAATTAATATTGAAAAAAGCTTCCTTTACCTTTTTTTTTTCCTCTGTCTTTAAACCTTTTCCACTGTCGTTAGCGTTAACGTTACACCTTCACGTAATACAAACGGAAAATTATATTTTCCATCTAGAAAAGAAACAAAAAAAAAACGCCTTTAGTCAAGTAATTTCATTCTAATCAGTTTAGAAAAAAAAAAAAAAAAAAAAAAGGACAACAAAAAAATCCTCTCATTATCATGTTTAAGGGTGCACAAAAGATTTATTGAGCTTTACAATAGGGAAGGGTGGCGTTTTCACTTAACAAAACTAATTGTTTCTTGATTTGTGACATCGACACTTAGTCACACAAACAATTTTTTATTTTTAATAATAATAATTTTCCAGTACACCGTGAATGTTTCTGTGATTTGTGTTGCCTTAACGCAGTGTTTACGTAAACGTTACGATAACGAACATTTTTCTATAAAAATCAAAAGAAAAAAAAAAAGAACAAAAAAAAAAAAAAAAAAAAGAAAAAGGCGAAAAAAAGCTAAAAAAAAAGCAGAACCCAGGTGATTCTCAAATCGATTGAACATAAAAATTTTTTTTTACATTTTTCTTTTTTAAACACGAGAAAAACATGATTGATGTACTTACATGACAACGAACATTCAAATTATAAATAGATAAAAGGTATTTCTGTTAAATTTTCATTCTGCCTACCCCCATAATTATACTCAATACAATCCTCGAGGGGTTTAAGAACATGAAAATAAAAAACAAAAAAAAAAAATCGAAACGTAAAACGTAACAGAGGTAAAAATGTGTAAAAACGCACGAAAAACATTTCCAGCCTACGCAACTCACATCAGACCAGTCTTCAACCAATCAATGTTTACTTTGTGAGAGTACACAAAAATTATTAATAATTTCATTTATTGAATAATTTATCAATAAATTTCTCATTTTTTTTTTTTTGGTTGCTCTTACGGCACTTGGGGATGCCTTAATGAGAGTTCACTATGAAAAATTATTAATTAAACGCAGGTAAGGAAGCGACCGGTAACAATAGTGATGCTGCTTAAAGATTCTCTGTTAGACAAATCGAATTAAATTTATTATTATTTTTTTCTTTGCTGAAATTATCAACGAAAGATGAGCTGACTAAGTAAGGAAACAAATGAAAGTCTAATTAACTGTCCTTAGACTGAAGGGAAAAATGTTCTTCAACGTTAAGAACCACAATTTTCGTCTCATCTTTATTTAGTAATTTGAGTTCGTTTAGTTATTTATAGCGGATGATCGACCGCAAAGAATATTTCTTCCGTAGAAATTTAACGGCTTTTTAATATAATAATAACAACAGCAAGAGCAAGTAGTTGCGTTGATAGTAGTAGAGCAAGACGTTATACAAGACAAGGGATTTATTCAATTATCCTAGATACCCAACATAAATAATTGAAATAGGATACTCGAACAAGACGACGATAAAGAGGAGACACAAAAAACAAAAAAGACGAAACCATCCATCATCTTATTTTATCTATAATTAAAATAATTATTGAAATCTACTTAAAAGCATATTTTATGTAACCACATCCGAGTGGAATTAAAGTTGTAATTAAGATAAAAGAGCGAATTAAAAAGGATGGCGTAAGACCAGAATAGAGAAACACCAGACTGGAAAAAGGATATTTATTATAATAATTAATTCATTTACTAACTCATAAGTTAACCGATAAGAAAGTAATCTTTACGTATGAGCTTACCAACTGATAACCAGAGTTGTAATTTGTTAATTATAATGCAGAATGAATTCTGCTGAATTTTGTACAGGAAAAAAAAATTGCTTTAATCCAGTGTCTAACCGTTACCATAAGCTAATAATAATTATTAACAGTGTTTATGCTGTACTAACTTCTTTTTAAATTAAACTTTTTTTTACCTGTTGATCTTGCGTTCAAGCTTTAATTAGGGGGAGGTTAAAGTGATGATTAAAGGGTTTATTTTTTTTTTTTTTATTCACGCTTACATTAATACATGATTGTACTTAAGCGACTTAGCAATCGTTTTTCGATCAGAACCTGGTGACCTTATCACATTAGAAAAAACTTTCACGAAAACTATTTTAACCGCTGATCAAATCGCTAATCTAAAGCGAAAAACCCCATCATACTTATTTTCCGTTAAAATTTATTTATTATTCAATAAAAATAATATAAAAAAAAAAAAAATATTACGTAAAACACTGAAACCACAGTGAATATATAATTATTGTTGGCTTTGGCATACATTTAATGTTATTAGACGCAGACCACAATACAGTAAAAAAAAAAGTTACAGTGAATTCCACGGAAAACACAATTTTTTTTTACCTCCTTTTTTCGTTAATAATAAATTTTTTTATATTTTTTAATGGTAAAAGCACACACACACACACACACAAGGAAAAACATTCATTTCGCATTCATGTGTTTTGAGAGCCAAAAAAAAAAAAAAACCAAGGAAAAAAAAGAAAAATCTGACGAACTGAAACTGAAAATAAAATTATTTAATAAAAAATAACGAAAACAAAAAAAAAAAAATGTTAAAATGAACGAAAAAGGCAAATAATGTTGTTGTGGTTGATATGTACCGCGTCCTAATTGTTTTTACACCCCAGGAAAGCATCAAAGATTAACGAAAAAAAAAATATTTTTTTTTGCTTATTCCTCAACATCGCATCGAATTTTATTTTCCCACCATGATTTTAGCATAAACATCGTCCTCCCATTCATCATAAACAAGAGCAAAAATTTATTTTAGATAAATTGTGTTTGTCATGTGACAAATTATTTTGAAGGCAAACGAAAAAAATGCATTTATACCCGCTGTTGCTGATTTGCTTCAATTATATAAAAAAAACAGAAAAAAAAATTATTATTGCTGTTGCCTTGTGTAACATACGAAACATCAATGGTACAACCGTTAAGGGTTGTAATAGAGTTTATTAACGAGCAAAGAACAACAAAAAAAAAAAATAATAAAAAATTCTTCATTACGCTCAATGAGATGAAAAATGTGTGTGACGAAGGGTTTTTTTTATTTTTTGTTAACAAAGAAATTTATCATATAAACGTCACATTATAACAAAGTAGGGTAGCAAAAGTGAAGGGTGGTAGAGAATTTATTTTAACAATAATAAAAAAAAAAATAAAAAATTTGATTCTTGTACTCTTTGAAAAGACAAATAATTTGCTTAAATGCAATCAATTTGACTAGAGAAAACTGAATGAATTATTAAATCAATTTTCGTTTACGTTTGGTAAAAAAGCAAAAATATACATCAATAAAGCTCCTTTGCTAACAAATATGTTTTGCTACATACTTCAAGGGGCTTAAATATTTTGCAAAGTAAATGAAAACCGGAGAATTTTTTTTTTTTTTATTCACATTTCATAGAAATATCGAAGAAATAAAATTAGTTTTTTTTTTTTTTTATTTAAGTAGACCTCTTTACGGGTTGTAATATTATTAAAAGCTTTCTGTTTTTTTTCTTCTTCTTCTACTGGATTTTTAATTTTTGAATATAACGGAGAAATAGTTACGGAATCAATAAAAAAGCTTCTGCTGTTAGAAGTAAATAACTTTGAAGCATTGTAACTGATTTAAGACAGTTGTCAGTTGGCAAAGCTGCATTTTGTGGTTATAGAAGCAATGATGGAACTTTTAGATAAAATAATGGTAAAAATGGTATATGAAATACCTCCAGATAGATTTTATTCAAGTAAAATACTCTTGTAACCGAAAGTTTAAAAAATTAAATTTTTAGTCCATGGTATTTTCCGTAGATATTTTAAAAATTTGACTCCGGCTGTACTTTTCTTATAAAAAATTCTGATTGGTAAGTCATTAGTGATTACAAAACCGTAAAAATCTTAATTCTGAGATACATTTTGGCTAAGTAACAGCCAAAAAAAGAAGAATACTACATTCAAGATTAATTCTGTATTCAGAATGGCAATTTGGTACTCTATTGGCCATAACTTTTGAACATAATTTTTTATAGTAAAATCCTTTATACATCATATTTGAGGAGACAACACAAAACTTTTCACCATCATTTTCAGCCAAATTTAACTATAGGTTTTCGATAAAAAATTTATTTCTTGAACTATGGGCACTTGATTTTCCGAAAATTCACCGATATTTAGTTTTGTCCAAGTTTCTCATGATTTAAAAAAAAAAAAAATTATGTTTCAAGGTTTCGTTATTATATAACAGACAACCAGTTTAATTATTTCTGAGTACAAATTTCGGTAATTCGGATGACTTCACGGAACATAATTGTACGGTCAAATAAAACCTGATACAAAAACCGTTTCTCTCTTTTACTGCAAAGAAAATTCCCGAAAAACAAAAATTGATTAAAAGAAAAAAATGTTTACATCGGTAGTAAACACAATAAACGCTTCAAGCAAAAAAAGATTTTTTTTTTAGCTCTACCTTGGTAATTTAATTAAGAAAATCACAACAACAACGAAAAGCGTAACAACAAAACAAACGAAGCAAATGAATAAATTTATTTATTAATAAAATTAAAATTAAAAAAAATATATATAAAGAAAAAACATAAAATACCTGTGCAACGGGTAGAGGAATAATACAAAAAAAAAAAAGAAAAAAAAGCCAACAAACCAACCAACCAACAAACCAACGACCCATAAACAACAGAAAAATAAATAAACGAAAAATCCATTTTAAGACCCACAGAAAAAAAAAAAGAAAAAACATTCCAGGTGATATTCAACAATAGTTTGTTTACATGAAATTCCTGTTTGCTTAGTTTTTTTTTTTTTTGTTAATAATATTATTGTTGGTGCTGATTGTTGTACAGTCTGGCTGTGGCTGTTTTTGTTCATGTTATTCATCTGTTGTTATTTACATGACATTTACGAAAGGAACTGAAGAATAATAAATGAAACAAACATCAAGACACACAAAAACAGTTTAAACGAGTAAAATAACCACAGAAAGTTTTCTGTTTTTTAATTTTAGTTTGTTTACGAAATATTATTTATGATTATTATTTTTATATTGGCTAGAATAGCATAACCAGTTGCTTATCAAACATCTGATTCCCACTCAATGAATTCAATTCATAACAAAAGGGTTTTATTCCCAAATTCATTATTTATTTTTATTAATTAATAACAAAAAGAAAAAATCGAAGGACACCTGAAATAGATCTTTTCAAATAAATTAAAAAATAAAATGATCAAAGTCCTTTTGTACAGTAAACATTCCTTGTTGTTTCATTATTTTTGCGAAAATTTTTTGCTTTTTTATTATCACTGAATAAAAAGCAAACAGCTTAATAAACGAGTTTCTTTTTTTTTTGTTTTACCTGTCTTTGTAATTTCTGTAGTTTTTTTTTTTGGTTTACTCTCTTTGCTTGCTGCTCTTCGTTTCGGTATCAAAATTAAATACGACTTATGATAAAAAAAAAAAAAAATTATTAATAATAAATCAACGTTGTATACATTACGAAGAATTTTTTTATTAATTTCAATGCACGAGAAGCTTAAGGATTTTTGAGGGGTTTTTTTTTTGTTTTTATAAAACGCAGTCATGTATCAGTTGCAACAATTATAAAGTAATTTACAGATCAAAGTTCCGTCGAATAAACATTTTTTATCATCTTGAGACGTCAATGTTTTCTTGTTTTCAAAAGACACCGTGAAACAGCTTTAATAAGTTTAAGTTAGTAACAGTAGTAGAGCAGTAGCTAAACATATTTGAAGAAACACTGGACTATCCCATTTGTGGTTGTTTGCATTCAAAACCGAAAAAAAAAAAAATTTATTAAATAAATTGAGTAGGGAGGAAAAAAAAAAGTTTTTTAAATCGATAAAACCTATCATTGATAAGACAAATAATATTCCTATTAATAATCAGATTTAGATAATAATAATTCTAACCCTGATTTCGTAATAATAATAATGGATAATGGATAATAGAGACAATATAGTATTATTATTATTATTGAAAAACCAACTAATCTAATATTACGTACAATTGTAACATCAAAGCTTTTTCTATACATACATACATATCGCTATATATATGTATATATATATATAGCTATGCACACATTTATATAGAAATTGATTACTATTAAATACCGCAAAAGGATCTCTTAAAAACGTGATACGAATAATAAGGAATGTACTATAGTAACCCCATATTGTTCGTAATTTTTTATATATATATATATATTTTTTTTATACGAATTGAATCAAATAAATCTGTTTAAGATTGATGAACGATCACAAATACACAAATAAATATAAAAATTTATAACCATTGACTCTCCGGCACGTTTAACAAACATAACCAAACTTAAATCTACACCAAAATATAAAATAAAAATAAACAAAAAAAATCCTGGCGTATAGACTTGAATTAGATAATAGAAAAGAAAGGAAAAAAAAAGGGTTTTTCCTACCTCATACCAAATTTCCTGCATATTTTTTTATTTTTTTTTTTTGCTTTTCGTTTGCTCTCTCTCTGTCTGTCTCTAGTGATGTTACCAGACCGCACACAAAAACTAACCAAACTTATGCTTAATACTTAAATTAAATGATAAGTGAAGAGCTTTTGCTTTTTGTTGGGTTCGGTTGAAAAGTTTTTTATTGAGAATCAATGAGGGCTAGCAGGGGAAGACAATTAGGCGACTATCCTCGAGTTTTAAAAACATTTGTGTGTGTGTGTGTGTGTGTGTGTGTGTGAGTGCATGAAAATGAATTTTTAAAAATCGAAGCAACAAAATAAAAAAAAAAATAATAAATTAATTAAATTATTAATTAACCAACCCCAATAGTGACCTTTTTTTTTATTTTTGCTTCTCATTTTTTGTTTATTAAATAAACAAACCGAATTGTAGGCGAATTTTTTTGTGTCTTCTTCTCCAGTTAATTAAACTAAGGCGACTTTTTTGGATGGTTGGAATTTTTTTTTATATTCGCTTATTTCACTGGCTTAATTGAACGTTTTTTTTTTTTTTGTGTTTGACTTCTGAAATCTGCGTGAATTAAGCTTGCGGAAAATAAAAAAAAATGAATGAATAAAGTAATTTTAGGACATGCTATCCTTTTACACATCGATTAACATAACCGAATGACATAAAATGTTGCTGCTGCTACTGATATAACAGATTTTATACCGCATAAAGGTATAAAAATCAATAATCAAAGAATCAATAACCGATTATCATCAAAAGTAATTCTCTACAAGAATTTTTATCAATTTTCTTAACGAATTTTTGTGATTTTTGTGATTTTTTCAGAAATGACTTTTATGCTTCCAGAATGTTAGGTGATACGAAATTTAATAAATAAATTTTTTTTTGTTATTAAATTTTCTTTGAAGTAAAGGTTTGAGAAATTTTCTGCCATATACAAGCGGAGCAGCTAGAGAAATTTCATTCTGTTTGTAGTTTGCGTTTTAAATTTTATGATAATCAAATCAGAAATAAAGTGTGTGGAACAGTTAAATCACTATTTGATAGACATTAGTTTGTTGCTAGATCATAAATTCGAATGTTGTTTTATGATCGTTAATTACCAGTAAATATATCTGTATTCCAATGACAACATAACCATTAGTCAATCAACAGTCACGGCTTAGATCTACTCGGTTTTTCGTGATTTATACTCTGCGCTACATTTTTAAACATTCCTTTTTTTTTTTTGTGATTTTTTATTGAAAAATCAATATGTACGTCATGATTTTGTGCTTTTTCCTCTGAATAAACTTTTTTTTTTTTTGGTGTGCTTGGTGAATTTACGTAATTTTCTGTAATAAGAGTAATGAGGAAGGATTTTTAATTATTTTTCTGCTTCATTATGGTTATTCCTGCGTTAACTTAAAAAGCAAAGGCTACTAGATGGAAATTTTTGGTTTTTAATGGTATAAAGACATCTGGTAATAGTTGCTAGCTTTAAACACTCAGTGCAAGCAGCAAATTATCCTCAAGACACATTTATCTAACTAAGTAATACAAAAAAAAAAACAAAAATATTTGCATTAAACTCTTCTAATTAAAACGACTGGTGAACGCAGATTAATTTGTTTACAACTCACATACAACACACAAAATGAATAAAATTGAATGAAATTAAAAATTATTGCTTAACATGATCTGAAAAACTGATCGCAAAAGTCAAATTCTATAAATAATTTAAAAAAAAACAAAAATAATTAATAATTATTTATATTTTTGCGTTAATAAAATTAAGAATAAGACGTATTAATAAAAATCCAATTAAAAAATGTGTGTAGGAAAAATCGTTGTTAAGTTCGGGAGACATTTTGTAGGAACTCAGTGTTATCCAAAGTTGCGATAGTTCTTGGATCTTTGCTTTATTTGTGTGAAAATGTAATCGAGTAACTATCATAGTTTCCAGCTATCATTGATCCCAGCAAATTGTACATTTCAACACAAAACATGAAAGACGAATTGATGAAGCCTTGGAATTATGTCACAAAACCACCGAGACCCCACCACAATTTGGCAACAACTGGCCTTTAGCTTGTAGCCTGTAGCACATTTTTATGCTTCGTACAAATTTATTTATTTCTTTTTTTAATTTGTTTATTTTCATCAAAATTAAACATAAAAAAAAATAAAAATTTCTTAAAGAAGATGAAGAGGAAGATGAAGTGAAATTAAATAATAAAAGATGTTACAAAAAAATTAAAATTAAAATGAAAACCGATTGAAATGTGTGCGTTTCGGTAACATCAGGAATAACAAAAAACAAATCCGCTAAAAATGTAGCATCGCAAAGTAACAAAACGCGTTCTGTGTGAGTAACACGCCAATGGCAACAGCACAGTTCTATCTCCCCATTCGCCTTATGTCCTCACACACACACACGCACTCATTACGATGATATTAAAATTTATTATTTAAAATACACGCGGAGTTTGTGTATTATTTTTGGTTTATTTTTATTTTTCATTTTCTACTCATTTAAGTATCATCGGCTTTGCATGTGCACACAGCAACACAAATAAATAAATAAAGAAACAAAAAATTTGAATTTATTTGTAGAGAGCCCTGTTGGTCGGTCGATCGATCGTTTTAGTCAAATAAATTTAAAAAAACAAAAAAAAAAAAAACACAAGAAAAACAAAGATAAAAAAAAAATTACAAATTCAGACAGGAATGGTGTTTAAGAGGAATTTTTATTTTGTGTGTAGTAAAAAACTGTCCATGGCTTTAATGATTATCTTTTACGATGAAAACGATTTAAATTAACTGAGCCTGGCTTACGATTCTGTGTATTTCGTTAAATGCCATTTGTGCGTCTTTATTTAGCTGCAGCTAAGAACTCGACTTGTCTTTAATCACGGAAATCTATCACACTTATCACAGCCCTGATAAATAATTAAAAAATCAATTCACACATAATCCATGACATTAAACAAACTGAATCACATTGTGCTATTTTTGACACAATAAAAACCAAAAATTTAAGTAAGCAGTCATAGCCACCATCTAGTCATAACACAACAACTAAAATACATTCCTGTAGCGAAAACAACAGCAAAAAATATTTAACGCGACGGACCGCCTAAAATACTACACACTGCGGAAATATTTCTCACACATTTAAGCCTGAAGATGTAGAAAATTATCATAATAACAAAAACACATAATTCGCGATTTTAGTTTGTCTTTAAAACTCCGTGTTTGTAGATCGTGAAATCAATTATTGTGACTTATTATTTGCGTTTTCAACTGATTAATAATAAATAATTAAAAAAAAAGTGTAATTAGAGTAAGTTCTGAAAAATTCTAATAACCTGTGACTAAGTACAGAAGGTTTCCCCTTTTCCTCTATGAAATAAAGAAAAATTCCCAGACAAGTGTTCGAAAAGAAGAAATCATAATTAATTAAACATTTTCTTCTAATTTTAAGATGAAAAAATTTAAACAGTGCTGTCTGTGTTTTGATCTCCGTTCTGGCGTTAAAATAATTTCAATCCTATGGATTATGTATGCGATAATAGCGATAGTGTCCCAGTTGATTGTAGAAGATTATGGTAACGATGATAATGAGGGTGCGGGTGGTATTGTGAATATCACAGGGAATCAAAATTTAACCACAATTACAAACGATGGCGATGATGATAATACGATGAAATTTCGCATAGCTACCGGTTGGTTTTTTTCAGGCGATTTATCTCGATCAAAAAAATTTTCAATTTTTTTTTGTTTTTAATTAAAATTTATTTTCTTCCAGACATCGATTATTTAATCCTGATATTCTCTATTGTGGAAATTTTCTTATCAATTCTACTCTACATTGGTGTAGTCAAGGTAAATATTTTTACTACTGTAGAAACGCGCGAAATTCACATTAAAAATTTATTTTTTTTTTCGATATATTTCTGTTAAGCTAAGTAAACATTATTTACGAATGTGACCACCTGTTTCACTTATTTACGTTTCTTACTCATTGTTTTTGGTATTTGTAAAAAAAAAAAAACTATTCGTAGGAAAGTAGCAGTAGCAACAGAAATCTGTTTCTCATTATCCTTTAAAAAGGTAATTTAGCTAAAAATCGAATGTTTTGCTAAGCCTACCTCAAATCAAATTTGATTTCTGAATTAAAAACTTTGCTTAAAGCATTATTAGAAGTAGTACCGCGTATTAAATATAAAATTCAAGTCACATTTAGTAAAACAAAGACAAAAGTTAACAAAAAACCACGAAAAGTCCTTTAAAAAACCCAGGAGGGTTTTAGGTATGAGGCAATGAATTAACTTTTTTTGTCTTGATACAAAGAAACATATAAAAAAAACCTCTTTCGGGCAGAGTAAAGTAAAAACAAAAAAACTCCTACTGCACGTTTAGTAATTTCCTTGTTAAATAAAAAAAAAAAAAAAAAACGAATCACAGGATCACAATTAATTAACCGTAAACAGAGTTAAGTCGTGTATAAACTAACCGATGTTAAATCAACGTTCGATATATTTTATTCCATCAATTAAATTGTTGATACTGTGGAATTGTGTAATAACATTTTAATTGTCTCATCTCTTCAATTTCAGGATAAATACAAACTAATGATACCGTGGCTGATTGTCACAATGCTGGAGATTCTGTACACATTCTTCCACAGCATTATCATATTATTTGGTTTCTTTATTTTATCATTAAATGCAATTGGTGTCGCGTACTTAATTTTTATCCTATTTGTATTCCGTAAGTAGTAGAAAAAAAAAAGTAGATTTTGTCATAAAGAAAACTCCATTAAAACTATTTTTCTTTTTTTTTTTTTCCATAGCATTTCAACTTTATCTCTGGTACTGCGTGTATTCACTTTACTACAAACTAAAGCACGAGGTTATATCAGCTGTCTAAATTAATTAACATTTCTTTTTCTTTTTTTTTTTTTTTAATAAAACAAAACTGTAAATTAACAAATTAATTAAATAAACTTACAAAAAAAAAAAAAAAAAATAGAAGAAAACACGAAGCTTTCTCAGCACTTCCTGCAGTATTTTATTGTTCGCCACACACCAGAATTGAGTTTTTTTTCCTTTTCTTTTATTTTTATTTGGTTTGTTGGAAACGAAAAGTCAGCTGTAAGCAAAATGTCATTTAACTTTCTTTTTACCCATCATTATTCTCTCATTTAATTGTTGGGTATAGATGCAAGCAAAAAAATAAAATAAAATAAAATAAATAAAAGATCCGTAAGTTCCTGTCTAATTGGATGTCTTAAAAAGTTTTTTTTTTTTTGCGAGTGTTCTCTAATGATATCCTACGTTTTCGCTTCCTTTTTACTTTTTTTTTTCGTCCTCTGTTAAAGAAATTTTGTGAACTTTGTCTCGTCTTGCAAATGGCAAAAAAGCTACAAGTAAAGCACAAAAATAAAATAAGATCAATGCTTATCAAAGAAGATTAAACGTCTTATTGTTAAATAAATATCGATTTAATAAAATGAAAAAAAAATAAAATAAAATTTTAAAGAAATAAATTGAAGCTTTCTTAGCTTTTGATTGACATTTTATAATAATAATAATAATAAAAAAAATATTTTCATTGAAATCATCATTAATCAAAATCAGATTAGAAAAACGACTGGCTGCTGCTGCTGTTGCTGCATTATTTTTGTAATAATTTTTCAATATTTATATAGAAATATTTTTTGTTGTTGTTGATTCAACCGATTATTGAAAGAAAAATAAATGAAATCAATCAAAGTTTGATTTCTTGTATTAAATAAAAGCTTCGTTGTATAGTTGATTGGTTTGTGGTTTTCAACTCTAACTTGGGTGGGGTGGTAATTTGTGTTATTTTTGGGTTTTCATTTTAAAAACTCTGGTCGTTTTCCATTGAAATTTGTTTCGAATAGTCAAGCTTTTACTATTATTGCTTTGGGTTGCTTTAAAGTTCTTCTTGAACGGCACATAAGTGCTGAAGAACAAAACTTCGATATTTGTGGGTAACTTAAATATTATTACTTGTACTTTGGTTTAAATAATTAAGTGTTAAGTGCTCGACAAGTAAATAATATTAATTAATTTCTATGTCGTTCAAGTGATTTTTTCTGTTACTGATGTGCACAGATGATTAGTCTGATAATTTAAATCGTAACGTACAGTACCGTTGACTGTTCTAGTAGAATAAATATTTATTTTCTATTACTTTTGTACAAAAAAAAAAAAAAAAAAACACAAACTATCACTGTGAACTAGTTGACTAGCAAACATCATTCCAGTTAGTTGCATTTAAAAAGGATCAAGTCTTGATGTGCGTGGGTTAGCACAGTCAAGAACTTATTGTTTATACACTGCGTGGGCTTTTTTTTAATAATACAAATAAAAAACGCAAACACAAATAATAATATTGGCTTTGTGTTCATAAAAAAAAAAACACACAAACCAAAGTCAATATAAGCTTAAAAAAAATTTTTTTTTTTTTTTATTGCTGATGTCATTCTACTAATAAAGCTGGATGGGTTCGGATGAAAAAAAAAAATCACATAAATGCCACAATATTATTTTATATGGAGAAGAATTAAATTTAAAAATAATTATTTGTAATAAAGCTTAAAAAATGGTTGAAATGGCTTTAAAAAAAAAAAAAAAAAAAAAATTTACGATAAGAGAACAAAAATCTTAAAAAAAAAAAATCGCGATGATTCTTTTCTTTGTTAATATTTGTTGTAATCAATCAGATTTGTTATAAAGGAGAGAGTGGGGGATTACGTACTGATTAAGCTTTTTTTTTTGCTATTGTAAATTAATTAATACTTAAAAATTAAGCTGGCTTAAACTTGCGTAGCAGTTCATGGAAAGTTCTGACTACTAGGCAATACTAGGCAATACCTTTCATACAATATACTTGGGGACTCAACATAAAACTTTTCACCCAATTTGAAAATTATTTTCATTCAATTTTTGCATCACGAAAAATTTGAAGTTTAAGTTGAAAATTTTGACTTATTCGGATTGTCCTGAATTTTTGCAGAAATATTCCTTGTGAGGCCACAAGATTTCGGTGTTTTTTTAAAAAAAATCCTTTTTCTGGTATAAAGCTCACAGCTTGATTTAAATCATAAACGTTGGTAAGAACGTACACGATAACTTCCGGTACTCTTGACTGTCTGTTTGAAAATTATTTCTCTGTTAATATTTTCATCTATGTCATAGAAAAGAAAAGCACTACAAAGTAGTTTAAGAAAGAAGCTTTTACAGTATCTCAAAGCTTAACAACAAGTCAACACAACAAGAGCATAAATAATGTAACGCACTAAAGGGAAGAAAATTAATGAAGAACAACAAAAAAAAAAAGGGATGAAAAATTTCTCTTAAAACGGAAATCTACTATTTATTCTGTTCCTTTAAATACAAAAAAAAAAAATCCGGATTTTTACGTTTTTCATTTTGTTTCTTTTCCGTTTTGTTTCTTTAATTATAAAACATCAACATCAACAAACAAATAAATAAAATCCTTCGAGCTTTTTTTATTTTTGTTTTTTCTTGCTGTGTTTTCTTTTTGAAACATTTATAAGTGGCTGTGTGTGTGTGTATCGGTCTCAACTCCCGTACAATTCACCAAAGTAATTTCGTATAAAAAAAAAAAACAAATTTTATTCTATCGTTTCCTTGTTAATAAGCTTTTTTCTGTTTTCTCTGCTACTGCTGCTACTACCGCCTTGTATTTACTTTAACTAGTAAATTATAATTGAAAAAAACAAAAGTAAAGTAAAGTAAAGTAAAGTAAAGTAAAGTAAAGTAAAAGCTTATTTGTAATCACAAATTTATCATTTAAAAGACAGTAAAAAGCTCGGGTGTGGGCAAGTTCTAACTACACTTTTAATAATTGTTTTTAATATTGAGACAAGTTTGTTGCCTTACATTTTACATGCAAACAGACTGACTACTGTCTTAAAGACAATATTGCTGGGAATAAAAAAAAAAGAAGAAAAAAAAAAACAAACAAAACAGAGAACAAGAAGAGGAGAAAGAGGGAAAAAAAATTTAATTACTTAATTAACACCAGTTCAGTTAACATTAAATAAAATTTAACAGAATTGTTTTTTTTTTTTTTTTAGTAATAGCAGCAGCAATAGCTGTACCATCATCAGGAACACGACTAGATAGAGAGCTTAATACTTAAATTGCCTAAAGTATTATTATTATTATTATCTTTAAATGCCAAATGGTTATGTTGTTTTGTCAATTGTAAGGGTGTTTTATTGTGATAAAAATTAAGGGGTTTTTTTTTCCTCAGGATTAACAACCAGAATAACCAAAAACCATTTTTTTTTTTTTTTGTAAAATTCTCATCTTTTCACTTCAATATTCTAATTATGTTTATTGTTATTGTAATTTTCATTAACAAGAAGAAAGAAAAAACAAAAAAAAAAAAAATAATAAGAAGATAAAAGGACACAAAGGATAATTTTCTTGCTTTTATTATAAAAAAAAAAAAACATTTTATTTTTTTTTTGTTCTTTGCTTCTACAAGATATCATCAATGAATGAGGAGCAAGCAGCAGGAAGAAACATTTTTTTTTTTTTGTAAACAATGAAATTAATTAGGAAGAAAAGCTGCACAAGAATAGAGGGATATCATTAAAAGCGTTATTGTTGACATTTAACGTTTAAAGCTTAAATTTTTTTTGTTTTTGTTTTTTTTTTAAATTTTGCTAAAGCGATCAAATTAGGGGTGGCCAAAGTAACTAATTTTTTTTGTTGTTGTAAAAATTAAATCAATAAACAATGCAAAGTGCCATGATATCATTAAGCTTCGCCCTTTGCTTCTCCTGAACTGGAGAGAGTTCTTAGAAAAGTAAATTCAATATGTCAAGTAGTCATGCTTCTATGTGGGTGCGAGTGTGTGTGTCTATTTGTTCCGTGCTTTCCGTTCTACCAGCTACTAATAAAATCTTTTCACGATTCACTAAGCGTACATCATTCGTCCACGTCATATGTATCATCTTGTGTATGTACGACGTAGTGTTTAGTCACTCAAAAACGTATCCAACTAAACAAAAAACCCTCCATAATAACCACCCACAATTCACATACATAGAAACGATTCACCCACAGTTTATTGAGTAAAAATAATGGTTTCGGTTGAAAAAAAAAACATAAAACAAAACGAAACGAAAGCACCAGCGAAAAGAAAAGAAAACAAAACTTAAGTCAAGAGATATTTTCAACAGTTCATTCAATGTTGTGCCTGATGAAGAATATATGTGTAAACGTAAAGTGTACTACTGTGTACGTGTGTACCTAAGCTTTAAAGAAAAAAAAAACGAAAAAAACAACAAGCGACAACCCATCAAACCCCAAACCCCATCATCTTGTGTTTATCATTCACTATCCAAACAACCACCAAATATACTAGCTGTTATTGTGTGTAACTGTTAAATTGCCTTTATGTAGGTATGGGGGTGAAATATATAAAAGAAAAAAAAAAAAAAAAAAACAACACCATAAACCACTCCCCAGAATCTAAAAACGTCAACAGCCATACACAATTTTATCTCATCATCAAGATTTATCGCGAAAATATTTTTTCGTTTTTTTTTTATTATTTATTTATTTTTCGTATGTATGAAAGCGTTTTACAGAATTTTTTTTTTTTTTTTGTTATTCTTGCTGTTGCTATTGCTGCCAGTCAACCAAATAAATAAAGAAAAAAGCATCTTCGATGAAAGCGTTACGTGTGAAAGGAAAGAAAACAAAAACAAATAGCGCTCAAACCACCTTCTAATTTTTATTATTGAGTCAGTTGGGTTGGAACTTATAACAACAGAATTAGAAAAAGCACAAAAAAATAATTCACACGGTGGGTAGAACAGAAGGAATCAGCTACGTTGTTGGTACGGTACATGGAGGGTGCGAAGTTGTTGGTTTTTTTTCCTTTTCAATTAAATATTCACTGCATGAATTTTCATGTATCAATCTCTTAACGTGTGAAAATTGTTCGCTTCAATTCATTTTCTGTCAGCTTTTTTTTCTTGCTTTATCCACTTTAACAATTTTTTTTTGTGTTATCGTGTGTTATCTTTACGTGTAAAGATTGGGACGCAAAGTAAATAATAAAAAAGTAAGAGAAGAAAAAATATTTTTTTTTCGTAATAACAACGAACAGCGGCGACAACTTGCATTTTATAAAGTTAATAAAAAAAAAGAAGAAAACTAAAAAAAATTGAATTTGCTTTTAAGTAGATTTATCATGATAAGAAAACGAAAAACTGTGGAATATTTTTAAGCTTGACGAAATACTCTCTTAGGCCGTTAACTTTTATCATATTGACTCGGTTATTTTTCGATTTTTTTTTTCTTTTTGATTTGTGACATCGAACAGAATTGTAGGTGAGGCGAATAGACGTGTAGACGAATTATTTGGTGGTGTGAAAATCCTTCTTTATCGATCTTTAATTGATTTATCTGTAAGCGTAGGAGGGAATTTTACAGAGATGACAAGCACTCAACAAAACAACTTTCTTAAGACATTCAAAGGACCAAATACCGAACAGAAAACTCTTGACAGACTGCACCACCTCAGTTCAATCACTACTTACAGCTAGAAATATTTTTTTAAACATTTCTCTCTAAACATAACGCAACGTATACCATGTTTACAAATAAAAATCTAATCATGAAAAAAATAATTAAACACCACCGACCAATATCGCCTCTAATTTATACATTCCGGTTCGCTTTATTCGGTTTCTGGCTTCTATTTTGTGTGGGTGAAATGTTTTGTTATTATTGCACCCCGTTAACGATAAATAAAAAATAAAACATTTGTTTATAAATTGTAACAAGCACCAGTCCACAAATAAATATTTTTGCCAAGTGTGAAAAAACACACAGTTGGAGGTAAATTATACCGATGCTGGCGGGGTGTCTCAAAAAAAAAAACACTTTTTTTTTTTACCATTTCTAGTGATAATTTAATTTAATTAAAAAACAAAAAATCTGTTCATTCAGCAAAGCTTTATTCATTTGTATGATTAATCTGCAATCCGAATATTAATAATAATAAAAAAAAGAAAAAAAAAATTCTGTACTCTTCTACCAGCAAAAACCTCATTTATTAACATAAGGAAAATACAGCACAGAAAAAAAAAATTTCTTCACTATTTGCAATGCAAGAAAATGTTTTTCTTGTTGTTTTTTTTGCGAAAATGTAAATCCATCACATAGCAAAAAAAAAAAGAAAAGAAAAAGATGATGATGGAAAAACTCTGGACATTTGCTTCAATCAAATTTTCATTTTGCTGCTCTAAGCAATTTTCTTCTTTTTGTTGATTGTTGTTGATCCTGTTGTTATTCACCAATAACAGTGAATAAATAAAGGACGAAAACAGCTTAGAATGAGAATATTATTGAAGCACCATTATTTAACTTAATTGCATTTATTTTAATAAATTCTTCATTTTTTTTTCCTTACCTTTTTTATTATTATTTTTTTTTTTGTGATGTCCTTCTGATGATGTCCACCCACCAGTAATATTTCTAGGTATCATACACAACAATAAATATACTCAAACCATACACAGTTGTTTATCATTTCGCCTTATAAATAAATAAAATTGGCTTATAAAACTTCCTGGATATTAAATCAAACTTAAGTATCCTTGATTGAATATACATTTTTATGTTTCGATAGGAATGTGCTAGAAGTAAATAAGGTTTCTGTTCTTGTTACTGTTGTTTTTGGGTATATAAATCGTTTCAAAACAATTCAAAACATTGGTCAAAATCTTCAACAATGAATACAACGAAACGACAAGGACTTAAATAACATTGGGGAAGAAAAAAAATTTGTCTAACAAAGATGTTTAAAAATAAATCAAATAATTTACTGAATAATTCAACAGAAAAAAAAATTTTTTTTTTAGTGGTTTTTCTAGCATAAATCAATTGGATATTAAACTTTCTTATCATACAAAAAAAAAAAAACTGAAACCATTCACCGGAGTGACAGCAACAGCAAAAGGAAAAACCACTTAACATCCCAAAGACAGTTCGCTTTGTGTTTGATTTCTAACTTTCCCATTTGTGTCTCACTTTGATGTATGAAGAAAAGCAAAAAAGCACGAACAAGAAGAAAAATTATTTTCAAATCAAATTTTCTCTAACATCAACACAAAAAAAAAGAAGGAAGAATGCTGCAAAAGCTCCCATAATAATAATAATAATACAATAAAATGGAATAAAATAATAATAATTGTCCAGCCCGTATAAAAATATCAAACGGCAAAGTCGACCAGAAGAATAAAAAAATAAAAAAAAAGAGAAATTTATTTCGATACAGCAGGAGACAAAAAAATAATAAAAAAAAACTACAAAAAGCACATTAAAAAGGGAACAAAAGCTTCACTTCTTTCATTTTCGAATTATAGTTTGTTATTTTTTTTTCGTTCTTTCTTTCTTTTTTGCTGTACAATCATTGTTGCCCGCCGGATCATAAAAAACTCAAAACAGATTACAGTATTTTAGAGCATAGAAGAAAAAAAAAACACAATAATAGTTATAAAGGGGGTGGTTGATTGTAACTGGTTGATAAATCAGTGGATGGGTGGATGATGGTGGTGGATTTTATTCATTGAATATATTGCAAACAAACAAAGCAGACATAAATACATTGGAAAAAAAAAAAAAAAACCAAAGCAAAGGAAATATATCAGAAAAATTGATGCCTTTGAGGCGTCTTTTGACCTTTTTCGTTTGCTGTTGTTAGTTTTGTTGGCCGAAAAATGAAGCTTTTTTTTTTTTTTGGCCTCCCCAGTTTCCTATATAATAATAATAATAATAATAATAATAATAATAAAAAAAAAAAACCTCCCCAATAATTTTTCTTTTTGTTTGTGCAATGGTAACGAAATTTTTTTTTGTTTTATTTTTTATTTTTGTTTCCGATTTACAATCTTCAAATGTGATAGTTTTTCAATAATTCAAAACAATTTATCGATATTATTGTGTACTATCCGTATCAATAATTTATTTTCTCTAATAATAATGAAATTATTTTTTTTTTATCTGTTTTTAATAAAAACATTATTATGTAGCGTAATGCAAAAGTGAATAAAAATCAACGATGCGGTTTTTGTTATTGTTTGCTCAAAATTAAAAACTTTCAGAGGTGTATTAAGGGTGTATTTGTTTACATAAATAATCTGTACACTACCAAACAAAAGTTATTGTCGAGCAATTCAAGTTCTAATACCGAAAAAAAAAAAAAAAACGTTACATGGTTGACAGTCGTTAATCCAGACTAAAGGCGTCAATATTTCACAAACAGAAAAGAAACGAAAAAAAAAAAAATGGAAAATTATTACAAAAGTCATGAAATTCTAATTTTTAAGAAGAAATTGTTGGTTATTTACCGGGCTAATAACACTTTTTGGCCAATAACAATCATGATAACAATGATTTTTTTTTTTTTTTTAAACCCGCAACGCAGGTGTTTTTTTTTTGTTGTTGTAGTAAAATCACTTGTTTGCATGTTGAGTACCCGTAACAAATTTGATTAATAAAAATTAATAAATAAATAAATAAAAAAAAAAAACCGCCCCCAATAAGATCAATGGTTTCTTGTAACAAAGAATCAGTACAAATTCGAATAAATCAACAACAGGCGATCAAAAGGTGAATTTTTTTTTGATTCTTGTTATTTTTTAAAATATAACTGAATTAAATATGCAAACAGATAATAAATGGTAAATATGGTAAATACATATAGAGAGACACAAAACATATCAATTAATAAATAATGGAAGATTGCATTAGAATCACATTTTATGTGATTATTTTCTGTAACCACAGAAAAACCGCCAACAGTCGCCAGTACGAAAATGTTTATAATAAAAACAGAATGAAAGGGGTAAAAATATAGAAACAGTAGCAGCAGCAGCAGCAGCAGCAACAAATGAAATGTTTAAATTCAGGGAGGCAGGGTGAACAAAAAAAATAAATTTATTTATTTTATTTTGTTTAATGAAAAATAATTGTATTGCTGACATGTTATAAATTTGTGTATAAAGTATTTGTGTAACATTGTAATTGTTGTTAAACCATTTTTCCCTTATATAAATAAATATAAATATAGATAGAGAGTGAGATGGTTTAACCAACAAATTTACTTTGCTTAACTCAACTTTACTATGGTTCAACAACGTACAAAGCTTTCGTTTTGCTTTGCTCTTTTTTTTCTCGTTATTATTATTATTTTTTTTTTTTTTGTTGCTGGTTGAGTGATACAGTTTTGTGTAGCCAAACACACAAATAATTTACTAAAATTTTCCACAATATATAGTAAAATAATACATAGAATGCTTCTTTTTTATGCTTTCTATGCTTTATGCTTTATATTTCATGTTTACATGGTTAGAAAATCATTGCAAATACTTGAATGATGTAAATTTATCACAAAAAAAAAATAATTTTAACGAATTGTAATAATACTTTAGCCCCATCATTCGCATTATTTACAACACAAATTACACATTAATTAAAAAGAAAATTTAAATCTATAATTTAACTAATCAAATAACAAAACTATAGATACGTGACTATTAATTAAATAAGTAAATAAATCAAAAATCGTTCTTAGGGTGGATTTTTTCATTTTTTTTTTTTTTTTTTTGCAGTAATTTTACAACCAAATCCTAATCAGTTACAGTTTTTCAATATAATTTTAATAATAAATAATATTTTAAAACATGCTTTGAATATTAATTAATTGATTAAAAGTAATTAAAAATAATTATTTTAAACTATATTGTGGGGTAAAATGATTTTCACCATCTCACCATCGTGCCGTATGTAACTTGGCTAAACAATGTATCATCGATAAATTTTCTAATCTCTAAGCAAAGTTTTTCACCAAATAGTTTTCAACAAGAACAAAAAAAAAAAAACATTTTATTTTTTTTAATAAATAAAGCTACTGAAAGCTTTTAATAATATTTTCTATAAAATTAAATCGGTTTTTTTTTTGTTGTTGTTGGTGTTTTAACATAGAAAAAGCAATTTTCTAATATTTTTTGTTCGAAATTGAGTGCATGTTAGGTTTGGTCAATAACCCACAGTTAAGCGACCTGTGGTCAAACAAACACTGGTCGGTTTGTATAGTTTTGTGCATTTAGTTATCAGTAGAATTTTGGTTTATACTGATAAAACGTACTATTTACATATATAACCGATTTTCATCTAGCAATAGAAAATCAATAAGCAAATATAAAAGGAAATAAAAAGAAAAAAAAAATTCTTCTTCTCTTTTTAAAAATCAAACAAAGCTTTTCCGAAGTTTGTTTTTTTCTATACGATAAAATAAAAAAAAAAAATGCTTTTATCGAAAATATTAATTAACAACAATAATTTTTCTCGAGAAACCAATTAATGTGGCTGCATTGACTGGACAAAGTACACAAAAACACTTCCACTATCCGTAATACAGAAAAAAAAACGCTTAAAAGCTACTTCGATTAAAATTGTAAAAAAAAAGTAGAAGAAAACAGAAACAGAAATTACAAAGCACAGAGAATGAAAAAAAAGCTTCAAATTATAATCAAATAAATTGAAAAATTGTGGAGAAATGCAAAAAAAAAAAAAAAAAAAACGTTTTTAAATTACCATAAGCTTCGCCATTTAATTAAGTAAATAAATGTTTTTAGATTTTAGTAACACTTAAAGCACTAATTAAGCGTTTTTTTTTTCGTATTGCTGTTGCTGTTGTTGTTGTACGAATAGCAGCAGTAAAATAGCCAAGTTAACGTCGCTGTATAATTAAATATTTGAAAATCATCCACAATTAATTTGTCTCAGCAGCTTTTGCTACTAAACTTTTTTTTTCACAATTTCATTATTTTCTATATAATTTCCAACGCTTTACGAATGATAATGAAAGAAAGAAAATAGAAATAAATAGAAAATTGGAAGGAATTCACCGCCATTAAGTTTTGTTTCGATTCGTATTGCAGGTCTGCTGAGCGAAAATCCACCTAGCTTTTATCATTTATTTTTTCATCCTTTTTACATGAATTTATGTCTAGAAAACACCTTGGTAATTAAAAGTTCCATTTTCTTTCGGTTTTTTTTTTTAAATTATTTACACAATCTTGAATCGAATTTTTCTGCTATTTGAATTGGCTACGGCAGCTACGATATTGAAATCTATCTGGCTGATTGTTATCCGTTTTCTGCGACACAGAACTTTTTAAACCCCAAACAGTATTGGAAAATATTTAAAAAAAAAAAACAATCGACATGTTTAAAAAAGTGAAAATTCCCAAGAATTTTGATCTGCCTGACACAAAATAAAAAAAAAAACTCCCGTGTGGGTGGGTGGTGTACAATGATAGTAAAATGTAAATATGATTGTGATAAGCAGGCGTTAATGATTAAAAAGAATTTAATTAATAAAAAAAAATAAATAAATTACATAATTCCCAATAAAAAATTCGTCGCTGTTTCGTACAGATTGTGGTTCTCACACCATTCCCGCCCACACAATTATCACAGCACAACAGATCTCTTGCTTCTTGTTTGTTTTTTTTTTTCCAAATTTCACAACAAAAAAACATAAAATTAAAACTTTTTTTTATCAATTAATTAATTTTTAATTGAAATTTTCCTACAAAAAAAAAAAAAAAAACAGGAGAATTAACGCAATAAAAATAAGCTCAGCTTACCGACAAATTTAACTTTTTTTTTTTTACGTTTTCGTTTTTGTTTCAGTTTCGGTTCCAAGGAAATAAAAATTATTTTTGATTGGTTTTGTATGGGAAAAGCTTTGTTTTGTGTTAATTACGTTCGTTTTTTTTTTTTTTGTTTCTTCTAATTTGCTTATCTAGCACAAAAGTTTGCTTAACTAGTAACTCATCGAAATCAAAATAAAATAAAAAAAAAAATTCCTTTCTATTATTATTGTCGCCAGTGTGTGTTTGTGTTGTTTCTATGCAGATCCGGCTTTAAAGGAAGGCGAGAAGAGATAATGGGTTATCAATAAATGAAACTAAGGATATTTGTGGTTAAATACTTGCTGGGTTTTTCAGCTCAAAGCTGCTGCAATGAACTGAAATGATTTTGTTAAGATATTTGAGATTTGTGGGTATCTAGAAAATTTTGTACTCTTCTGTCTGTATCTAGCAGAGTTATTTCAGGAGTAAAATAGTTTCCAGGCTTAATATTTCGGTATTTTGTTAACAATAAAGTTATAAATGATTTTGTCGGTTACCACGGAATTTACACACTCTACAGGCCGGTTCTGTTTCAATACCCACACAGAAATAAACATTCAAAATGCTTGCTATTAATGTTGCTGCTTCTGCTACTACTGCTGTTTTTATCCTGGAATTATTATTTCTGCATATTTCCTATTTCTATCCAACTTTACACAACAATAATGTTTGTCATTTAATTTTATGATAAAACTTAAAAAAAAAAAAACTGAAACAAGTAATAAATAAATAAAAAATAACTGAAACATGTTTTATTGTTTTTATAGAAAAGTAATTATTTTGGATTAATTAAAAAGCAGCAGCAGCAGTAACAACAGCAAATAAAAAGTAGCAGCAAAATTAAAATGAAATTACGTTTGAAAAATGAGCCAAATGAGCTTTGTTATAATAAAAAAAAAAAAAAAAAAACATTTCCTGTCTCTCGAATGTTAATGACAGAGTTTTTAATAAAAATAAAAAATAATTTTCTGTTTTCTGTTTTTATTCCCTGATAATTCGATATTAAAATGTAATTAAACACTTTAATCGATTGATAAATAATGGGGCTGTGCTTTTGTGTAAAATTAATTATTTTTAATTATTTATTAATTAATCAAATCGGTTAACATTCTGTAAATCAGTAAATATTTTATTTAATTTAATCAAAATTACAACTAATTCTATATTATTTATCATTGAATTCATTTAATCCAATTCTCCAATTCTCCGGTTATAAGTGGATATATTTTTTTTTTAATTCCTGATTACCACACGTTCAATGTGAATTGTGTCACGTTAAAAATCTTTAAATTACATTTTATTATCGTCCTTTTGTTGGGTTTTTCGAAAGCGAATAGAAAATACATTAGCAAAACAAAGTAATAATCAGTGGGCTGTACGGTGTGTTGGGGATGACTGTGGAACAACACGAATAAAATCAATCAAGAAAAAAATTTAAAAAAAAGGGTAAAACAGATCAAATTAAAATTAAATAATTTAGAAAATTTCCGTTTAGTACAGGAAATAAAAGGAACCGAATGGGAAACACAAGTGAAATTAAAAGTTCCCTACTTTCTCGTTACACGATTTTTGTGTTTTTTTTTTTTGCAAACTTTGTTATGGCGATGTGGGGGATGCCAACAACCCATCAAACAGTACAAAACATAACAAAACCACATAAAAAATCTAATCTGCTTCACAATTTATAAATTAATTATTTATTTTATTATCCAACAAACAAAACAAAAACAAAAAAAAAGAAGCGAAAACAAATTTCTGTTTATCTAAAGTTTATCTGTCTTTCAATTGAATTTGTTTTTAGCTGTTACTGCTGATGCTGCTGTTGGTGCTTCTGTTGCTTTTTTAATTTCCCATTCAAACTGTGTGTTTTAAATCCAACACCCCCGTTTTTTCCGGGATTACTTCATTTTATTATTGATAGTTTTCAATGGTTTATGCTGAATGAATTTATTTAGTCGTGTATCGGTTCCCGAGTAAATTATTAATTAAATTTGAAAAAAAAATTCCTTTTTGATTGCTGGGTTGTTGTTGTTGTTTCTGTAGCCACGATCAGTATTTTTATACTTTTTCTACTCGAAAATTAATATTTTATTGTAGCACACATGCGCTTGTTTAATTATTTAAATGCAAATCACATGCGTGTTAAGAATACGAAGCTAAGTCATACAATTTTAGAGTTTTGTTTGTAAAAGGCCTGATAAAAGTGACTTAGACGTGTCAATTAATTTATTAAACAAGGATTAAGTCAAACTGAATTTATAATTGGAGAACTCGTAACTTTTCGACATAGCACCAACATAACCTAATATAACAAAATGACGTAACTGACGAAATAACTGAGCAAAAAAAAAACAATTTTTTTTTATTTATTCATTAATTCGCACATAATTCGCATTAATAATTTTAAAAATATCATAATTAAACAAACCAAATGCGTTTATTTGATTAAATTAATAAAAAAATAAAACCTGCCTCTGTGTGTTTCGATTATAAAATGTTGAATAATCCACCCCCCATACGCAGCTTTAAAGCTTTTTTTTTTTGAACAATTTTACTTAATCGCTTTGTACAGTAAAATATTTTCTGTTTTTATTGGCAGTAGGATGAAATCCTGAAAGACTGTTGTTTAAAATGTTATTTTTATGTAAACAATAAAACAATCAGGCCAATATTCCAGGTAATTTTTTAGGCCACTCAGCATTCGTAACTCTATTTAATAAAAAAAGAAAAAAGCTTTCAACCAACTTATTCAAAAAAAAAAAAAATAAAAAATTAACAAAGCATTGTGAAGCCACCAGTTACCATCATAAAAGGAAAGAACCTTTCAAGGAGCGACAAAAAGCTCTAAAAATGAACGACAATCATGTCCAATGTAAACAAATTGATAGTAAAAGATACAGAGAGAAATTGTTGTTCCTTAATAAATTGTTATCGAAAGGTGTTGTTGCGGTATGAAAATTTGATTTAGGCAACACAAAGTACCAGTGGTAATTGAATTTTCAATTCGTAAAAGGTAGGGACAGACAACGAACGTGAAGCAACAACCTTTTGTCGATAAATATTCAATCACTTTTTTTTTGTGTAACATCTCTGGACTCTCTGTCCAATGTGCTACCCAACATATTCAGTTAGGTATGATATGGCAACCCTTTTTTGTTGCTATTGTTTTGCTGTTGGCTTTTTCACTTCCTTTCGTAACTCAATTTTCTTAATACACGAAACTCAATGATGTGGAGAATGTGTGTATTTGTCAGATAAACAAACATATTGGACAGGTAAAGGAAAAAAAAAAAAAGAAAAAAGCCGATTTGGATAATAAAAATTCCTCCTTTCCTTTTTAAACTTTTCTGTTTTTTTTTCCGGTAAAAACGTATTGAATGCAGGCTGTGCTTTACACGAAAAGTTTTTTTGTATTGTTTTTTTTTTTTTAATTTTTTTCATTCACTCTCACACAGCCCAATGCGATGTGATGTGGTATGGTGGCAACTGGCAACAAGCACACAAGGTGGCAAAACAAAATTATAATAAAATATTCATAACATGGTTTAAAAGTGTTATTAATAAACTAGGAGAAAAAAACACCCACCCAGCAAAGAGTTAATTAATTTTTTTTTCTTTCCCCATCTTGATCGTTGTCGTTTCATTTTTTTTTTTTTTTTTATTAATTACAAATTTTATGACACGAATTACTGGTGTTTTCTATACGAAAAATGTTCCGAATTCCATCCTTAAATAATCAATAAGGAAAAGTTTAAAGTTTATCGTATTTTTGGAGGCAGGTGGGGGGTGTCTAGTGCTTTCAAGTTTAATACCAAAAAAAAAAAACTTTAAAATGTATAAAATCAATATTTGAAAATTCGAACATCTGTGATTCCTCTGCTACTACTGCTACTGCTTCCATTATACTATCTGCTCCAAAGTTTTAATCGGTTGTTTATAATTAATTTCTGTTTCTTTTTTTTTTGTTTCAAGCAAAGGATAATTGATAGCATTTAAGGATTTAACTGGTCATTGGAGAAGGAGTGAATTCACCTCACTTTTTTTTTCACTTTTATCATCTTAAGCCAGTTGCTAAGCGAGAAAATTGAATTAAAACGACATTTATAATAAAACTAAAAGCTTTTTATTATCAGTAAGACACTTTTTCTCTTCTATTAACCCTAGAATTTTAATTGGTTTTCCGGATATGAATGCTTTAAAGAAGTTTTTTTTTTTAATTTCAACGAACATTTTTTTAGCTTGGTGATCCTCCGTGGAGTATTCGTTTGCGTTTAGGTATTGCAACTATTTTTAGCACCTAGTTTAAATTTTTTTTTATTTTCTTTTGTCAAACGAATGTGTTATCTGTTTGCTTTAAGCACATTTCGTGCAGTTTACTGCATTCTACGTGAAAGAAATGCTACTTGAGAGACGAACTAAAAACAACCGACAGCACCTACTTTTAGTACGTGTACATGTCCTGAAAAAACAATGAAAATTCCATTTTTTTTTTTTTTTTTTTTGCAAAATAACAGAAAACGAGAGATGTTTCCATTACAAAGTTTATTTAAAATATTCAATGAAAGAAAAACAAACACACACTCCGAATGGGTTTACCGCTTAACATAAAACTCTCAAAAAAATCCAAAAATGCAAATTAAGGAAGAAAAAAAATTATTTTTCTTGAATTTTGGCCAAAAAAAAATTTTTTTTTAATTCTGTTTCAAAAATTAAATTAAATTAAATTGAAATTAGTGGTGGAAAATAAAAAAAAAAAAAACAGTGAAATGAAATTTTTTCTTTTTTCTGCTTTTTTTTTTTTTTTTTTTGGTTAACGATGGTTGGTTGAATTTTCATTTGGCGCAGAAAACCATTTGGTAAAATTGGAAAATAAAACGGAAAATAGAAATAAATGAAAGAATATCGTTTAATTTTATTTTTATATCTATTCTATTCTGCAAATACTTCAATCGTAACAATAAAAAGCGAAACAATGTGTAACAAACAATAATACCCGAGCGCAACGTAACAAGCAAACAAACAATAACTACGCAGAAAAGGAACAAACACAGGGAAAAAGAAGAAAAACTCCTAAAAATAGAGGATGGATAGAAATAAAAAAAAAAAAAACAAAAAAAATGTACTATAAATTGTCGGTGGTTGTTTGGCTTACATTTCGCTTCTTCGTTTTCTTCGTTTCTCGATTGCTTACAAAAAGCTTAACGGGATGGTCTGCATTGAATTGTATCATAGCGAAGATCGGGTGCGCTTTGCTTGGTCGCTCCGCTAACAACACCAACCAACCAGCGATAATAATAATAATAATAATAATAATACGAGAAGACAATTTTATTAGATGAAAAGTGGGTTCACTTCTATATAAAGCACACAATAGACGCTTTTGTGCGCTTCTCATTCAATTTTCATTCTTTCTTAAGTTCTCATCCTTGTTTGTACTAAAAAGAAAAAAAAAAAAAAAAAGTATTGTTATAGGTTTGCTAACGAAACAATAATGTATGGGGGTGAAGTGAAAAATTTTCCTTCGGTTGTTCAGTGGTGGTTCTAGCATCATCACTGGAATGCGACAGTTTTTTTTTTTTTTTTTGCTTTTTTCTTTCATTTCACTTTACCGTTAAAAAGCCGGTGCCAATGGCGAGTGCGGTGAAATAAATTTGCATTTTTATATTTTTGCTTCTTATTTTTTATTTTACTTTTCTTTATACTATAAAGGGAAACTTCATCCCCTATAACAACGTGTTTTGTTTTGTTGTTTAAAAGAAAAGAAGAAAAATAAAAAATAATAATAATAATAATAAAACACATACAGATTTGTTTTTAACTGAACAGTTATAAAGCAAAGGAAAAAGTTAACAAAAAAAAAAAAAATTAAAAAAAATAGAAAAATGGGTAAGGGATGAAGTTATTAAAGCTTAACAGAAAAAAAAAATTCACAAGAGTAAAAACAAAACAAAGTAAATCCTGCGTAAGAGAAAAGCAGAAAAAAAAACGATGGAAAATGTACCAACTAGAGCAGTAACAGCAAGTAGTCGTAGTAAAAAACGGAAAGAAAATGAAGGGAAAGAAAAAAAAAAAAAAAAAAAAGCAGAAAACGTAAAACCGGCAAGTGGGTTAGTAAAAATAAAGATTTAATTGAGAAGTAGGGCGTTAAGCACACGCATTCTACTTTAGAAGAATAAATAAAATAAAAAAAAAAACCAAACAAACAAACAGACATACACTTAAAAACATACTTATTTACACACGCACGCACGCACGCACGCATACAAACAGTTAAAACAAGTGTGGCAAAGCTTTTTCCGTTTTTGTTTTTATTTCAGCTTCAGACCATTATTATTTCGAATAATAAAAAAAAAAAAAACAATAACAACAACAATAATAATGGCAGCAACAAAAATAACTAAAAGCTTGTTATGCCTACGTAGCATAAAATAAAATAAAATAAAAAAACTGCGTGTGAAATCTATACCAAGGATAATAAACAGCAACAACCGTGGCAACAACATGTTTTACATAAATATATGTAACAGTGAGGTGGTGATTTCAAGGATCTTGTTTTCAATTGTGAATTTTTATTTGATTGATCACTCTCTGTTGTTGTTGTTGTTTGTCCTCGCGTTAAGCTTAATTTCTAGACACTTGAATGAATGAAAAAAAAAAATATTTTAAAACCGATAACCGTACAAAGTAGTTTAGTTATTACTCTGATCACTTCGCAAAACCGGAGGTTTCACTGTGCTTTATTACGCGATTATAAGAGGATACCAATATTTAACATTTTTTTTTTAAAGTGTCCCTTTTTACCTTTTTTTTTTTGTTTGTTTGTTTGTTTGTTTGTTATGTTTTGCCACCCACCTCTAGTTATTACATGATAAGGATAAACTTTCTTTTCATTCTTTTTCATTCATCTTCATTTTTCTTCATTTTTATTTTTTCCTTACCTTCTTCTCGTCCGTTCGACTGAATGATGGAATTTTTTACGTGTCTGCGGTCTTTATGCTTGTTTTTTTTTTTTTTTTTTTTTTTTTTTCTGTTTGCTTGATAAATAAAGTTCGCTGAATAAAAACGTGAATACGACGTGTGTACGCGATTTATATGGAATTTTTTTTTTTTGCTTATTTGACAAATATTTATAACCAAAAGTCGGTCTGAAGTAGCGTTACATAGTGTTATGTATAGAGAGTACCAGAATCTATAGAGAACAACAGTAGCTACGTGTAACATAATAAATATTCCTGTTGTTTCCACCCGAATAACCAAAAAAAAAATAAAAAATTCCTCATGTTAATAAAATTCCACTTTAGTCTATTCTGGTGTATTTCTGAATAAGCCAATCCCCAACCAACAAAAGCACACATTTTACATAATTTCGCAAAAAAAAAAAAAATTAAAAAAATTATTAATTCCTGTCATTTTCGTTTTTTTTTTTCAATTTTTCTTCTTCTCTCCATTTTTTTTCCATCTGATTTTTACAATTTCAATTGCGGTTTTAATTATAATTCGATAATTAAGCTTCATTTCATTTTGTGGTAATTTGTGATGAAAAAAATGAAATATTTCCAGTTATGGAGTTTCGTTATGAAAATTTGGTTTGGAAATTTTTGTATAGCAATTTTTTTTTTTTTACATTCTTGTAATCAGGTGAACGGGGTTATGGGATCAACAGAATTAGGCCTGATTCGCTTAAGCATTGACGCAACGTGGTTGATTTTACAAATTTTTTGTTGTAAATATAACTCAGGTAGTGGAATGAAGGAGGAAATAGAAGATAGGAGAACCGCGGGAAAAGCCGAACGGTGACTATACTTACGTTAAACGCTTCGAATAGTTTGAATTAAAAAAAAAACTGAGTTTTGTGTTGTGGTGGACATCAACGACTGATTATTCAATAAGCTGTTCAATAAAAATCAATAACAACAAATCGATCAATTGTAAATAAAACTTTGTTATTAATTAAACCAAACTCTACCATCCAGCAAGCATAAACACTTCACACATTATTGTAATTAATTTGAATACAAAAAAAAAATTAAATAACAAATAAAGTCGAGCTTTTAGTGTTCTTTTTTTTTTTTCATTTCATTTTTGTTTATATTTTTTATATTAATTTATTTATTTATTTATATAAATTTATTTTAACATCAAATAATTATTTTTTTTTTGTTGTATATAAATATTTCTTTAAAGAATTATATTTACATATTAATACCGCAAAAAAATAAAAAAAAAACGTTATTAAAAAAAAATTCCATGACAAAATTAATTAATAATTTAATGAAAAAAAAAATTAATTTGTTTTCTTTTTTTTTATTACATTGTTCTCGCTTTGCTAATTTTTTTTTTTTTTTTGTTAGTTATTTTCTGTATTTAACTCAATTAATTATTTATTATATGTATATAAATTAAATTAATTAAATAATTATTAATTATTTAGTATACGTTTTTTTTCTTTTTTTCTTTTTTTTTTTTTTTAAACAAATAATAATCGACTAATATTTTACCTTGTGTTCCTCATTTTTACTTTGGTTTTTTTTTTTTTTTTAGCATTAGTTTTAATTTAATTAAAAAAATTGAAAATAAAATTATTGTTTTTTTTTTTTTTTTTTGGTTTATTATTGAGTCTCCCGCTTAGGAATTTTTTGTTGTATAAACATCGTGAATAAATTTAGCTACTTTGCGGAAACGTGATGAAATAATGTGAAATACTGTGAATCATTGCAAACTTCGTTGTAAACGCAACGTTAATCATCGTGAAAAATCGTTAAACATCGTGTCAAAATCGTAAGCACTCGTAAATCATCGTTTTGCATCATTGAATATCAGTAACATTGTCACAAATATCCAGAATATCAGCAAATAAAATTCCAACGACCGATACATTGAACATAAAAGAAAAATCGCCACTAAAATCAACAAATAAAAGCACGAATAGGAATTCTGTCAATTAAATTCTTAATAAATTAAAAATAATTTCTTTTGTTATTGATTAGAAAAATTTATGAGCGTATACTGGCGATGGTTGTGTGTTCACTGCTGACCATATTTTAATTGAGCTTTTTTTATGCGAGTTATTTCTGTTCTGTTCTCGGTTAAACCAACATCTCAACGATTTATAACCGTTTGATGAAAGCCAACCAAGTCAATAATAAAACACAAAACTGTTCACGGTCTATAAAATAAAACAAAAAAAAAATTTTCTTTTTTTTATTTTTTCTCCGAAAATAGTCATCCGTGAATAACGACGAGTAGTAAAATGTAAAATTCAGCAACATAAACACTTAAAATCATTGGAAATTCCACAGCACAAGTTTGAAATAATTTTTTTTTTTTTTTGGTACTTGTTGGTCACAGTGAAAGCTTCAACGTTATTCATAATTAATAAAATATTTGCAAGGCGCAATGCTCCCGTTTTGTTCGTTGTTAAAGCTTAAAAAATTTATTTTTGCCTACGAAAATAATGTTTCACGTTAATTAATAATTAAATTTAATTAGTGGTATGCGCTTTAATTAGTATTTTCACAGTTTTGTTAATGGCTGTTGTCACCCGGTTATTAATAATTGAATAACGAAAATTTTCAATTAATTTACGTAATCAGATGCGCTTGTTGGGTGGTAAAATGTTTATATTGAATTTTTCGTTAGGCTAGACTAGGGATTATAACGTTTTTCTCGTTTAACCACAGTGTTCACAAGTGTGTGGAATCTGTTTTTGTCTGTTTACGTCTTTTAAAACAGTTAAACAAATTTATCAAACCGCAACAGAAGGTTTTTTTTTTCAAAATTAATGATGGTTTAGGCTGATCCACAAATTATATTTCACAGAAACATCCCTTAAAAAACTATTCCTTCTTATATTTACGTTAAAGTATACGCTCAATCGTACCTGGATACAAACTAAATTCACGTAAAAGCTTAAATCAAAGCTTAACAGAATTGTAGCTAGAATTTCACATATTATTCGGTAGTTTTTCAGGTAATTGGAGACTCAATAATACATTTTTTGAATTTTTTTTTTCTTTTCTTTTTCATTTATTTATTTATTTAATTAATTATTCATTTTAGAGTTTTTTTTTTTTTACATAATTATTTATTATTATTTATTTATTTATTTTTTTAATTTATGTTAAAACATGTATGGCAATTAATTATAAAGATTAGGAGGAAAATGCATTTTTTTTTTTTTTATATAATATTAATTTTTTTTTTTTTTTTTTTTAATATTTTAAAGTTTCTTCTTTCATTTAAATTTATTATTTTATGTAAATCTCCTAAAGGAATAATTAATTATTTTTATTATTATTATTATTATTATTATTATAAATTTATTTATTTATTTTATTTTAATTAGAGTTTATTTGCATTTTGGACATACAAATACATAGAAGCGTTTTATAAATTTTTATTTTTTAATGCTGGATTTTATTATTAGGTTTTACATATTATTTGCACATTTATGGAGCTTTTAATTAATTAATATATTTTTATATTATTTATTCATTAATTTTATTGTATAAAAAAAAAAAATAAAATAAATAAATAAATTAATTAATTTTTTCTCTTATAATTAAATCTAAATTTTGTGGAATAGAAAATTAATTAAAACCGAAAAATTAAGAAATGTTTTTTGTTGTCTGTACTTAGCTAAGTTACACATTTATTTATTAAAATTTTTTTTTATTAATTATGTTTTAGGGGGTGGCTTTGTTTCATTGGAACCAAACACTAATTATATCCACCTGGTAAAATAGAAAGTGAGAGAAATCCTTCACTAATCCTTTCTTGTTTTTTCTATATACAAAAAATTATTTTATTTTTTTTTTTATTTACAAATTTTATTTTTATATTGTTTAAAAATTTCTTCTTTCTTTCCCCTTTGTTTTAATTTACTTTAGACTAGAATAATTTTTTCTTTTTCCATTTTTCTTCGCATTTTGTTTTTTTCTCTGTTAAAAGGTGTAGAAAGTCGGATGCACCTGCAGCAGTTGTTAGTTCACTCTGTTTACTGTTCAATGGGATTTTGTTTACAAAAATTTTCTTTTTCTTTTAACATTCCCTAGCCTAGGAATGCTTTTGTGTTATTAAATTTTTATTTTTTATTGTTGTTTTTTTTTTGGCATTCATACCGAGTTTAATTGAAACAAAATTCCACTGATAATACACACCTACACATGTACACGATGGCTGTTACAGGTGATGCAACGCTTAACAGATTTCTATTTTTTTTTTTTATTATAGAATTTAATTTTTTTTTTGTTTTGTTTTTTTTTTTATATAAAAAAATATTAATTTTAATTATTCTTTTTTTGTGTTAATTTAATTAAAACATTTTTTTTTTGTTTGTTTGTTTGTTTTAATTATTAGGATAATCGTAGTATTAAAATTATAATTAGAATAATTATTTGTTTAGCTAAATAATTGTTATTTGCTGACGCTTTAATACTATACATTGAGTTCATTTTACGCTCCTTATACGCATCTGGAATTTTAATATTTTTTTTTATAATTAACAAAAAAAAAAAAACAAAAACACAGGAGTGATCCTAAGGATTCTAATTACTTACTCGCATTTGGTGTGGAGAAAATAAATTGATCCGATAAGTCACTCCAACCGTATCGATTTCTTTAAAGAAATAAAAAGATTTTTTTTATTGTTGTTTATTATTTATTGGGAAAGCTTGATTATAGTTTTCGATCGAAATAAAAGCTATTATAAAAGCTTAAAGTTAAAAATACCTTGCTTGAACACGTGCTTCATATTTACGATTTGGCTCTAAGCCTTGTATAACGTAGCTCATCGATTGTGTATAAAGGTGTGATAATGGGATCGATGGTAAAATGACATCACGCCAATTCTCCTCTGACCACTCAGCCATATTCCAATAACCTTTTTGATATAAATACGGACCATAGTGTGTTGACGACATATGGTGTGTGGCATTCTCCTAGTTTTTTTTTTTTTTTTTTTTTTTTTTTTTTCAAAGGCAAAAAGAAACAAACAGGGAAAAAAGTGTCTTTATTACAAATAAAGTTAATAATAGTTTTGTGCTTTTTTTAGTAATAGAAAGAAAGAAAACGAAATCCTTTTTTTTTCTCTACCAATAAAAATACATTTTCTAAGCTTTTTATTTTTACAACGCCGACACAAACACACTTTCGGCGGTTTTTTTTCTATTTCACTATAAAATAAAAATAATATTTATTTTTTTTTTATTTATTTTACTAGAGCTTAAACAATAAATAAAGTTTTATCATCATTTTACTCATTTTCGTTTCGATTTAGTTTTTCTTTTAATTTTTTTTCTCTGTTTTATTCAACCCGATAGAAAAGTTGCTAAGAAAAAAATGGGGTGTTTTGTAAGGCAGAGACGTGTTAAACTTTCCTACAAACAAAATAATAATAATAATAATAATAGTAGAAACAACAATAAAAGCACATAATAGTTAAGTGAATTATAATGAAATTTTTTTTCGTTTTTATTAAGACAAGAAAGCTTTGAGCGAAATTTTTTCTTTTCTTTTCTACGTTTACGTTTCACGATTTATTACGTAACATTACCGTGATTTTACTCATACAATACGTTGGCTGCTTGTAATTTTTTCGTTTCATATCATATGCTGTTTACAATTTTTTTATTTTTTAATACTTTATTGCACTGATCCTTACCGAACGATCAGGTATTTTCCATTGAAAAATTCTCGTGTAAAAAAAATGTTTATGAAATTTTGTAGTAATTTTCCTTTTTTGTTTTTTTGCTGTAGTTTCGTGAAAATTCAACTCAGAATCATGGTTTTTAGTGCTGTGTTATCAAAAATGATTAATCTAATAGGATTTGATATAAAAATTTGGTGTTTGGTGTGGAGTTTTCAAAATAAAAATTATTAAACTCAGAAATTCGCGATTCAGTATTACATATTTCTGTAAAATTTCAGTTCATTTTGTATTAATTTATTTTTCCATTAGAAATTGAAATTTTTCCTGATGCTTTGTATGCATTTTTGGGTGAACATTTTTTTTTTCCTTTATTTTGGCTAAAACTTGTTAAAAACTTCGATCTTTGTAAATTAATTAAACTAAAAAGTCTCCCTTATATTATAAAAAAAAAAAAAAAAAAAAAAATTAATTACGCTTAATGCAGCATTAATTTTCCAATTAAAATTCTTTTCTAAAATTGATTTTCTTCCCTTAATTATCGTTTCTAAACAAAATTTTCTTACGCAAATACAACTATTGTTTACGATAACAAAATTTTAAATAGAAAATTGATTGAGAAAATCTTCAATGTGGTAAAAACTAATGAAAACAAAAAGAAAAAGAAAAAGAAAAACTTTTACTGCAGTTTAATGAAGTTTTTTGCTGTATTTTTGTATTTTTGTTGATGCTACCCCTACTTGTTGTTTATTCAGTAGGGATACGTTGATGGTACGATATTATGGTAAATAAATATTAGTGATAAATCTTACTCTTTTATAATATCCTCGACGTAGATATTGTTGCTGTTGTTGTTGACTCTGTTGGGGTTGCTGCTGCTGTTGTAATGGTTGCTCCTTAAAACCATTATGTAAACCACTGGAATCTTCAGTATTTGCATGTACTTTTGGTAGCCTTCGAAAAGATAATTTAAATTCTTCAACTGGTGCATGTGAGTCTACAGCCCATGAAATGTTGTATCTATTGTTTGGAGAAAGTAAACAGGTGTGAGGATTAACGGTGGTGGCAGTGTTAATACCATAATGTTATGTAATTTAATTTAATTCAAATTCAAATTAATAAACAAATAGAAAATTTCATTTGATTAAAACACATTTATTGTGAACTATGAAGAAATTTTAATAATTATTTATGCTTAAACGTCTTAATAAATTTTCCGGTTTGTTCCTTGGCTCTGAATAATATTGGTGAAAGTGTAATCAAATTAACATTTACACAAATAGTTATTAAACCATTCAATCAATGTTTTTGATTATTTTTACCATTGCAAATTTTCTTCTCTCCATTTGTTTATTCAAATTTAAATTAAGGAATTTTCTACTCGGAAAATGCATAATAAATTAAATCTTAAACACAGAGAGAATGAAAAAGAAAAACTTTAATTAAGTTTACAAAAAAGATTTTACTATCGTTAACAGTAGTCAGGTGCTGTATGTGTGCTTAGAGGATTAAAAGCTCTTCTCCTTTGACCCCAAAATACTTGCTGCTGTTTTATTTTATTTTATTTTATTTTATTTACTCTTGTAAGCAAGTTTGATTTAAGTTTTGTTGAAAGCTGGTGTCGTTTGAATCAGTATGTGGGTAACAAATCTCTATCAATATTTTAAAGTTTGATAGCCAAGATGAATTTTAAATGGTTTTGTTGAAGATTCCATTGGAAAATAATAAAAAACTTTTAACTAGAAGCTCACTGAAATTTTTAAAAAAGTAGAAAAATTCTCCCTACCTATCACCCCATTGGCTCATAATCGGTGAATGAAAGATCACCGTCTTTGGTTTTCCAGTTAATAAAATAATTTTCTTTGCTTTACCCAGTTGATTCTCTGCCGAACAGGTGTAATTACCAAAATCATGATAATGAACCTTTCTGATTAATAGCGTATGCTTGGCACCACGATTCTCCATTATATGCCGTTCAGTTGTATCCAGCTGCATTGTGTGCTTATACCAAATTACCTGCAACGAATATAGAAAAAAAAATTGATTTGATTTTTTTTTTTGCTTTATTTTCTTTTGTTTTGCTTTATTTTATTGACGCATAATGTTTTAGAAGGGGGTTGGTTGGTTGGTTTTTTTTTTTTTTTTGTGGGTGCTACACAAATGTATTCGCTACACGAAACAACATAAAACCAGAGTAATACGAAACTGGGAAAAGCACTGAGTGTACTGTGATGTGGGATGGAGGGCAAACGTATGTTTTATTGTATTTGGATATGATTATAAATTTAATAATAAAAAGTTTAGAAAAGAATAAAAGAAAATAACACGAAACAAAAAAAAATTCAAAATACCAATTCCAGGCACATTCAATTTAATTTTGAGTATCCTAGGTCTCGTCTCCTTTACCTTATAAAAATAAAAAACTCTTTTTTTTTTCATTTTTATTCAACTCTTGATAAGCTCATGGGACATGAATTGTATTACGTTGCTTGAATTTTTAAGAAGGTATGAAACAAGCAAAACAAAACAGAAAAAAATAAAAATTGATTTTCCTCAATACATCGTCGATCGACATATTTTTTTGTCGTTGTTGTTTCTTACGTATGCAACATATGTGGGTCGCGGAATAACTTTTCTAAAACAACCAAAACAAAATAAATTCGTTAAGGAAATTTACTTAAATAAAATTATTATTTAATAAAAATAAACAAACAAACAATGGGAACGACCGTAATAACACTAACTAACTTGTTATGAATATTTTTGTTATTTGTTTGTATATCCAGATAATTTTAGGATTCACGTTTTTTTTTTTTAACGAAATTTATTTTTGTTACAACGATGAGAAAGCACACATTCACATGTTTTGTTCAATAAATAAATAAATAAAAGACAAAACTTCAAGCTGTTTTCTAGTGAAATGCAAAAAAAATCTACATAATAGCAGAAGGAATGTGATATATTGGATGTAATACAACCGGATGACAATGACAATACATCACACATAAAGCCATATATAGTAAACAATAAATAAAATCTCTCTTTCTCTTACTCTCGTTCATTATTTCACTTCGTTTAAATGCAGAAATTATCTGCTTTTATGCTGTGTGGAATACATAAAATCATATGCGAACTATGGTTAAAGGCACCTTTTATATGGAAATTTGAATACGAAATAAACAGTAAAAAATAGGGAAAAAAAAGTTTTTTTTTTTTTCATAATTTTATTACAGACAATGAAAATTGCTCAAAAGAATATGATAGTTTTATGGTTTATTTTGGTGCCATTTCGAAGTACAGACGTATCCAATATACACTGATATTGCATAATGAAGCTTCTTCTTAATGAATCTCTTCTGAAAACGGCAAAGTTTTTAATTCACTCAGCATTTTTTTTTTGTTTCACTGTGTTTGTAAGCAGATTAAAAACAATAAAAATAAATTCCGGATTATGACAGGTAAAAGAAGCACCTGGTAAAAAATAAGTTGTGTTATGATATACAGAAATAATCGGGACAAACGACATGGATTCCATTACTGATGCTCTAGCGAATTGCATTCAGGAATTTCAAAGAATTCTTTATTATCCACTATTAATTCTACGCCTTTTTTTGTTTCGATGTTTCACAAAAAGCACCAAAGAGTAAACAAAATGTAAATAATTGAAAACCGAAACAAATGATAAATTCGAATTTATTTGCTTAGTTTTTGTTTGTTTGTTTGTTTGTTTCATTTAACGAAATTGATTGTTTTCGGGATGTCAAAGTTTGTAAATGTTTTGAAATGAATAATATTTTGGCAAGCATAATAGAAAATTTATTGGATGCCAACCATCAGATTATAAGGAATAATAAATAGTTTGTTAATTGTTTGTAACAGTGGTGCAGTGTAGAAATTGTTATTTTTAAGCTTTCGATACGAACCACACTAACCATTCGTGTCAAGTTCACTTAGATCATATAGCGGAAATTGAATAAAACATAATGAAAAAACCATTAAAAGCCAGCAACATCATGTGAATTTAACAGGAAGTAATAAAAATGGAAACAAAGGAGTAAGAAAAGCTTTTAAAGCTAGAAAATCATTCCCTGCTGTGTGATTGGTTTAAAAAAAAAAAAACTTTCGCAAAAATAAATACGATAGGAATTCATAAATCATACTAAGAATGCGGGAAAACTCGCGATTCTGAAACCACAATTCTGTTTTCTCTGCCAAAAAACGTTAAACATTTTTTTTATTATTTTTCATTAGATTTCAATTTGCATAATTTATATAAAAATCAGGAGATGAAAAAACAAAAAAAAAATCTTCATCGTTGCCCAGGTAAATTACTGTGAATAGAATAAATACGTAAATACGTACTATTTAAGTACATCGTGTTACTACAAATAAGGGACGAGGGGAGAAAACATTTTTTTGGTTGCATAAATCAAGAATTATAAAAAACAAAAGAAAGTAACGTCACGTCCAAGGTAAACTGGTGGCTGTGATTCGGTATGTGTACTGTGAACACCCCAGAGACATTGAAAACTCAGTCAACCGTTTTATGCAGAAGGAAAATAAAAATAAGAATATTTCTAAAGGTTTTTTTTCCAGAGTTGATTAGATTAGGAAAAGAAAATAAAAATCCACTTGGGTATATTTCAATTGCAAAAAAAAAAAAATCCTTGGGTTTTAATTTATCATCTGCAAAACAAACACACACACACACACAATACGAGAAAAGTCTAAATAATTTTACTACCCTTAACAGGAAATGTAGAAAAATAATTAAAAAGAAACGAAGAAGAAAAGTGGAGAGAAGAGAAGAATTTAATTACTAAGGTGACCAAAGCAGGAAACAAAAACCGGAGATAAACAATTTTTGTTTTGTTCTACGAATTTTAATTAATTAATTCATTAATTAATTATGGGATTTGATTAAATTTTAATGTCGATGTACAAATGGCGATGTGAAAAAAAATACATTAAAAAAAAAAAAGCTGTCATTAATCAGATTTATGGGAAATTATTAAAAAAAAAAAAACACTTTTTCGGTTTGTAGACTAAAATAAATGATAAACGATAAAAATCTCAAGGGAGTGACTGTAAAGCAACAACCAGCGAATGGTCAGGAAATTTTCTCTATACCTTAAAGGCATTTCTTTTAATATTATTTCCAAAGAATTTTCTATCTGTGTTGATGCAATATTTTGCTTAAAAACATGACAACGGTTCCAAGAAAAATTTTGATTTATTGTTGTTAAAAGTATTCAAACTGTGCGAATATGTAAAAAACAAATAACTCAAGTGGGTAACGTAAGTGCTCCGTATGCACTTTTAAACACTGTTGAGTGAAATGAATTAAATCCCGATAAGTTTAAACCAAAAAACAAAAAAAAAAACAAACTTCTCGTTAAGCTTCAACAAATTATTTTCGAAAAAAAAAAAAGTTCTCGTCAGATGAATTTAATACCGCGAAAAACCGTAGTTGTTGACGAGAATTCCCAAAAATTTTATAAACGCGAGGTAATAGAAAATTTCACTAAACTAATTAACATAAATAAATAAATTTTTATTATTATTTGGATAGGGGGTAGAGTAGTAGAGTAATTGATAATTAAATTATAGACGAAATTTAATTCAGTTTTTTTCCTTTACGCTACGCAGATATTTCGGTGTAATTTTTTTTTAATTGTATCAAAATTTGAGTGTTTTTCATGGGATGATGGGCGGTTTAAGGGTGATAGAAATTCACGTTGTAACCGTTGTTCTTCTCATTACAACACGAGGAGAATATTTGCTTCATATGTTCAAAAAAAAAAAGCAAAAAACAAAAAAGATGTTTCTTGTAGTCTCTCTAGTAGTTTATTTGGTGGATGGGTGTCGGGTGTAAAAAATTTTAATTTGTTGAAGGAAAATAATAAAATTAATTTAATTTAATTTTTTTTTTTGGCAAAATAATGTTTTAATATATGCACGAAGCATGAAGGGTGTTTTTTTTTTTTTTAATTTCCATTTTATAACTCGGTGAAAATTATGAAATTAACGTCAAACGGGTTTTTTTTTTTTTTTTTATAATTAATTTTATCCGAACCCCATCCCATCCAGTTATTCTGTTGTTTGCTAATAAAAATTAATAACAGATTATGAAAATAATAATTATTATTTGTATTTAGAGAGGGGTAGAAAATATGTAAAATACTTAATGCAAAGTAACAGCAGTTTGTTAAAATAATTTTATTTCACTTAACTGTCTGCTTACGAATTTAAAGAGTAAACGCAGATTAACTATAATAATCAGCGTTGTAAACCTTGGATTTATTTTTCTTGTGTCAAAGTGGTAACAAAATTAATTTGCATACAAAAAAAAAGTCGCAATCCATCTCTGTATTTATAAAATGAAACCAATCGAGAGAGAGAGACAATAAAAAAATGCCACTAAATCAATATTTATACAGAGTTTTGCTTGTTAATACAAGCTTTTTTCCTAAAAAAAAAAAAAACATAAAAACCAAACACATCGTAAAATCAGAAGACAAGTCATCTTACCACCAATTTACGGGTTTCTACCGCAGCTGATAAAATAAATATAAAAACACTTTATAAACTTCTGAAATAAATTCTTAATTCCAAACAAATTATTAAAAGAAAAAATTCTCCATCCAATGCTTCTTATTCCTTTAGTTTTCGATGATAACAATTTTGATGAGGCAAAAAAAAAAAATAAAAAATAAATATAATGGGAATTGAGTAAGCAAATGACAAACTATTTCATATATTCTATGTACAAACAAAACAGAAAACTGTAGCTTATTTTGTGTTTTATGAGTGTATATTGTGGGTGGATGATGATGATGATGATGGGTTTTGTTTGTGGGTGGGATAATATCTGGGTTTGGATAGATGTAAACGAATAAACTTTTTTTTTTTGATGAAGAATATAAATATTTTTAGAAACATTTTATGTAAATAAATGTCTATATGTAAATTGTCAACGTTTTTCCTCTGCTTATTTTAGATTTTTTTTTTTTTTCGGTTTTGTTTGTCTCAACATACATAAATTCTGTGATTTATGCAAATTATATATATAAAAAAAAAAAAAGCGAAAAATTTTTGGTTAGGTTTCATTTGGTTTGTATCTCTGCTTTACTCCACATACATTTTTCGGTTTTTTCTATTTTTCTTTTTTTCATTCTATCTCTTTACAAAAGATAAAAGGCATAAACATAATTTTTTTTCTTTTTTGTTACATAAATATATTATTATTATTATGATAATATTTAGTCTTAAAAATAAATCTTAATTTACCTCTGGTTGTGCTTCACCATGTACAATACACACGAGCATCGCCTCTTGTCCTTCACCAGAATAAACAATATCTCGTTCAGCTGTTATTTCTGGAGCATCTTAAAAATTTTTCAAAAAAAAATTTTTTTTACACAAAAGAAATACAGAAAGAAAAAAGAGAAAGAGAGAGAGAATAATTTTTATTTTTTTTTATTAATTTTATTATATTAATTAATTAATTAATGTTTGGTTGGAATAAATAAAAAATTTATTTTCAAACGTGTTTGGTTGGTAGATAGATCGATAGAAATAATAAAAAAAAAAAGCTCAGGAATAAAGATGACATCACAAAAGTTGTATTAAATAATAATCTCTTTATGTCATTTTGATGTTGAATTGGTGGATATAATACAGGATTATTATCATTTTTGGCAGCTGTGGCAAATATGCGATAGTGGTGTAGTACGTACGTTTCATTTTCATTTATTTTTCTCATGCTGTGTTCATTGTTCATCTTCATCTTCATCATCTTCTTCTTCATAATAATATTATTATTATTATTTGGTTACCAAAAATCACCACATTCTCATACAATTTTTTTTTTTTTTTTTTTTTTATTACGTATCAAGTGTGGAAATTTGTTCGCGTTACAAAAACTATCGTAACGACTGCACTTGGATACGAAAATTATTAGAAAGTTAACAAGTGGAGAAAACAATAAAAAAGAAAAATAAAAATATTATTTGGTTATTGAAACAACTAACAACAGCACTAGATACTCAACATTTAATGATAGCTATTGTAGAAGCGTAGTAAACCTCTTGACCATTTGACACATTTACAGTTATAATACCGGACACACCCAATCCTTAGTAAACAGAGAAATTTTCTTTACTACATCGTTGTCATCATCGTCTAATATTCTATTTTACTTAGTTAGAGTAGAGAAATGTATTAAACAATTTTTTTGTGTGACAGTCTGTTGGCAATCAAAGTACCTACATAATATGATATGATATGATGGTTCAAGCCCATGTGGTCTGATACTGATTTCAGAATTTTCGTTTTTTTTTTTTTTATCTCATTTTAATGTCACAATATATAACCCATTCGTTATGTATTTACTCCCACCCATAGACTCCCACTAAAAATCTTGTTTATATTATTTCATATTAGGCAACATAAGACAAAAACCGAGTGAATGAAGTTGGAATAAAAAAGCTCAAAGTTTATATGTGTGTTGTTAAGAAATGTTTGTTTAGTGATAGTAAGAATGGAAAAAAAAAGCGCCTTAACCAAAGAACGAACATTTATGTAATGAATATATGAATATATATTAAATTTTAAACTGATTTCATGTTGTGAAATGTTATTCAGTTTTTAGTAGAGAATATTACAACAAACTATATGTAATATGGCCCTGTTTGTGCTTTTTATTTGTTTTTTCTTTGCATCACCAAAACGACAATATCTTTTAAATTATGTAGAAGAAAGGCAACGGCACTAGCAATAATAATAAAAACCAAAAAAAAAAAAAATCATAGTTGAAGGTGTATGAATAGATTTGTAGCGCAGTGATGGATCAAGATTATTGCCCGTTCTCCCGTAAAACACTAAAAATTCTATAAAGAATCAAATGACTTTTATACAGATTTTTAAGAAGCATAACTGTACGCCACGCAAGTAATTCGAAGCTAAGCACTTTGTATAAATTGTTACACCTTTTTGTGAAGGCACTTGTCCTTAATTCGATCCCGTATTATATATCAGTCACTTGTTAAAAAATTTAAAATAATTTTCTATTTAAACGTGTAACAAGCACAACAAAACAAAACACAATATAAAGCTTTTATAATGAATGAAAGACAAATTGAATTTTGTTTTTTATCCATTCAGTTTTTTTTTTTTTTTCTTTTTTTTTCTTTTATTCAATAAAAACATGGAAAATTGATAAAACATTATAAATTTATTATTAAATATATATTATATCCAGCTGTTAATGATTTTACTGTTTTGTTTTATGTAAAAAATAGAAAAAAAAAAGTGTTGAAAGTGTTGAAAACAATTCACTTAAGGATAAATAGAACAAAAGCAAACGCAATAACAAAAAAAAAAAAACGTTATTTTTCGTAATAAAAATTAATTGATTTATGTGTTTAATACAAATGTTTTGTTGTTTGAAAAGTATACAAAACAAATAACAAACAAACAAACAAATCTATTACTTTTCGGTAAAAAAAAAAAAAAAAAAAGCACAAAATACTTTAAAGTTTTTACTGAATTATTTAAAGGAAATGAAAACGTAACGCAAGATTAAGGGAAAAAAAAGTTTTGCCCCTTTTTTCTCTATTTGTTTATTTGTTTGTATAAGAACAATACAGAAAAAATTAATAATATATTTATTATTTGTTGTTTAAAATAAAAAGAAAAATGAAAACGAAAACTTTTAGGTGGTTTTTACTTGTAACAAAAAAAAAAAGCCATCGGTACTTAAAACTTATAATAGAACTGATAATTGTACAGTTTTATTTCCATTCATTTCCTGTGTACACAAATAAAGCTTTTTTTCATCAAAAAAAAAAAAAATAAAATTAATCATACTGTGCTTATACCGAGAATAAAAACAGAAAACACAAAAAAATTAAATAAATAACCAGGCGCCACCACTTGCAACATATTTCATTTCACATTTCAAACCGATTTTTTGTAGTAAAACAAAAAAGAAAATGTTTCCACGTAAACTTTCTTACAAAAAATGTCATTTGTTTTTACAAACAAAATAAAACATAAAAAAAAACTCTCCCAAGCTTTTTAACGGTTTACATCATAAATCATTATATCCGAAGCTTTTTTCTCTATTCTTTCTATCGTTGTAATAAATTTTCTTTCTAATTTTTCGCTTCTTTGATTTATAAACAAATAATAATAATAATAATTATTATTATTAAGCTTATTTAAAGCTTCAATTATTATTAGTTTTTTTTTTTTTTTTGTATTTACTTACATAAGACATGTAGAAATATTTGACTAGATGCTGGCTGGCCAACACCATTAAATGCTGTACAAATATATGTTCCACCTTTATGCCGGTCCATATTCTCAATTGTTAATACTGTCGAAATTATTTTCTGTTCACCTGAATAAGAAAAAAATAAAATAGAAATTTGTTACCAAATGTGTATTATTCTCATTTTCTTAGTTTACTATTATGTGGGTATTTCGTTTGTCACTCACTTAGTAAATATATATCTGAGCAACAAATACAGAAAAAAAAGGCAAAGAAAATTGTACAAAAGCACCGGAGAAAATTAAATTAAATAAAAAGTTGTTCAATTTCAGTAGATTGTTAAAACGGACCTTGGATTGCATGATTTCTTTAGGGAAATACTATATAAGGTGATTGCTGTTACATTTATTCACTATTTACATCCATGTATTTGCTTCGTTGTGTTGTTGATGCTGTTTGTTATACTTGCTACTGTTGTTGTTGTTGTTATTTTCCTGTACATTTTTATATTAAAAGCTTGCCGGCAACAACAACAACAGTAACAATAAGCATCAATAATGGAACAACAATGAGAAAAGTAAAAAATAAATGCAACATTTCACATTATTATTATTATTATTATTATTATTATTTACTTATTTTATGAGCGCATTTTTTTTTCTGTTTTTCTGTTTTGTTTGTTTGCCATTTTATTCTTTGGTTAAAGCACACAAAATAAAGCTACAAAACAATATACACACTGTGTAAATAAATAAAATAAAATAAACAAATAAAAGCTTAAATTACCTCGTACATGTTTTATTTAATTTAATTTCGTTTTTTTTTTAAACTTATTTCCGTAATGTTATTACATTTTGTTACCAATAAAAGTCTTAATAAAAAAAAAGCTTAAATAACGTTTGATATTTTTTAATCAAAAAGCTTTAAAATTTTCTTCTTTCTCCTTTCTTCTATAGCTGGTTAATATTTAATTTAATAGTCGCATAAATTGTATTCAATCAAGCAAATGAAATGATTTTTTCTTTGCTTCTAATTTTTTTTTTTGATTCAGTTTTATCCAGAAGCTTTAGCGGTATAACAGCGAAAAGCAAATGCAAAGGGGAGAAATGAAAAATATGGAATGAAATAACAGAAAAACTTTTTCTTTTCTTTTCACCCCAATGCGATTCAGTAAATAATAATATTATGAGAAATGTTTAGACGGGTTTTTATGTCATGCATGTAATCTGACCTTTCTGTTACGCTTTTCACTTTTTTTATTATTATTTTCTAGATTCTTTATACCAGAACTTTTAACTTTACTTAACTTTACTTGTGCTTTTGGCTTACTTTTATTTATTTATAACGAATATAAACAGTATGACGTTGTAAAAATCAGTTTTTAAACGTAAAAACCATAAACGAGAAGTTTTTCCATTTATTCTACACTTTTTAAAATAAAATTTTCCTTTTCAAACAAAAAAAGCTCATAAATGCGTATCAAACTATAGCAAAAAAAAAAAAAAAAAAAAGCGAACACACAGATTTAATTTGTGCTTTTTGTTTATAATTTATAAGAAAATTACCATCTGGTAAAATGTTGTTCTTTCTAGTCCATGTGATGTTCGGTGTTGGATTCCCCGTTGCCAAACATTCTAACCGTACCGATGAACCTTTTTTTACTTGCAGGTGTCCAGCAGATGTTATATAATGTATTCTTGATGGTACTTTAAAAAAAAAAAAAAAAAAATAAAAAAAAAATTATTTTTTTAATAAACAAAAAATAAGAAAAGTTTTAATTAAAGAATTTTCGTATCAATATGGAAAAATACCTAAAATCTCCACCGTATGTTTTATTTCCATTGGATCAAGTGTTGCTATCTGACATGTATAATCACCGGCATCCTGTGGCACAGCATTTTTAATTTGTAAATAATAACCATTTTCTAAGCTCATTCTTGTATCCGGTGATACTTTGACAGTCCCTGCTGTCAATATAGCGATACCGCGTTTCCATGCAATTACATACGAGCCTGTAGAAATATAAAAAATTTATTTAGCTTGATATGAAAATAAAAACAAACAAACAAAGAAACTCCAAGAACATGTAAGATTAATAGAATAGCATTCAAGTAGATTCATTATGATAATTGACCGAGAACACTTGAATGCGTTCTATGAGTGCATAGATGAGTAACAAATAAAGAAGGAGAAAAAAAAGAAATCTCCTATTAAAATTCCCCATAGGCAATAATTAGAGTAATTAGCCTCCTGGTGAAATAGCATAACAACGATAATTAATTGTTCATTAATTGGAAAATGCACTAACTAGAAACTATCCCAAAGGTATTTAACAAGTGTTTTATCCCATTTAAGATTATCGATTTTTTTTACATCATAATAAATTTGTTATCACAGCTAACAACATAATTTCGACTAATATAAATAAGTAGGCATATTACCATTAACGCTTTTCTCTCTGCGTTTAAGTCTTATACTTTGCGTCCTTGAACACACCAAAATAAAAAAAAAACCGAAATTATTTTCAAGTCGTGCATCGTATCATAAAAACGTAATCCCTGATATTCTGATACGTGGTTTAATGTTTACGAGGAAAGACTCAGTTTTTTCTATTTTTTCTATTTTTTCTTCTTCTACATTTCATATACATAAATATAATTATTACATGTCGTTAAAATGTTATTAACACGCATTGAATTACATTTTCTATACATAAATAAAAAAAAAATGTAATTTTTCTTCTTAAATAAATAAAAAGTTAAACAAAAAAAAAAAACGCAAAAGCTCCCCATGTATATAGATTTTAATCCCCAAGCGGATTTGATTTAATGCGTTTCGCTACACACAACGACTAAAATACAAAAAAAAAAAATATAAATATATATATATATAATAAAATTTTAAATTTAATTACAAAACCGAAATTAAATATATTTAAAAAAAAAAACATTATAAAAGCTCCACACTGTACCAGAACAAAAAAACAAATAAAAAAAAAGTCTCCATGTTTAACAAAATCGATTACTGTGAAACTGAGGTTAGAGAATGAGAGACTTGGTGGTGTTGGTAAAAAATTATTTTCTCTAAATTTAAAGCTTTTTTATTATTTTAGTTGGAAAAACAAATAAAAATTATTTGTTAACACAAATTGATCGACAAGAAAAGAAAAATCCGTAAAGAATTTTTCGTTTTTATTATTTTTGTTAAGGTTTGAAAAATGGTTTGCTTTTAAACTTTTATTTAAAGCTTTTGTGGAAAAGTTCTGCGGTTAAGTAAGTAAAAAAAAAAAAAACAGAGTAGAAAGAAGAAGAGGAAGAACCAATCAATTATGGTTTCGTTCTATTGTAGAAATAATAATAAATGTTCATCAGCTATGTCCAATTGTCAGTCTAATCTTGTATCGTGTATTTACTTAACTAATCTTTATTATGTACGGGGTTTTTCTTTTTTTGTTAAGAACTTAAAATCAATATATATATCTATATAAAAAAAAATTTATTGAAATATAATTCATTCAAAGCTTTTAATTCCTTAGTTTAATTTTTTTTAGTCTTTTATTCTTTGCTTTCTCCATTCATCTCTAACTCTCCACAGTAGTTTTATTTCAGTGTAGTTTTAGGGGATTAACAGGGATTCAAATGTTTATTCAATGTTTTATTAGAGATTATAATGATGATAATAAATACAGTTTAGTAGGGAATGTATTAAAAAGCAAAAAAAAAAAACATTCCAACCCCATATAAAAAAAAGTTTAATTGTAATTGGATTTTCCAACATGAAAAAAAAAAATAAAAATACGACAGCGTTATAGACGCTTCTGCTGCACAAGTAAAGCCAGGTGCAACTAATTTAACAATAATTGTTTAAACAAGATTTTACCTGTCATCATATATTCTTTTGAGCTTTATATATACACACACACACACACTATAAAAAAGTTTTTCTTCTTTTTTTATTACCTGCTTTTTGTGCTATGCTTTTAATAATAATAATTATTATTATGATCATGTATGAACTGTGCAAAAAAAAAAAATAACGAGAAAGCTTTAGAGTGATTATTGTTGTGTAATTAGTTTTTTCCGTTTTATTTTATTTTTTAATTTTGATACAACAACAACAACAATAATAACAAAAAAGCATTCGTTAAGGAATAACGCTTAAATTCTCACCCCTTAATTGCATGATTTTATTAATATTCTTTGTTTTCCAAATGATTTTTTTTTTTTTGTTTTTACGCTTTTTGAGAAACTTTATTCATAATAATAAAACGTTTACGTGACAAAACTAATTGAATGCTAATTAAATTTTTTTTCCCCCTATTGTTTTCGTTTTAAAGAAATTTTTCAAAAAAAAAATTTAATTTATTGTGCTTTAAGCTGCAGAGTTTAATTTTTATTTGCGCATATTAATTATGTTTAATGTTTGTCGATGTTTGGGGTTTTTTTTTCGTTCATTTAAGAAAAATTCTGCTGTATGGTTGAGACACTCACTAAATTCCTTTCCTTTAAAAAAGTTTAAACCCAAAACAAAAAAAAAAAACAAAGTGGATTAAGCTAACGAAAATAGATTAAGCGAGTGAATGAATTTAGTTGTGTTGAGTTTTCACACTATATTTTTCTAATTTATTAACAACAAGAATGCACTAGTCCAACTTTCCACCGCCAAATTAAAAAAAATAAAAGATATTTTTAGAACAAGAACGGAAAAAAAACAAAATAAAACTGTCACCATTCTAACTAGCAGAAGAAGCTTTTAATTTTTTTTTTTTTTATTAAAACTTATATTCCCTTGTCATTTAGATTTTTGTATTTTTATTATTTTATTTTTTTTTTGTAATGAAAATTACTAGCAGAAAAAAAAAATGTAAAAAAAGTTTAGTTTTTTATGGATCAAAAACACCAAAAATACATTAATTGTAAAAACAAAAACCCGAATATAAAAAAAAAAGTTTAATTAATGCACATAAAGCTTGTTTATAAATAGTTTTTCGGTTGTAAATTCTGATTCAAATTAGTCGGAATAATAAAGCTTTTAGTATTAGTTAAAAAAAAAAAAAAAATTAAACAAAATAATACCTTACATAACACGAATGGATTGGAAGCTATTTTGTAATGTTTAACAACGCTCTAGGCTAATAACGATATATGAAAAAATGTTTTGCATACTGTGCTTTTATTAAATATATGGGAAAATTTGTGAAAAGAACGAAAGAAAGAAAAAAACATTTAATTTCTTTATTAAAACAGCTAATGTGGTAATTAAAAAAAAAAAAAAAATATATATGTAAACTGGTCTGATATTATTTATAAAGGTAATTCCATGTTATTATAGCCACCAACCTTATAAGAACCTAAGAAGCCTCAAACTTCAGCTGAAACGTTTCCTATTACGATATCACAAATAAAAAAAAAAAAAAAAGCAACTAGCTGCCAACCGGAATGGCAGTCAAGAGTATTTTCATTTTATTATTATCACCCCAACACTTAACCAAATTAATATTACGTCAATAGCACAAACGACAACAACCATCACCATTACCACCATCATCACCAAAACCACCACCACCACCACCACCACCCAAAAAATCTCTATAATAATTAAATCATAAAACTGAAAATATATAATTATATCGTTAAAGAGAAGCCTAGAAAATGAATAATTATGATCCATAATACATAATACAGGGTGTTTAAATAGTCATAAAAATATAAATGAATATGTACACGTTGCCAACCATAAATTGTATCAATTTCTAAATCAATATTTTATTGGTATTTCGATTAATTCAGTTCTATTTGGATTCCTTCTCATTCATGATCGACGAAGAATTAAAACTCATTAAACACCCAATAAAAAAAAAATAAAAATCACCCAACAAAAGGAGTCAAATATCATAGTTGTACAACTCTGCATAATTTCTGTATTATCCACACCCATCATCTAAAAATAATAAAACATAAAAATCCACCAAAATAATTACAGAAATTCTATAGAAATCAAAATAATTTAATTTAGAATAATACGAAAATGTTTAAATTTCGTATGGTGTGCTGTGAAAGATGAAGAAGGAGTAGCATCAGCTATAAATACTAAAGCACAAACCATCACCAATTAACAACAATAATAATTAATTAATTAATTAATTAATTAATTTTTATTTAAATCATTTTTACTTTAATTAAATAATAATAAACAGACAAACCAATTGTTTTATTTTTTTTTTTTTATTATCAAAACGCATTATTGTTGTTTTTTTGGTTTGTTCTCCTTCATTGGTTATCATTTGTTGTCCTTGTTCACGTGTTTATCATTATTACAATTTTGACCACTTTTCCAATTAACTAAACAAAACAAAACAAAAAAATATAATAAAAATATTTTTATTTTTTTTTATTGATAATAATTTTACCAGCCAAATACACACGAGTTTTAACCCTTTTGTTTCATGTTTTTTCATTCTTTCTTTCTTCTTTCTTTTTTTAATTATTTATAATTAATTATTAGAGAATTAGTGGTAATTATAACAACAAAAACAACAACAATAGTAGTAGAAAAAAAAATATTATTTTTTTAATTAATTATCTATAACCGAAATAATACTGAAAGTAATTTAAAAAAGAATTTTATTTATTTTTTTTTTTTTCTGAATTGTTTTAACGTGTGCTTTAGTGAGCTTTTGGCTTTATTGTTGTTAGTCAAACAATATGTTTTGTTTATTTAATTTAATTTTTTTTTTGTTGTTGCTGTTGCTGTCTATTTATTAATATAAATATTAAACCAGAATCTGGTTTGTGCTTTTTATTGTTAAAAAAAAAAAAAAAAAAAAAAAATAGAAAACAATTTTGTTTTATTATTATTTATTATCCCACAGTTATGTGTGTGTGTGTTTCCTAATGTTTATTATTATTTCATTAAATGTTTAAACATCGACCGTTACTTTTTTTTGTTTGCATTTACTTGAATCTACGCGTTTTTCATTCTTCTCGATTTTTTGAAACAATAAACGTGATTTTGTTTATTATGATTATCGTGTTATTTCATAACACTTTGTTATTATTATTATAATAATAATAATTATCATTATTAAAATAACAAATAACAGCAATAACAAAGCCAAAACGTAAAATGTCTCATACAAGTGACTAACAATAACGCGAAACTAACTAATCATTAAATATAATAAATTATTTATTTTGTTTTGTGAAAATTTATTTTTAATTAATGTTTTAGACATTCATGTGGCTAATTATTATGCTTTTTTTTTTAATTAGATTTATAATTATTAATAATAATAATAAAACAAAAAGTTTTTCCTCATTTTTTTTTTTTTTAGTGTTTGCCATCAGCTTTGGCTTTATTAATATCAACCGAATTATGTAAATGAATTATATTGTCCAACAAATATGATTTATATTTTATAATTAATGTAAATAATTAATTAATTATTTTAATATAATTTTTTTTTCTGTGTATTTTGGGTAGTTATTAGTTATTAGGGGGTAAAGGTGTTCTAATCACTTTTGTATGAAAACGAGTTGATTGTGAATCAAATTTGTCAATAAGTTCTGATACAAATTTTTTTTCACAGCTTAATCCTTTATACAGGATACTAAACTATTTATCAAATTTCAGGAAATTAAAAAATGATTTTTTGTATAAAATTTGAAAAATTTAAATTTTTAGTGGAAAAATAAATTAATTTAGTACGAACTGAAACCTGAAATATGGTTTTAGATGATACTTAATCATGTTTGTTCTTGGAGTTTTTCAGTAAAAAAAAAATTATTTAACAAGTTACATCCATTTAAAAGTTAATAAATTTGTTCGCTTTACCTGCATTTGCTACATCACATGGTAATATAATTGTATCACCAGCAACAAACTTGTATTTCTCTGATTGTGATATAAATTCTGGTTCTGGGTCCTTTTCCTTAAATATAACACGGCTTGCATCTGTAAAAAAAACGAAACAAAACAGAATAGCATTAGCAAAAAATATTAAAACAAGAAAACAAGAAATTTTTCTATTTAAAGTGCCATAAAAAATGCGTACGTAAAATATGTGTAACGAAAAATCGTATAATTTTCGTTTAATTCCATTATGAATTTATTAACCGGCATCAAAAATACACTCAACACTTAAACGTAATACGCTTTCCGATGATGTCGAGAAAAAAGAAAATATTTATCTCGTCGTAACGCATTAAACAGAGGAACTAAAGATAGGGAAAATATTTTGTTAGAAATAAATATCTCAATATATGCGTGGCTGTAAACGGATTATTCTGTTCACGTTTTTCCGTAAACCTTTTGTGGTATTTAGCTGTAATCAATTATTTAAGAAGATGTTTTTTTTTTTTTTTGCTTGCTTGCTTGCTTGTTTCTCTTCATCTTAACATTTCTTCCTGTTCATTTCACCATTATAATTCACGATTACTCAACAACAACAGCAACAGCAACAGCAGCAACAAAAACGATGAAGAGAAACACTATTGCTGTTACCAGTTACTGTTGCTGATGTTACCAGTTACCTCTATCCATAAGGCGAGAATTTTATACAGCAATATATGTATTTACATTACGATTTAAGAACATCAAGAACGAATCATCAAGTGTGTTTATTTGTATATCGATAATGTGTATATATATATATATATATGACACTAAAACATAATGTTGTTTAACCATAAAACAGCCACCGTTGTGTATTTATTTACGTGTAATTTGTATACATTTAACCCCCCCCTATACTTTAACCTAACCAACGAACAACAGCTAAAAAAAAAAACAAAAACCCATTAAACCACCCATCAAACGAATCAAATAAATCCAATAAATAAAAATGAACGGAAAACACATAAAATGGTACAGAGAGCTACACAAAAAAAAAAGAAAAGAAGAAAAAACGTAACAAAACTAATATAATTAACAACTATTGCCAGTTTGATTAAACAAAGCACAATGTTTATTTATTTACCTAATTATGTACCCGTAATGTGGTTAAAGCTTTAACAAAATCAAAATACAAAAAAAAACTTAAAAAATAAATCTGAGCGCTTTTTTTTTCGGTAGATTTATATTCAATCAATACGATTTACTGATGTATAGCACGGTACATGCTTATATTTATTTACGGTAAAAAAAAAGCTTCCAAGTGGGGTTCGTTTTTCATTATTTAATGTCGCGAATCCTGTGTGTTTTTATTTTAATTTTTTTTTTCTTGTGAAATAATTAATTCAATGACATACGAAAAACATATTGCTGGAGAGAGGAGAAAACGATTTTTTTCTTTTACCACCTTGACACTTTATTTGTATTTTGAATTTTTTGATTACACAAATAAACAGAGATAGAAAGCCACCACCTACTGTGTTCCGTTGGTACATTCATTACTCGTACGTCTCATTGCATAATTTCATTAATTATAAATTTATTTCCATATCTTTACCGTTAAAGATTCGTTGTTTAACCTTTACAAAAGTAATTTCTCTTTAAATTTTTTCTCATTTTTTTTTTTTTTTAATTAAATAACTTTATGTTTATTATTTAAGACAAACAGTCATTAAAAACGTTAATAAAAAAAAAACAACGAAAAATAAAAAAGAAACATTATGAAATAATAAACTCTTTTACCATCACCGTACACCACCCTCTAAACGAAAGTAAGGGCAAGTTTTGTGCCATTGTAGAAGAAGAAAAAAAAAACAATTTTTTATTCTTTATGATATAACAAATAGAAACATTATTTTGTGAGCTTTTTAATATTAAAAATGAAAAAGCTATGAAACGTTATCCTTTGAAAAAAAGATTTTTTTTTTTTTATTGATTTAAAACGCAAACAAAGGGAGTACAAAAGGGGAGATAAACGATAAACTGATATTTAAAAAATAATTTATATAAAAAAAAAAAACATCGACCGAAAATCTTTTAAATTAAGGGAAGAGAAGCTTAACTTTTCTTTACTTAACTTAACTTAATTCACAGCTGCTGTCATATACAAAATATTTTTTTCCTTTCCTTTTCTTTCTTTCTTTTATTAACTGTATAATTCAATAAATTTATCATTTTTTTTTTTTTTTTATCTTTTTTCGTAAACTTTATATTCATATTTAAGTTAAAAGTAGAAAAGCTCGAAAAATGAAAAAAAAAACGCGAAATTAAATCATAACATTTACATAACGATTACTTGTGAAGCAGGGATGTTACGTTAGACATTTATTTTTTTTTTTTTCGAACATTATTATATAACGTACTGTATAATTATGTTAATTATTTGTCATATTCCAACTAATTATTACTTGTAAATAATTAATTATCTTAGTGAAAAATGAAACAATTTTTACTAACGAAGGATTTAATTGGTATCTTCAGTGGTTTTTTCTTTATATTTTTGTTACGTTGAAATATAAAATCATAATTTATATTATTTTTTCTTCCTTTTTTTTTATTTTTGTAATAAAATGTATTTACATCCCTTAGTATTATTAAGTTATTTTTATTTATTTAATTGTATTTAACAATATACCTGGCGCCTCCACAGTTATAAGCTAATAATTTACTTTATATTACTTTACTGTTACTAAGTATACGACCAGTAGTTTAATCATTTTTCTTTTTTATTATAAATAAAATAGAAAAAAAAAATTTTTTTTTGTCTATATTAATTCAATAGAGACATTGTTTTAAGGCTAGGACTATAAACAAATTGTGATTTATTAGTGCTATGGTTATCATTGTCAAGTCATCAAACATACATTTCTATGACACAATGAAAGCTTTAACACAATTGTCATTCATCAGGTCTTTAATTTTAATTACTTAAGGACAACTGAATTCACCTTTGTCAGTATTTGTTATTATAATAATTTTATGCTTTACACACACACACACACACACACAAAACACATAAATGCACAAAAAATGTATTATAAGACTTAATTACTGTAAGTTTCTTTCCAACAATTCGATTAAATAAATAAATCCATATGGGTGTTGCACTAATAATAAAATTTTCTATTGTATTTTCTTCCACTGTTAAACGATTATCGAAGGATAGTAGAGAGCCAGCAAAAAATGATTTAAATTTTAATTTCTTTTCTCAAAACAATTGTGCTTTTTGTTATATCAATTATTTGATTTTTTTATCTCATTGAAAATAAGTTTCCTACGAAAAACAGAATAACTTTCCATCAGTGTTTAACAAATTTCACTCAGTTTTTTTTTCTTTTCTATGGTAAAAACACACCGTGTAAATCAAGGATTAAGCATTAATTTTCTATATTTACCAAACATTTATTTTCTACATCAATTAAATGTGTTTCTGTGCTTTTTAATTAAATAATTTTTTTTTTTTTTTTTTGTGGGCGGTTAATAAACGATTAGAATATATTTTTTTGTTCTGTATTTACCTTGAAACACATATTGCGCTTATTTTTATTTAAACCAAAAAAGAAAAGGAAAAAAGAAAACTAGAGCGTTAAATAAAACCAGGAATATAATAATAATAAAGAAGCTTTATTTGACGCCATAATCCAATCAATTTTCTTTACATTTAATCGTTAAAAGAAATTAATAAAAACGAAAAAGAGTCGAAATTAACTAACATTTAGCAGAATTAAACTAGAAATAATAATAAAGATAAATAAAAATAAAAGTAAAGTAAAGCTTTTATTGTACATAAAAAAAAATCTGTGTGAAGAAGAGCAAAGGAAAGGTAACAGTGGCACCAGCAAAACAATAACAAAGTATATTGTGTCATAATATTATAGAAAAGGTGACATTTTATTTAAGAGGTACTTAGCTTAAAGAAAGAATGTTTTATATATGTTACACTGTATTGTTTGTTGTTGTCCCCCCCTGTATATTATAATAACACCACCAAACAACAACAACAATAACAACCTCTCCAAAAAAAAAAATTCAAAAAAAAAGAAAAAGGTAGCAAAGAATGAAAAAAACACGAAAAAGAAACGAAAAACATTAAAAGCGTCCATGAAAGGTCTAAATTGCTCAATTTCATAGATCCGTTTATTCACCCTTAACCAACGGGAAAAAAAATAAATAAAAAAAGTACATAAATCTACATATATTGCGTATATTGGCTGTCACAGAAACCCTATTATCAGTCTTTTCAATGCTTTATTTATATATAAATATAAATTCGTTGTAAACATAAAAAAAAAAAAAAAATTCTTTTTTTAAGGAGCTTTCTTAACAGTTTTTCTCCTTTTTTTTATTTTTTGTTGGTTGGTTCTTACTCCTACCCTTACACTAACCACCTTCTTTTATTTTTATTTTTATATTTAATGCCTTCTTTAACTTTATAGTTAAGGAATGTTATTTGTTTGTTTGTAGCTACTGCTAACTTCTGGTGATACTTCTTGCTGCTGGTGCTGGTGCTGGTATATAGTATGTCAACGATTTTGGCAACACTTATCAGCTAATATTTATTTATTTTTCCACCAAGTCTCTTGTAAACAAATAAATATTCACGCTTATATATAGTAAAATTTATTGTAATAGCTTTTATTGTGCTTTTTTTTTATTATTATTATATTTACGTTAACGTTAACCGTTAAAATATTATTTATTTTTATTTGATGACATTAAAAAAAAAAAAAAGAAAAGGGACGTTAACACTGTTTTTGTGTTATTTAAATACATATTTTTTTTTTTATTTATATTTTTACGATAGTTTACGATACAAATTATATGCTGCTGTTGCTACTGTGGGTACGGTTTTTTCTATATTATAAAAAATTGGTGTAAAAAAGCTACAACTATATACTATATATTAATAAAAAGGATAAATATGGATTTTATTATTAAAATTTATTTGCGATTTATCTGTCAGTCATCAGTTTGTTAAAGGAATTTTTTATTTATTTTTTTTTTTTTTTGTACACCGATTTAAATGCTTTATAAATACTTTTACACTCATTATTAATTTTATCGGTTTAATTTTTATTATTATTATTATTATTATTTCCATTTAAAATTGCATATAAATAGGCAATAAAAGTTTATTAATTATTTATATAAAACACTTTAATTTGTCTGATAATAATAATAATAATAATAATAAAAAAAAAATCATTTTATGTTGGTTTAAACTTTTGCTGTATTTGTAAAGAAAAGTTTTACATGAAAATGTTCAAACTTCAGAGGAATTGTATTAATAAAGTGTTTGTTAGTGTACTCTTAGATAAAATTAAATAAATTATTTAAATGCTATGCTTAAAAATGGTGTAAGAAACGAAAATTATCTTGTAACTGATAATATAAAGTCTTGAGTTTAATCGAAAGACACAACAAAATAGAGAATCTTGTGTAGATGAAAAAATCTATGAAAACCACAGAAATTATCCTTAAATTCCTCACTTAAAATAAAATTTAGGTAAAAATGTAAACTTTTAAACCGTTTCCTCTACAACAGTAAAATGTTCAATAACTTTTCTCCAATTTACCATGTTCTCGACGGTACATTTCCATTTATTTGTTCTTTCAGTGATTTGTTTTTTTTTTTTTTGTTTCCCTTCATCTGATTATCATTTCTCATGAATTATTAACTCAACTTACTTTAATCTTGGCATTAAAATATACAAAATAAAAGCGCTGCATCAAAAAAGAAATCTAAAGCACTGTTTTAAGATTTAAATAAATAAAAAGAAAAGCGAATGATTTTTTTTTTTTTTTTATTATTTATTTAAACGAACCGCACCATATATGAAAATTATTTTACTCCTTCTATAGCAATAAACTGGTGATTTATGTTGAAATAAAATATTCGTTTCATGAATTTAGAGTAACAACAGCCAAACAGTAACCAAAAAAAAAAAAAAAAAAGCTTCATTTCTTCAACATTTTCATCTATATGTTTCGCTGTTATTTTACTCTCTCTATGTATTTTCATTGTTGTTTATTCTTTAATACAGTATCCGTAGTATAACGAATTTTTTTTTTCTTCTACAAGTTTACTCCTTTTTAATACATTTTTAAATTATCCACAAAAAATAAGCACTGTGCTTTCGTTACAATTTTGTGTTTAAAGTAAAAAAAAAAAAGAAAAGGAAAACAATGAAGCTTGTTATAAACAATTTTTTTTTTGTTTTTATTTATAAGTCTCTTTACGCTTTAATATTCTAGATAAAAAAAGCTCTACGAATGTGTGTGTACGTGTGTTTTTATATATATATTTCATAAATGTTTATTTGTTTGTTTGTTGTTGCTTCATATTTATTAAAGCATAGCCGTATAAACAAATAAAAGAAACGAGAGAATTGCTTAGAGTTTCTTTTTTTTTTTTTTTTTCATTTTATTTATTTAAAATTTACAACCAAACCAACACACTTTAACTAATGAGGGAGAATTTTTTTTTTCTCGTTGATTTTTGTCTTGAATTCATTTTTACACGTTTGAAACTTTTTCCGTTTTGTTGTTTTTTCTTTAACAAATTTTATTGTACTTAACGCGTGATGTAATTTATTTTAAGAACTTTAACCAGGTTTTTTTTTTTTTTTGGTTTTTGTTTTGTTGCTTTTCCTTATTATTCGTAAGCTTTTCGGATTTTGTTTTCCTTGTTGTTGAAGGAAAGAAAAAGGAAACAAAAAAATTCTGTAAATACGCACAGGTGAATATTAAGGAAAAGAAAAAAAGAAAGCACACAGGTGAAATGATTTGTATTGAATTGATGCCTTCCTCAGCCTAAAAACTTTATGATTAGCAAAAAAAAAATATATAAAAATAAAAAAAATAAAAACGCACAGATTATAACATATTAACGTTAGAATGTAGGTGGAATTGAAGTAAAAAAGCTTAAAATAAATTGTATACTTGCCAGCAAAACAAGTTGGTGTCTCGATTATAAACAATAATATAATCCACAACATTTCCGAGAAAGGTTGTTCTTGTTACGTTCCATAAAGCATAATGACGAGATCATATCCGTGTATTTAGGTCAATAAAAAAAAAACAAATATCAAATTAAATAACCAAAAAATATTAACAAAAGCTCCGTCTTCGCAAAAATAAAACCACAACGAACAAAATCACCCTTTTTCCACTCGCTTTAAGCCACTTCACATAAAAAAAAAATATTTTTACATATTTATTTCTATTTACAGTAAAACAGTACACACTCGCACACACACACACGCGCGCGCGATTTTAAACAAATTATGAGAAAGTAAAAAAAAAGTCCTTTTTTAAAACTTTTATATCAAAAAAAAAAAAAAAAACGAACTTTATTCCGTTGCGTGAATCCCTTTAAAATTCAACCTTTGTGGTTTCTCTTCGCTTCTTATTTTACAAATTTAATTCTCAAACAACCAAGTACCAAATAAAAAAAAAAAAAATTATTTTAAAAAAGCTCTAAAGATTCCTTTTCTTAATTTAATTTAATTTAAAATTAAAAAATAAATAAAACTCGCTTATTGCTTGACTGTCTGATTTGTGTACTGTGGAAATATTCTTTATTATTTTGTCTTTTCTTGTCTCGTATATCACAGTTTATTAACACCGACACAACAATACATACTTTTAATAAAGCACAGAAATGTATATATGTGTGTGACTATTATTATTATTATTATTATTATCACTTAATAAAAGTCCTTTAAACAACCAAAATTTATTATAAAAACGCTCACAACACAAACAAAAAATTTAACTAAGAACTCAACCGAAAACCGTAGAAAAAAACCCAAAAATTCCTACACATTAATACAAAAAAAAAAAAAAATTATTTATTTATTTAGCTTTTTAAAGCTTCTTATTATTTTTTTTTTCGGTTTGTTTGTTTAGTTTGGTTTTGGTTTAATTTATATAAAAAAAAAAAAGAAATAAAGGAAAAAAAAACCAAAGTCAACCAAAAGCACACACAATAAATAAATTCGCGTCTGTTCAACACAACGCGCCAACTGTAACTAAAGTTTAAATGGGAAAATTTTCGTTTTATTTTTTAAAATTGAAAACAAAACAAAAAAAAATTTCTTTATGCTTATGGTAAAAGCATAGGAATTATCGTATTGTATTGGCGGACTGAAAATTCTATTTTTGATTTAATGTAAAACAACAACAAGTCTGGTGTATTGAATCGGTTTTGATGGGGAAAAATTCTCCACTGTATTCAGCACGCTTGTGCAGTAGTTAGAAATCATATATTCTTATAATAACTACTAGCTCCAATTTTGTCTAAAACGTATAATAGTACAATCATCAATAGCAAAGGAATTTAAACAGGCAAAAATTCTTCAAAGATTAATAACATTTTTGTTCCTTAATTAACAGTTATTAATTCGCTAGCAGCAATAACTCGTAAAAGCTGATTATTAAAGCACAAACCTTTAATGCGGGGTAAAATTAATTAAAAAGTTATAAAGGAAAATACAAGTTCAGAAATTAAAAAAAAAATCTTTATTTTTTTTTCTAAGTTTTGTGAAAGTTTTCTGGTTATTCCTTGAAGGCTTTAAATTTTTTTTTTTTTTTTGAAGTTACTTGGAAAAGTTAAGTTTATGCTGAAAAATGATTTAATTTTGTATTTATAAGGCTGACTGAACGGAAAAAGCTCACTTGTTTATTTAATATAAATATATATTTTTTGTTGTTTGCCCTTTTTTTGGCTGTGGTCGTTTGTGTTCGTCGGTTGTGTTGGTCGATTGACCAATTTTGGTACACTGAGCTTTGGTTTATTATTAAAATAAATTCCTTTTTTATTCAAAAATTATTAACTTATTGATATCTTATTGCTTTATACTGATATTGCAATAATTTTCTTCATTTCTCTTCCGCTTACTCATCCTCTGCCATTAAATAATGGTCAAAAGATGTGGGAACTGAAAGGAAATGTTTAAAAAAAAAAATGCCAGGACACTCACATACACTCTACACTTCACTCTACTTAGTATAATTTTATTGCCGAAAGGTCGAAAATAAATAAAATATCGATGACCTTAACCACCAGTAAAATATAAATAAAAAAAAAACGAAAAAATTTATGAATACTTTACGATGTACACACATATCGATTTTAATAAGGATGTTAAAAAAAAAGGAAGAAGAAAAAGTTATTTATATTTGAGGAAAAATGAGGCAAGAAAAAAGGTCATCATATGTATGTAAATATGGGAAGCAGCAGGAGCTGGAGCAGCAGCAGCAGCAGAAGTAGAAGTAGTAGTAACAGAAAAAACATCAACAGCAGCAGCAAAAATTGTGTCAGCATGCAAATACATACGGGGCGATACAAAGCAACGTTTTAGGGACGATATAAATAGAAAAGCTCATTCATTTCACCACTTAATATCATTTCCTTAACTAAAGCTATTGTAGTTTGAGATGAAATACATCATAAAAAACACCTTCAAATAAGTAACCCTCCCAACACCCACACCCCATCAAAAGAAAATACATTTTTATTATTATTGTTTGAAAAAAATAAAACAGAAATTTTTATTTTTCCATGAATTTCACGAACAGTAATTTTACTTTTTAACTAACCCCACAGTACAAAAACCACCCCCATCAATTTTTTTTTTTTTTTCAGTTTTTAGAAATAAATTATTATTGTTATTAAAAATTATTAAAAAAAAAAAAAAATCTTTAATTTAAGAGCGAGAGAGAGAAAAAAAAACAAAAACAAAAATAAATAAACTCCCGAAAATTATGTGAGAAAAAAAGCTTTCAGCAATAATATGGAAAAAAAATAGAAAATTTTTCCTTGTTTCTTTTTTTGTTATTCTAAATTAAAGTCATGTACGGTTGGTTTTTTTTTTTTTTTTTTTTTCCTTAACTTTTCCTCTATTCACTGTGTGTGCTTTTCGGTGTGGGTGTGTATGTGCGCGCTTTTTTATCCGTGTTTTGTTTTATCGCAACACGTGATACGGAACAATTTTAAGCATTTGTAGAATAGCAGGCGTCGGTGAAACTATGAAAACGCGTGACAGATGGTGGTGTGCCATGAATTTTCTTTATTATTTTCGCTTTTTTTCTTGTGCTTTTGTGTTTTGGTTCTCCCTTCACTTTTCTGTTTTGGTGGGACGTTCAGTTCGGAATTTAATTTATGATTTAATTTTTTCTATTCTTGCTACTCGTAGTTATTAAGAAAAATTTATCTTAATTATGAATTATACTGTGAGTTACGAGTGGTGGTGGTGTTGGTGGTGGTGGTTGATTTACTTTACTCTACTTTAGCTACAATGCGTAATCTATGTGTTAACGTACAGACATCTGATTTAGAAATTAAAAAACATTTTTGCGTAGTGAATTAATTAATTAATTTTCCAAAAAAAATTACAAAGCAAAAATTAGGGGGAACAACATGAAGCTATCACCACCCCCACATGCAGTAGAAACATTTTTTCTTTTTTTATTTTTGTTTATGATTTGCTACCTTTGCATCTTGATTTTGTTTTTATTATTCTTAAAAATCACGTCCTTGACTGGGATAATTATAAAAAACAAAAAACGAAAATAACCTCGAATTACGTTAACATTTTTTTGTTTAAATGAAATGAAAAACAAAAATCCTTGATAGCAGCTTACCCGGGGAGAGTCGGAGGTAAAAAATATCCTAAAAGCCGCATTTACCAAAAAAAATTTTTGTTTGTTTTGTTTTATTTAATTAAAAAAAGAAACCACGCAGAATGTAGCACCGGCACTCAGTTACAATTTTTTTTTTGACTACTGTAATTGTGGTGAAGCTTTTTTTCCGTGAATGTTGTCGGTTTGTTTGTTTGTTGTTTTCTTGCTTTATCTAGCAAAAATGAAAACTTTAAAAAGAATTTATCCATCCAATGCAACATTTAAAAAGCTTAGAAAATATGAATTAAATATGTTTTCTATGCGTTTCTTTTTTATTTTTTATTTATTCGCATTGAAAATAGTTTTATTGTCTCCACAATTTCTATAAGATGAATTAAAACAAAAATAAATAAATACTTTTGTCATGCTTTTTAAACATGAAACCAGCGAGAGCTTTTATTTTTCACTGATTTTATTTTACCAAGAAGAATTTATTACATTTAATAAGAAATAATTGTTCTAAAACGTAGAAGTACTTTTGTAATTGTTTATGCTTTTCGGGTGTAAAACAAGAAGCAAAGAAAAAAAGCTTTGATATTTTATTGCATCCACACAACTAAGAACTTTTCTCCTTCTTTGTTTACGTAAACATTAACAAATTGTCTTAACACAATGATAGCAAACAAACAAAAGTTTAAGCAGCAGTAGGAAGAAAGTTTGTTTTTTCTAAAAAGCATATCATGATAAGAAAATTTCCAAACCATAAAATATTGAAAACATAAAAGCTTTGTAACAAGTTCGCCTGGTGAGGCGCAGAGAAATAACGCTTAAAAGCACACCAAATGACACAAGTTAAGCCTTTAAAGGCGAGAAACAAGGGACAAGAAATTTTTTTCATTTCTAAAATCAATCGGATATTGATTTGTTTATTGAAAAAAAATAAAATAGAAAACAAAAAAAAACCAAAAAGCAGAAACGAATTATTAATTTTTTCAAATCTTCAGGAGACATTTTTTGACATATTTATAAACTAGAACCACTAGGAGCAACTCCACCAGCAGCAGCAGATGGAAAAAAAAATAGGAAATCTTTTGACAAAGATTAGAATATAAAGACGGTCGAATGTTAAGTCACTATCCTATGTGGTAGACATTGGAGAATTTTTCGCTTATCATTTTTTCGATTTATTTATCCTACCAAAGCGGATATATATTTGAATTTTCCGAGTTTGAGTTTTTTCTATTTTTTTATTAGACAGATCGAATCGTAGCCAATTTAACAAAAAAAAAAAAAAAAAATCGAAAATAAAAAGAGAAAAACCCTTGTTCCTCCCAGGATTTCTAAAGCTTTTTCGTATTTCTTTCTTTTTCTCAACTAATGCATGGTTTGATTTGATTTTATTGAAACAAAAAAAAAAAAAATTAAAGATGAAAAAAAGGCGAAATTATCTACTCTCAAGATATTTTTTTTTTTTTCAGATTATTTTCTTTTGCTTTAACTTGAGTCACGTTCTTCATTTTAAATTGTTTGATTTTTCTTGTTGTTGTGTTATTTCTCTATGCACAAAAATCTTTCCTCAAGTCTATTTTCAAAACTGATTTTAAGAAGAAAGAAGAAAATAAAATAAAGCTCAGCCAACAGGCACATTATTTAAGATTTTTTTTTTTCTTTTCTTTTTTTACGTTTTTTCTTGCTACATCATTTATCGTTTCTAATCAGAAAATACATTGATTTTTGTTGTGCTTTTTATTGTTGTTAATATTGTACTGTCTATCCAAATAATAATAATAATATTACATACATACATACATACATAGATTCATACAGTTTAATGTTTGTTGCATGTTTTGACTATGTTAAAATATATTAAATCTCATAAAGTCTCGACAATGACAAAGTATCTGTGATTATATTAGTACTGGAATTCTAGTTTTTAACTCCATTTCTTTATTTATATTTTCTAGACAAATGTAATCTTTGTTACATATTTATATTATTATTATTATTTTTATTATTATTATTTCTTTGGCAAAACTAAAAAAAAAAGGAAAAAGGCGAACGAGAATACTTGAGAGAAGAAGATTTTTTTTTTTTTATTTTTTTTCAAAAAACTGTTCATTCATTCTCATCATGTTAAAAACAATAACGAAAAGCAGAAGAAAAAAAAAAGCAAATAATAATAAAGAAATAATAACATTGTGTCCGGCAAATAGGAGTGTTTTTTTTTTTTTTTTTGTAGTAAATGGAGGTTAATTTGTATACGAGCTAATCCAATGTACATTTATAACCGCCTATTACATTGGCTATATAGATGGTTTAGTTTAGAAAGAAATTTAGTGAATAACTTTATATTATTATAATAATAATAATAATAATAAAAATAATAATAATAATGAATATCCTTAACTGTGTGGATAATTTAGTCGCAAATGATGGGGAATAAAAGGTCTAAGTAGATTCAAACACACACAACCATCTAATGCGATGTTGTTACATAAATTCTAACAAGAAAAATTAAAACAAATAATCTAAAACAGAGGTTAAACACAATTTTCTATTAAAGCTTTCACCGTATTTAAACATTTAAATCCACAAAAATATTTTTATTGATTTATACACCAAACGTTTAACTTTTTTATTTAATTATTTTCGACTAGACGTGACATTCACGTATCCTTTGAATATTTCTAAACATGATTTATTGCATAATAGAAAATATTAAAGTCAATGTTGGTTAGAAACTAACAGGTTGTGCAGCACTGTTAAATGGCAATAAGCTTTCTGTTATTCCTTATTTTCCATACATTCTAAATTAGATCAAATGTAAATTTAGTGTTATCTACAGGAATATTCTTCTCTATTTTTTTTATTAACTTTTATTAAATAAAAACGTAGAGCTCAAACAGAAAATAATTTATTCATTCATATTAGCTCTGCTGTTATTGCTGCTGCTGCTACTACTACTACTACTACTACTACTACTATTCTGCTTTTATTTCTATTTTTAATAAATATAATAATCGTTATAATCAAAAAAAAAAAAAAAACTTAACAATTGCAACCATTGTAATGTAATATTCAGTGACCTTTAACCTTATTTTATTTATAAAATAAAAAAAAAAAGTTTTTATTATAAATTACATCGAAAATAAAAATAACTAACTAAAAAAAAAAAAAAGCAGCAAAAAAACACGAAAATTGAAGCAACAAACGGTAGAGAAAAAAACATTGAATAACAGAATCGAAAAAAAAAAAACTTTGTAATAAAAATACGAAAATGATAAAGTACATTTCATCGTCATGTTTATATATTGGGGGTAGTTTTACACAATAAACAAACAGATAATAAAAAAAAAAAAAAAATTGTGTCTATATACCTTGATTTAGAAGAGAATTATGTGTGCAAATAAAATATAAAAATCCGCGAATAAAAGATTCATTTAAGCAGTAGCACCACCAGCTACACGACCAACAGCAGCAGCAGCAGCAGTACCTACTTTAGATTTATTGTTTCTTCTGCACGATTAGAGTAAATTACTTTTAAGTACTCTCGTTGTTCTAAACAACACACACACACACATACAAAAAAATTGGAAGTAGAAAAGTTAAGTAGCATACTTGAACTGCATAAAAAAGCGATAATTTATTTACGAAAATAATGAATCAAGTGATTGTAGTGTTATGCCAGTACAAGACAATGAAAACAGAGCAGCATAGCTTCTCATAAAATAAAATAAAATAAAATAAAAAATGTTAATTAATGTACAGATCACCTTATTATTGCTTTGTCTACTAAATAAACATTTTAAAATCTGTGCCATGTACTAAAGTTTAATTAACAAAAAAAAAAAAAAAAACAGCTTTTTTGTACAAGGCAGTACAACAGAAGAAAAAAAATATTGATTGCAAAGCTTCGTTAACACTTTTACACTTTAACGTACTAAATGTCATAACATGTACTAAACTTTTATCGTTTTTCCCATCAATTTTTATTTATTTTAACTAGATAAGCTGCTGTTACAATTTTAAAGTTTTTCACTATAATTAAATATTAAAGCGGGAAGCAACGATTAAAAGCTTCTACAATCGAGGATATTTTTTTTTTTGTCAGAAGAACGCACCAACGTAAAGTAAAGTAAAAATGATAAAAATCACTTGCAGCGTAAATCGAGAGATAAATTCCGTTGTGTATTAAATGTATTATGACAAAACAATTTAATAAATAATTTATTTATCTGCTGGTGGTGTTACTGTTTTATCAATTTTTTATTTGATTTTCCTTGTTTTATTTTTCTCTCTCTGCTGTGTAAGTGAATGAAAAATGTATGCTTAACGGTGACAAATTGTACTGATTTAACAGCGTCACTTTTTTCGCTGTTTTTATTATTATTATTATTATTGTTTAAACCGTTTTTCGTTTCTATTTCTTGCATGAAATGCAATGTAAATTGTAATTTAATTAATAACTAGTTAAGTTATGCTAACGTAAAATATTTTAATTACATTTCTTTACCAATTTATTTCTGTTTGTAAATAGTAAAACATAAACAACTATACGCTAGTAGAAACAACAAATTTGTGCACCAAATATTAAGCAGCAATATTCTAACAGCAAATGCATTATGTTTGTGCTTTTGCGAATGAAAGTACAAAATAAAAAATTTTATGTAATAATAATTAAAAAAAAGAAAATGTTTTTTTTTTTTTGATAAGAAAAACTTGTTAAATAGTAAATAAATATATTTTGCAGTTAGTAAATAACCGAAATGTTCTAGCTACAAAGAATGAAAATCAGCAAAAAAAAAAGAAGTTTTTTTGCTCTTAACAAAAAACAGTGAAATTTTTTTTGGTATTATACTCACAAAAAAAGCTCAGCCCTACTACTACTAAATTTATCGTTTAACTATTTATATTATTTAAAAAAATATTATTCAAAATTAATTAATTAAATTAATTAAAAGGAGCAACACAGACATTTTTTTTTTAAATCATTAAATAATGAAAAATCTAATTAATGCTAAATTTTATTAAATACTTTTTCAAAAAAATAAGCGAGAAACTTCTAATCTAATCATATCGATTACAGAGTAACTTTCCGAACCGAGCACATAGCTCTCGTTTACAAACTAAAACAGATTTTCACTCTTTAAAAACGGAAAATTATTTTTTTTTTTCGTATAACTAACTAGCAAACAAGCAAACAAAAATTAAATAAAAAAAAGTATAAAAACGAAAGCTTAAGTGTATTAAAATCTTATTTAAAAAAAAAGAGTAGAAAAATAAATAATTTATTAATATTCAGGTCACCACCAAAGAACTTGGCACATGCCATGTACTATTTTAACAAACCATCTCAACACATACACAGCATACATAGAGATAGTTTTACCGAAAATAGATAATAATTAAAATTATTATTATTATTATAATAGTAATAATTAATTCGGTTTTAAATTTAAACATTACCAACAACTTTGACCTTATAATTTAACATCGTTATGCACCATGATTACACCACCACGGTAAAGTTTAAATTTACACCAACAGCAAAAAAAAGGTCAAAGCACCTTTGAGAAAATAATTTTTTTTTTATGTTGATTTTGGTTACAATTTTGTACTGTACAAATACGGGATTTGATTTTCCGGAACTCGTGTTTAAAGTTTAATTCGTAAAACTGTTTGTTTGCGATGTGAAACCAATCTGATAGTTGGGTAATAGTCGATTAAAAATACCACAATTATCGGGAAGTACATGCTTTCTTTGACAGTACATAGTTTATCTTCTCAGCATTGACTAGAGCTTTTTATTCAAATTTGTTTGATGTTAAACTTCAAGCGAAAACTACAAATTATTCGAAAACGTAAAAATTTCTATTTTTCAACATTTATTTTGTATAATTTCTATGGAAATTTTTATCCATTTTCTTTATTATCTTTTGTTCTAACATTAATACATGTTTTATGTATTTCTCATTTCGACGTTATTCGATAAATCCCAAACGTATTTTTTTTTTCTTTATTTTTGCACCATCGTTTTCATTTTGTTTGGGTTCAACTAAAACTAGTTGTAATTTTCCATATTATCTCTGTGTGTATCTGTATTCCTTTGCAAAACTATTAAATTTTACTTTATTCTCCTTTTTTATTATTAGTAAACAGTAACAGCAACATTAACAAACTGAAAAAAACCCCAATTTTACTATCGAAATCGAATCACAATGTAGAGTGAAAAAAAAAAACACCGAAAAAAACTTTTACAACAAGAAATCTGTCTTGACTCTGTAACATTTTTTTTTTACTAAATTTTCTTCCTTTTTTTATTATTATTATTATTATTATTATCTGCATTCACATATTACAAAATAATAATAATAATAATAATCTTCGGAGAAAATAGATTAAAAAAGTATTTTTTACCCAAAATGAAAACTAAACTAAAAAACGAAAAGAAAAATTTTTTTTTAAACGAGTCGAGCTCGAATATTCAGTTGAGCGAATCAAAAATCAATTTGATGTTCAGCAAAAAAAAAAAGAAATTAAAATTAAAATCAAAATTTCATCTACTACAAGCTTTAATTTATTCGATTTATAATTTTTTTTTTGTATTTTTAATATCGATTATGCTTTCGGTTTGTTTGTTTGTTTGTTTTTTTTTTCTAATTATTTCTTTAAGAAAGAAAAAAAACCCCACATACAGCAAAAAAAAAATTAAATTTATTCCATACACAGACTGTTAGTCTGATTATAATCATTGAGAAAATACAATTAAATGTTAAAGATCTGGTAATACTGTAAAGCTTTTTTGTGCTTTTGCACGTTGTTTTTAATTTTTTTTTTTATTCATTTTCCAACAGCTACTAAGCTTTAATTTTTTGATAACATAATCATTATAGCCGATGGTGATTTTAACGGATTTTAGGGAAGTTCAAGTGAAGATTAGTAACGAAAACCGACCAGAGAAGTTGAACTCGGTTTTTTTAGAAGCATTCATACTTTGTATCTGATCAAATAAATATCAGATATCATTGATGCACTGCAATACAGCAGCTTTATCAATGTTTCATCCAAAATCCAAGCACTAGTTATCCAAATTGAATTACCAACGCGCAAATTTTAATTCCGAACTACTAAAATTATGTTAATTACATTACAACAAAATAAAAAAAAATCGTGAATAAAATTGGTTAGCATAATGATTTTGGTAGTTGGTTACACGGATGTGCACAGTAAACTTGTTCATATACAACCGTTGATTGCATAGTTAAAACGATTAAACTATTTCCAACCAGCACCAGTTAAGAGCTTACAACATCATCATCATCATTATTATTATTTTTATTATTATTATTATTTTTATTATTATTATTATTATGAAAGCATTAAGTAGATTTTAATATGTTTTAAACAATAAAATGAATCAAGCTTTTATTAACGGTTTTATCTAGGTAAATTCATTTGTTTAATGCAAAAGTTTAAATACAGAAAGAAAAAAATGTAAAACGGCAGACAATTACACAGAAAAAAAAAACACCAATTCAATGACTTTATTCCCTTAGTTAAATTAAATTATTACATTTTTGTAACCGATGAAACTTTATGTAATTGTACGAAACTTTTAAATTACTCTCGGTCGTCACTGAATGAGTCCTCATAAATTATTTTCCATCCTAATATGGTAAAGTGTGTGGTGTAAAACGCAAAACACCACACTGTGTTTACGATTCACCCTTAAATACGCATCTAATCATGTTTTATATAATTATTTACACAAAATAGGAAACACAGAAAGAAAAAAAAAGAAAAAAAAAAGGATGGAAATGTTTCATTAAAGCTTTTTGCTCTTTGCTATAATTTCTATTGGGAAATTAAAACGGAAAATTTTTCTTAACGTTTTCTGTTTTCTTTAATTAAAACAATAGTGAGAGTGAGCAAGGAACGAACGTCTGTGGTTTATTATTATTATTATTATTATTATTATAATAGTTTTTCACAAATTTATCGTCTCTATTAACTAAGAATATAGAGCTAAAGGAGTAAAACTAAGCAAAACAATGAAAAAATAAATTTATTAAATGGGAAATTAATCTTTTATATCAATATTTATTATCATATCTTGTTTATCAGAAATTGATGTGTTTATCAAAAAATTTTAACACACAATAAGTACGGGGGAAAAAATAAACAATAAATACAGTAACAACGGAAACAGATGGATAATCTGATCAGATCAACGATAATTTTCTGGTTATTCTAAGCTTAATGAAGTTTTATATAGATTTAAGAAAGAAAAAAAATTGTGTAAACATAATTAAGGGTTGCAAGATATAATAATAGACAAAATTGCAATTTTACTGTGTTTTGGAGTAACACCTCGAATTTTACACATTTTATGACACAGTTTTTACTAGGACTACCTTGAATCAATCAAAATTAAGACAAAATGTCAGCAGCGGAATACATTTTTTTTTTATATCTAAAATCAGAAACATAAAGACATTTGTGTCTTTGCTTCTAATAAAAAAAAGAACAGAAGAAAAAAAAAGCTTTTCAAATACAAACTAAATAAACCCCATCGTACTGCCCCGTTGAGTGATTTGGGTTTGTCAGGTCAGATACCTTTACAAAACTAAAACAAAGAAAAAGAAATCTTTTCCGTTATCTTAATTTTCTATATTGGATCCTTGTATACTTGATAAAAAAATCAATAAAATAACATACAAAAAAATTTAAGCTTTTCGTTGAAAAAATTTAAAAAAAAAAAAAAAAAACATCGAAATGTGACAATCAAACAATTTTATTTTGTTATAAAAATTTTCCAACTTTATCCCGTGTCTAGGATGATATTTTTTATTAATTTATATTTGTCGTGTTAATATCGACACGTTTCAGCTATAAATACACAGAGACTAATATGAATTAGATTAGCGGATAGTTTTACCTTGATAACCTATTTTTTCGTTAAGTTTTTATCGTATTAATCTCTATATAGAAAATTAAATATTTACTACATTACTTGACACATTTATTAGTTTTTGTTAAAATTTTTATTACAACTTATTTTCGCTTTGCTCCACATTTATTTCGTCGACATACAAAAATTTCATTTCATTTGCAACAAAAAAAAAATGTTTTTTTTACTTTTAGTGATCTGCCAGTGATGTAAGTGCAATGCAATGCGTAGGCTATCAGTCTGCAATCTGTTCCGTGTACCACTGATTATTTAATGAAAACTACATGAAATCATGGATTTGTTGACACAACAAAAAAAAACTCCACATCATAAACCGAGTAGACTCTCAGCATCACTAAAACAACTCTGACACCAGCCATCATCAACCACCGACCGATTGATATAAACTTTCATTATCTCGCTCAACATTTTTTATGAATAATAATTGAATCATTTTCATTGTAGGGTAAAAATTAAATAAAACCAGAAAGCATCCCCTTAAAAAAAACCCCCTAAACAAACAAACAAAAAATAATCAAAATTCCGCGCAAAAATATTTTTTTTTCTACATATTTATGTCGTTTTTATTGTCAATATGTTGATTTTTATGATAAATTATTTTCAGCTCGTTCCTGCCAAAAAGGAATTTATTAACAAAAAAAAAATATTATTATGACTCATAATGAAGGATTTGTAGTAGCAACAAAAAAGAACCAAAATTTAATTAATTAGTAATATTTGATGGTTTTTAATTGTAAAATAATGTAAAGCAGGCAAGGGTAAAAAAAATAAAAGGGGTTTTGTTTTTTATTCTGTGTTAATTAATTATTCAATTAAAAATATTTTTTTAAACGAAAGGAAAGAAGAAAGTAGCCAGACGCGTTACGTTCACAACGACGACTACTTTACACAATCCACCTTGGAACGGTTGGCATTTGTTGTTGTTTTGTACGCACACAAATTAATGAGTTCAGGTTAAATATTTTTTATTAAATTTAAATTCTTTAATAACCTCTAATAATGGAAAAAGGTGCCTTTCTTACTCGTTTATTAAAAGCAAAGAAAAGAAAAGAATTTTTTTTTTCTGTTAATAAATAAAAATGGAAAAAAATATTTTCACTCTTTAATCATTTAAAAAAAAAAGGAATTTAATTATTTTTATTCTATAATGTTGTTAATAAACAATAATAATTACTTTAATATCAAAAATAAATAAAGTAAATAATTTCCTACTTATAAACTGAAAGCGATAACAAAGATAAAACCAGAAAACTATGGTTTTTTGTTGTGAGAGATTTGTTATTTTTTTGTTATTTCATTTAATCTCGCTGTTTTATAATTCTTTGAAAATGTCAGTAAATTTACACAAAGGTAAATAACATTTAAGTGCATTTTACAAAAAACAATACAAACACAGTAGAAGAATCCACCCTATATAAAAAATATAAAAATATAAAAATAAAAACCATTTTACACCTCATTCTTGTCCATTGAATATTATTACCACATCTAGTTAAGCACGGAATGGCTTTATTATAATTTTTTTTTCTGATGTTATTTTAACTCTTGTCTGCCTATGATATCCTTCGTTTTGTTTTTTTTTTTTTTTTTGTTTCAGTAACAAATTTTCCCCTTTAAACAGTTTTTCTTTGGCTTCCTTTTTCGCCTTATTAATATTTTCGGTTTCGTTTTTTTTTTTTTTTCTACCAACCATTGTAAATCAGTGCTAATGAGACAACACTTTTGGGACTGAATAAATTGCAATTCTCAAACATAATATAAATATTTTTTTTTGTCTATTGGGTGTGTTCTTCTACCCTTAACCGAAAAATAAATAAACAAATAGACACACTCATACTCTCTCTTGTGCACTATCTCTTAGGAATAAAAAATTTGTGGAAAAATCTTATTATAAAAGAGTTTTTTTTTTCTCTTTGGCTTTTGCTAAGCATTTAAATGTGTATATATTTCGGTCTCTTGGCGTTAAATGTTATTTACACGGGACCAACAAATAAAAACGCAACATCCTTACCGTGATAAATTTGAAGAAATTTACGTAAATTAAATTTTATTCGGTGTGTAAAACTTTTGTCTGTAAAATCTACCACCCTGAAAAGAATGAGAAAATAAAATCAAATTTAAAATCGAAGAATCATACTAAAAAACGTACAAAAAAAGAAAAGTCGTAGAGAATTGTCAATCGTTTTGTAATGAAAAAAAAAGAAAAAAAAAAAAAATCCAAAAATTAATGAGGTAACTTCGTGGTTCATTAAGCCAAACAATTTTAGCAAATTACTTTTCAGAGTTGTCAGAAGAAACACATTTCGACGAGTAAAATGATGGCGCCTTTTCTTTGCACACAGTTATTATCATTGTCGTCTGTTTTATTTCCTCTTTTTTACAAATAACCAAATGAAATGAACTCTGAATACCAATTATCATTTATAATGACGCGAAAAGAAACTTAACTTAAATGTTCATTCATTCATTTATTTTTTTTCTTTATTTTCGCGTTAATTTTTTCTTTTTTTTTAATCATTTTCATGGCAATTTCCCCTATAAAACAAAAAAAAAAAACGCTGAAAACGTTTATAGATTCTTATCATAATTCTAGTTATTTTTAAAGATAAGAAAAAGGTTGGAAAAATCTACTTAAAAAATAATTAACAAACCAAGGAGAGTCAAGAATTTTTCTTTTTTGTTTGTTTAATTGCGTGAACGATATATAAACAAGCTAATAATAAGGGTAGAAAATAAATAATTTTTTTTTGTTATTTAATTTATTATTATTATTATTATTTCAGTTGCATTAAATACAAATAAATTTTTATTATAAATGTTAAAGAGTTTTTTTTTTTATTATTGTTATTTTATTATTATTTATTATCAAAGCTGAATACATGCGAAAATTTATTATTAATTTCCCAGTGGAATTGTGTACTCATTATTTTATTATATTAAAAAATAATAATAATACACAAATACACAAATAAAATAAGAATTAGTTTAATAATAAAATTATGTGTTGCAGATACAAATGAAAAATTTCTTTGACTAACGAAATATTAATACGAAAAACAAAATAATTTAATAAGTAAATTAAGTAACTAGAATCAATTGTGTTACAAGTGTGTCAACCCCTAACAACAAGAAGAAAACTATTTACTATCATCAAAAACGTTTACAACACTCAATACCAATCCTATTCTGTAAAACTAAAGAATAAAAACTTTATTCAAACACCAACTGTGGACGTAAAGTATTAAAATAAATTAATTAAAAAATCACAAAAAGTCTTTATTGTTGTTTACAAAGACTGCTTTTACCCAAATTGTTTTTTATTAAATTTTTCTTATTATTTTGTTTACCACAAATGTGTTGTGTGTATGTGTATATATAGTGCCTGTTTTATCACAGGTAGGTAAAATAAAATTTATTTGACTACATAAAAAAAACGAAATTTTATTTGATTTGCGTTTTTTTTTTTTCGCTTTTCATTTAATATCAAGCTACGGTTTGTAGTTTGGGGTTTTTTTTTCTTTTTTATCATTTATTTTGTGATCGAAAGCATCAGAAATACAATAATGAAATTAAATTAAAATGAAAAGAAGTAACGAAGGAAAAATAAAGAAACGAAATTTTAAGATAAAATTTCAAGAGAGTGAAATAAAAATTAATTTTTTTTTTGTTTCTGCTGCTGTTTTGTGGTTATTTCTTTCGTACTTTTATTTAACGATTAATAATGTTGTTGTTTATGTTATTTAACCTTTACGTACATTAATCAAAAGAAGAAAAATAATAAAAAAAAAAAATAAATGTGCGTAAGAGATGGAATAAAAAATAAGAAAAAAAAAAAAAAAACAGCTAAAAAGCATAACACGGCAAACGAATAAAAACGGCGAAAATAAATATTAAATGTAAAAGTGTTTTTACGTTATATACACTTTCCTCGTATTAATTTCTCTGTATTTCATACTATTTCGTTTTTTTTTTTTCATTTAATAAAATAAATAAAAAAAAACAAAAAGAAAAATAAGTGATGAAAAAATGTATAAATAACCAGCGGAATGAACCTTTTGGTACTGAGAAATTAATAAAAAAAAATATATAAATTTTCTGTGAAAATTCACAGAATTAGAAGAAAATATTTTGACGTAGAAAATTGTATGTATGCAGCAGTTATTGTTTTGTTGAAGTTTCGTGGAATATCTTCAGGGTCTTAGAAGCTACAGGACATATTCATATGCAGTAACGCGTAGGTACTTTCCAAGAAAAAGAAATTTTTATTTCGTAACAGACGCTATTTACTAGAGAAAATAAACTTAGCTGATGCTTGTTTGATGTTTTTACGGAATACAAAAGTCAACAGTGAATTCCATATAGCTATCATGTTGAAGGGTTTTTGGGGAATTGAACGTTGAACTAACGTAAACCATTTAGCCGGGTTCAACGCGATGATAAAACGCACTTAAATAGAACAGATAAATATAAAACGCAAAAAAAAAGCAATAAAATTATTTTCTTCAATCAAAAGAAATTACTCTTCGTAATTTTTATTAACTAATGTCTCAGGGTGTGTGTGTGTGTATGCATCCATATAAGTATATACTCTCCCTTGTTTATAATATAAATACAAATATAAATAAAACTAGTTACATTCCTAGCTTTGGTAGGACTATTAAGAGCTTTTATAACACTTGCGTGTGCTAAAAACAAATTCTAGTTTTGTTTTTCTTTTTTTTTATATACTTCTAAGTCAAGTAATGAACAGGAATGGGGCTGGTGATAAGCCATCAACAAAATACTAAACGCAAAACACAAAAAATATTAAAAGAGGTGAATATTTATTTATATGAGCGATTTTTACGGTTGACCTAAAAGCGCTCGTTTAACAAACAAAATAAATTTTCGTAAATTTAGTAGGATAAAATTTTTTCCGTTTTAAAAGCTTCTGTTATTTAATTAAATTTGCTTTAAGATTTTTCTTTACTTTTATGGGTTGTTGTTAACAAAAAAACGAAAAAAAAAAAAAAAAACTTTCTCAAGCTAATTAATTTATTTTTAGTCGTTTTTGATTAATGCGAAACTTTGTATGTTGCTTATGTTGAACGAGATAAGATGTGAATGTTCTATCAAAAACAATGCAGTTCTATGCTATTTTTACAAGTTGATTGATGGGAAACTTCATGGAGATAATTTTTCCGGTTGTTTTTTGATAATTTTCTAACAGTGAAGCATGTGATGTGCAAATAATTTACAGATTTATAAATAGCTTTTTGTTATTATTCTATAATTTGTTGAAGCCATCTCATCGAAAGCTGAACAGTAGCTACGATGCTTACATTGCTTACGATGCATTCGACTACAATTTGCTTTTAGTAAATATATTAAAACATTTTTGCCCGAAACAAGAATTTATTTCTCGAGTTATGATTTTTCGAATATTCAGAAGTTTTCAAAAATATTTTACAAAAATTGAAAAAGCCAATTTTTTAAATTCTCCAGCCTATAATATTTATCAAAAAAACCAACAAATCCAATGTAATCATTTAAAACAATAAAGTTTAAGTGAAAATGTGATTAAATTGTGTAAAGACTAAATGATTAACATGAATAAAAGTTTAATTAAATTGAGGGAACAGATATTTTTTTTTCGGTTGTTGTTGCTGCTGCTATTTTACTCAATTGAGTGAAAAGTAATTTGTTTTAAATCCCATAAGCAATGCTATGTAATAGAATGCGACCCATAACATATGATATAAAAGATCCAAGTTTAAAATAAGCAGCAAATGAGGAGCAAAAAAAAAAATAAAAGGAAAAAAGGAGAAGAAAAAATTAATTCAATTCAATAAACAGAACGAACAAGTTTTTGTTTTTCTTTTATTATTATTATTTTTTATTTTTTTTATTACAAGAAAAAGAATAAGAAGCTGAAAGTACACACAAAAGCTCAAACTCACATTTGTAAAAAAAAAAAAAAAAAACGAAAAGAATTTTCTTTCTTAAAACAAAAAAAATAAAAGAAATCTTTTTCGAAAACTTAAAAATAACAATAAAAATATATTAATAAGTTTTTTTTATTTTATTTTATTTTTGTTAAAAGAAAAACAACGAGAAAAAAACGTTAAAAAAGAAAAAAGTTCAACGAAACACACCACATATACTCATCCATTTATTATTATCCAGTAATTTTTATTATCATTTATTCTCCTTTCTTTTCTTTTCTTTTCATTTCTTTTTTGCTTACTTTCGGTCTTGTATTGTCTTAGATAAAAAAAACTTTTATTGAAAAAAGAAAATTTTTTTCTTTTGTTAGACAGAGGAAATAGTAAAAAAAAACACAGAAAAAAAAGAAAGAAAATTCCTTCATTATAGACGCAAAAGGCCAATACAACGATACAGAAAAAAAAGCACAAGGAATGACGAGGAATAAACACCGTCAAAGTCAAGTAACAGAACATACAGTAGCATTTTTTTTTTTTTTTTTTTCAAGAAAATTTACATTTTTATACCATTTATGTTGGGGGTTGAATGAGGCGGTTAGGTTTTTTGTGCAGAAAACAAAGCTTACAAACGGAGAGTAGAAAGTTTTATAGACACAATACACAATGCAGAAAATAATAACGAAAGAAAGGAAAAATAAAATTTAATTTTTTTTTTTTTTTTTTGTAAAGAAGAAAAGAATCCTGTAAGCCATCACACAAAAAAAAATTTCTTACTCGATACTTGTTACTGGGAATAAATGCTATATACTGGGTACATACTAGGTGTTTATTTTTCATAAAAGTGATTTGGCTTTTCTTTTCTCCTTTTTCTACTCCTTCTTCTGATTTTTTTTTTTAATATAAATTTTATGAACAGTTTTGTTTTCATTAGAATTTTTTCTTTTGCTACTTCTGCTACTGATACTGATGGTGTTTTCCTTTCTTATTGTTCAAAATTTATTAAAAATAAAAATTATTTCGATTTTTTTTTTGCTGCTGCTGCTACTTTATTAATTGTTCAGCTATGTAAGAAATGAAAATAATCTTTTTTCTATGTAATTTTCTGTTTTGTTTTTCTTTTTTTTTCACATTAATTGAACCAATAATTGAAAAAATAAAAAAATTGTTTTTCTAACTGAAACAAAGGCTGGGAAAAGTTTCTTTTCTTTGCTGCTTTTTTTATTTTAATGCCAACATTGATTTTCTTTACTTTTTTTTTTAATAATAATTTACCTGTAGTCATTATATGAGGTCACCTTTTTTATTTATTATGCTTGTGTGATGGACAGGAACGTAAATATAAAAAGAAAAAAAAAATTGTTTCTTTTTGCTGCTGCTGCTGCTTTCATCCATACAATAACACAAAACCGTGATTAATATTTTATTTTTACTTAGTGTTTTATGTGTTTAAATTTCTAAGGATGGATTCACATGTGTGAAGGATATAATGCAACAGACGTACATTGATAATATAAAAAAAAAAACAAGAAAACATTCTTAGAGTAAAGTTAATACCGGAACGAAAGTATAACAGATTTACATGAATATATTTTTTTTTTTGTAGTTTTATAAGGACTAACCATAAATACGTACAAATCTGGTGCGATTTAAATGGTTTTTTGTTACCAATGCTTACACTAAACCGAATAAAATTTGTTTAAACACCTGAAAAGCAACATAACCCTTTAAAAAAAACTCATCAAATCACGACAGAAACATTTTAAAAATGAAAAAGCCATCAACAGAAACAAATTTACGATAATAGAATGTTTGTATCTCAAATCATTACTTTCTACTGTTCAAGAAAAGTTCTTTACCAGCCGTATTGATGCGATAAATAAATAATAATAAATAAATATATAAAAAAAGGTAAATAAATCAAAAACAATAGGGGTGAAGGTAGATAATTAAAAAAGATAAATAAAAATACTTAAAATCCTTTATAACACAAAAAAAAAAATTCACACAAATCCTGAATAAATATTTATTATATTTAGCGTAGTGTTGGGTGGTAACGTTCTTTATTATTAGGTCTGCAAAACAGTTTGCTAGCCACCACCCCAGCATAACATACATTTATTCAATTTACTTCACTGTTTACTTTATTCATCTAGAAAATTATAATTTAGTATTTTCTGCTTGTAAATAAACGTATAAAAATCATGAAACAATAGATTTTAAACAGCATATCAAAAAAGTAGAATTAAAAAGTGGTGGTAATAATTTTTATGACTTAAATTTTGGACTAAATAAATCATGTTCAGAGAATTTTTAAAGCTTAACTGACTTTACTTTTTCAACATAATAAAATTTCGTCAATTATTCATTTCGTTTTCGTTTTAACTTTTTTTTTTTTTTTATGGCAAAAAAAAGTGAAAGAAAAAACGCAAAGTAAAGTAAATAAATTTCCATAAACTAGGCAGTGCTAGTAAAACGGTTAGTATGGTTAGTCATTTTAAGTGTTTGTTAATTTAAATTAAAAAAGAAGAAAATAACGATGTCAGGGTGTGTGGGGTGGGTTATATAAAATAATAATAAAAGCTCGGTGCTTGTTAGTTTATAACAGAAAATAGCATAAAACCTCTAGACTAATCTGCTTGAAATCAGTAGTTTAAATAAGAAGCCTGTGGTATGCATTAGGGTTTCCTCATTGTGGTTTTTATTTTTCTAAACTGTAATTAACTATCTACTGTCCATTTTTATATAATCCGATATACAATAAATATAACCTGGCTCTAAAGGAATAAACAACCGGATAATTCCCGATTGTCTCTAACCGACTAGTATTTCACCTCTAAAATAAAAATAACGAAAAATTTCAAAATAACACAAAAGCACTGAAAGCATTAGAGAAAAATATTTTTTTTCTTCTTCTTCTTGTTTTATTAATAATAAAAAAAATATGGGTTAAGAGAATGCAATCAACTTTGGCTTTTGTTGCCCTTTTTAGCGGTACAACCGTAGATAAGAAAAAAAAAATGTTCGTCAGACGTAAATACTTAAAAATAATTAATTTTTTTTTTTTCATTTCTTTTCTTTTATAAAGTTAATAAAAGCGAATAAAGCTTAATAAATGTTTCTCTCTAGAAATATATTTATTAAATAAATTTTATGATAAATACTAGCATGACATGCAAAGTAGTTTTATTTATTTTTTTTTTTTTCGTATTAAACTTTTAAAAGCTTGTTAATTATTTAAAAAAATGCAATCAATTTCTATTTTATTATTCATTTGTTCTCTTTATTATTTGTTTGAAATAGAAATAGAAATAAAATTCAACACCTAATTTGTTAATTATTTATTTAAAATTAAAATGCAGAAAAGGGATTGTTATCAAAGGTCTTTGTAACAGAAAAAAAAAAAATTTTTTTCCATCGTTGACGCTTTGTTTCATTTAGTTTCTATGAGAAAAGTTACTTCAAATTTTTTTTTCTTCTTTTAAGAAATATTATTAATAGACGGTATAAATGTAAATAATTTAATAAATATTCTTCAAAAAAGCTTTGCATGAATTTTTAATAATACTCAAAAGAAAAACCAAAAATAAAAATCTAACCAGAATGCAATAAAACTTTAGCAAAGACACAAAACACAAATAACTAACCAATTTCTGTTACTGAAGCTTTTTATTTTTATTTTACTACTCATTCCACCACTCTACATGGAAAAATAAAAAAAAGTTCTTGAGCTGAATTTAATATAAAAATAAAAAGTTTTTATTTTATTTTATTTTTACTACACAAAATGCAACATATTGCCAAACGTATTGTATGTAATTTGTTGGAAATTTCAAAAATATAAAAATAAAATTGATTTTGACTTTTATTTAATTTGTAATCGATAAATTGATGCAATAAATGTCACTTTAGCATTTAGTGAATGTTTTGCAACTTATTTTTGTTGATGGATTTTTATAAGGTTATTCGATATATTCGCTATAAAATAAAAAAAAGAGGTAAAAGTTCTTTTAGTCTCTGTCAAATCGATTCACCAACTTAAAACTACTTTTCATAATAAATTAAATGTTCAAAGCAAAGAGAAAAATTTATTCTTTATTCAAAAGTTTTGTGCAATATCGGTGGAATGATATAAATAGATAAACAAGCTTACAGCTTACTCGCAATAATTTATAATAACCGATCATATATAAAACTGATTGTTCTTCAGCAATTTTATACAATTCGAAACACTTTGCAGCTAAATAAATATAATTTCCGAAGCTTTTAATTAATAATAACTTTATTTTTAAGTTAAAACTATTTGACTTTTTAAATAAAAGAATAGCTAAAGCTATAAAACGCCAATAGCGTTATTATTAACGTTTACGTTCACGTTAACATTTGCCAAAAGTTTAACTAAAAACTTTTCTTGTAATAAATTATTACAAATCGGTATCATGACATTAAAACAATGAAAACATATCAAAAAAGGCATAACAATGACTCAACACATACCCAAAGAACAAGAAATAACATGAAAAGTCAGTAAAGTCTTCAAGCTAACGACATACAAGGATTTTTATTTCGAAAACAAAAAAACAAAATTACACATTGTTAAGCCATTGTTAAGTGATGTTAAGAAACGTAAATGTTCAACCGCAATAAACTATAGACATAATTGTAAATTTAATGTGTTTGTATAAGACGAAAAAAAAAATACAGAAAAAATCAAAAATCGAAAAACACGTGAAAAGCTCCTTTTAAATGAGAAAATCACATCATAAAAACCCGGAATGTAAATGGTCTTGAACACAAATTAAAGTTTAACGCTCCCATCGTTTTTATTATTATTATTTTTTTTTTTTTTAAGGGTAGTCAATATAGGAACGCATGATCGTTATGCAATATATGACGACGATTTATTTAATTTTATGTTATTTCTCTGTATTCAACGTTTACGAACTTTCCTTCTCAATAGCACCACAGCAGAAGAAAATTCACCAAAAATAATAAGAAAATGAGGGAAAAATATATTAATAAAGAAAGAAAAAGTAAAAAAAAAAAAAAAAAAAAAAAAAAAAGAAAAACACTTAATAAATCGTTTTAAATGGTTTTTGGTTTTGCATTATAACATTCTTTGAAAGAAAAATAAAAAAAAAAAGCTCAAGTTATATTGTATAGATATAGAGGAGTAAAACATGGGAAACGCAACCCTATTCTATCATAAATTGCAAGTAAAATGTAAAATATGAAATTTATATAGTTAATAGGGATGTGTTAGAAGGATGGCGGACTATATTGTAAAGGACTTATTTTTATAAAGCTTAGAAAGCAGCACCAGCAAAAGCAAAAAAAAAAAAATAATAATAATAAGAATAAATAGTAAAAAGGGTCGAACAAATTTAACAAAATAAATACACCAAAAAAATAAACCAAACCAAAACCAAACGAAACTTTTTTTTTTCACTCGTTTCGAAAATAAGTTTAATAAAGAAAAGAGATTTATTCCTATTCTCAAATATTTTTTCTTGTGCTTTTTTAATAAAAAAAAAATTATAATAATAATAAAGGAACGATAATAAAGTTTAAATTGACTTTTTTTTTGCTTTCCTTGTTTGCTTTTCTATTCTAAATATATGTATGTGGTGTGACTTTACTGGGCGCATAGTAATTGTTGTTAAAAGTCAATTTAAAAATTTAAAAAAAAAAAACGAAAAAGCGAATAATGTTTGTCAAAACTTCAATAAAATAATTATCTAAGCGTTGACGATGAAGAAAAAGGAAGGAAAAACGATTTAAAAAACGAAAGCTTTAAAAAAGTTTCTATTTCTCATTCGCGGTTTTTTTTCTTTTTGTTGTTGTTCTGTTCCTGTTAAAAAAAAAAGAAACAGAAAAAAGGGAAAATAGGTTAAAGTTAACAAGTTTTTTAGTAACTTTATTGTGTATTGTTGCTTTTTTTTTTCCGGTACACAAAATAAAAAAGTTTTAATATGAAAAAAAAAACGAAATTATTTTAAAATTCCACATACACAGAGTATTACGTGTTTTATATTCATGCAACAGATATGCCAGATGTTTTTTTCGAGTTTTTTTTTTAACTCAACTTCCTAACAATCATCAGTTACGTTTTGTGACAATAAATGAAATGAATGAATAGATACATAAAAATTTACTTCCCTTATATATTTTTTTTTTATATAACATGATTTTGACACTGAATTGGTTGTGTGTATGTGGGTTTTTGTGTGTTATATTGTGCTTTTACTTGCTGTTGTCAAAACTAAGAGTAAAATACCATGTTGTAGAATTATTTTAAAGAATGTGTTAAGTTAACGGGGTTAAGTTGGATAAAATTGGGGGTTGAATGTAACGAAAATAATGAAAAAGAAAAGAAAAAATGATGAGCAGTGGCAGTAGGAAATAAACATAACAGTGGTAATACATTCCCTTTAATACATTTTGATAAATTTATTTTATTTTATTTTATTTGTTTGTGTTCACCCTATATAACAGCCTCTTTCTCTCTTTATCTCTATATACAACAAAATCTATCTATATGTATCTATTAGATATATCACCACGTCTATCTATTTCCAGCTATTCTATTTCAATAATGTGTCCATCCGGTATTATATCTTTTGTCCGTTTATAGTCCATATTCTAGGAAATAATTTTATTGCGTTGATGATAAAAGGTTTAACTCAAACTATACTCAAACTATACTCACTTACACAAAGTTGTTTTAAAATTTATTTTCCCAATAAACATTTTTCTGTGCCTTTATAAAACTTTCTTTTTTTGTTTGTTGTGTTTTCCTTGTTTTGTGTTTATGTTCCTATTGCTACTGCTGAATTTCTCTTTTATGTAAAATAATAAAAACGATACAAATTTAAATTCATGTTATTCTTCCGCAATTTTTTTTTTTTCTTTTTCGTTTTTCTTTTTGCTGTTTCTTTATTTGTTTGTTTTTACTTTATTCTTCCTTGTTTTGAAAAAAAACAAAAAAAAAAACTATAGTTCGCGTTATATTTAAAGAGAAATTTCCTTTTTAATGTATGATCTTTAGTCAGGCAGAGCTTAACGAGAATGTTTATGCGAAAGTCCGTAAGCTTTATAATTTTACTGTATTATAATAACAATTTTTTGGATTAGCGGTATTAAATATTGTGATTTACATCTTATACCTTGTGATTTAGAGTGTTATAAAGAAGATCATACCCAATGTAAAGCCTATAAAATGTGGTATATAGCCAAATACTGTATTATATTTAAGTGTAATAAACTTTTTGTATTCGTAATACCGTAACCCTTTAATACCGGAAAATATTGGTTTTATTAGTGCTTAAAGGACAACAGAGAGCATCAAATTTTTAAACAAGTATTACGTTTTTTTTTTATTTTTTTTTTTTTTTTGTAAAGATCACGATTCTCTTTAAATAAAAATTCAAACTACTCATACAACATAGGGTATTTCAATAGTTAAATATTTATTTACTTTTATTTTAACCCGCTTTGCTCCTTTTTTTTTTCTTGTTCTTATATAATTTATTTTTTATTATAGTAAATATTGAATTTAAAGTGTTAAATTGTTATGACCGTCATGAGCATAATAAATTTTATTGCTGAAAACAACTAAAAAAAAATTTATTTTTGTGTGCTTTTATCATTTCCCTTTTTTTTTATTATTTTATTTTTTTTTTCATTTTTTTGTTTTCTTTTCCCTTCAATTATATCAAAACGAAGAAATAACAAAAATAAAAAACAGAAAATAAATGCAAAAGCACAATTAAATCGCTAACGTAATAATTAACGTATCAAAAACAATTCGTTATTTTTCTTTTTTTTTTTATTGTAAAAATAATTTATTATTTAATCAATAAAATAATTGTAATACGTCAACGTACTGTTATTGTTTTAAATATTAATTGAAAAAGGTTAATAAAAATAATTGAAAACATTCAAGTAAATAACATTTCTAGTAGACTGCAAATGACAGCTTTTTTACTGTTTTTTTTTTTTTTTTTTTTTTTTTTTATTATTTTATTTTCAATTTCTATACGAAAACTTGCTAATGGAAAATTATATAGAGAAAGGGAGAAAATTAGAAAAAAAAAAATTTTAAACTTTTCTTTTTTATAATAATAATAATATAGAGAAAAATCGCACACAACTGAATAAGCAAATGATAAAATTTTTTAGCTAACGAAGCTTTTCTTAAAGCATTATATTAATATTATTTAAAAAAAAAAAAAAATGTTACAGCAAATTACTTAAAAGACAAACACAGACATAAACGTTGTCATAATAATAAATGTATATTATAGTGTAGCAAAATTAAGCACGATAACAAATATTATTATATGACGAAAGCTTAACATTTAAATAAACAGCATGAGCTACGTTTACTTTAACAAAAAATAAAAAAAAAATTAGTTTAATCTTTGATAAACATTCTTCAAACAAAATAAATAATTAACAAGAAAAATAAATACATAAATGTACTCAAAATAATTATATGTTAATGTAAACGTTAATTGGATTATCAAAATTCTTTACATACATACTTTGTTAATAAGCTTTTCTTTCATTCATTCTTTCGTTCTTTCTTTCTTTCGTTTTTTTTTTTTTTGTATACATTTCTCTCTGCTTTGTTTGTTGCTCTTTTAATTGGTTTTTGTTACAGAAAATAATAAATAAAATTAAAAAAAATTATTTAATTGAAATTGAAACAAAAACATTTACAAAACGTTTATAAAACACGTTACAAAATAACATTTAATAATGAAATAAAGAAAACGAAGAAATTCACCCTAGACACCCTAGAATATTTAATATTATTAATTTATAACAGTAAGTGGAGGCGCCAGGTAGTTTTGTGTGTGTGTATTTTTTTTCTCAATAATTTCTGTTTGTTCAAATAAGAAATAAATATCGCAAGTGCAGGCGCCAGGTTGTTTCAATTTTTTTGTTTTGTTCTAATTAACACAAAAGTTATTAATTTATTTATTTTATTTCTGCTTTTTCTTTTTATTTCGATTATTTTCCTTTTTAATAATCAATTAATATTGCATTCAGAATTCTAAATGACTGTTTTGGATTTCATTTTATTTTATTTTAATTTTGTTGAGGGAAAGTTTTCTTTCTAAAGTATTTTTCTTATTTTCCTTCTGCTTTCTTCTTGGGTTTTTTTTTTTTTAATTTTGTAGAAACATTATTTTAAATTGCAATTATGCGAGATATTTACAACGTTTATAATTCCTTTAAAAGAATTTTCTTGTTTTTTTTTATTTTTTTTTCACTATTGCAAAGCAGTAAGCTTCAATTGAAATTAAAAGAATTAATTCTCCAAATACACAAGAAACGTTTTGTTTGAAATAGGAATAAACTTTATTTTATCAATAATCATTAATTGTTTTCTTTGTATTTCTGTTTGTTTTTTTTTCTTTTTTTTAATTATTTTGTAATTTACTAATTAACTTAGTAGCAGAATATATACAAAGTGAATTCAATATTGTATGCTAGCGACTGACTGTCAAACGGAGCAAGCTTTTTACAAATGCAATATTCAAACTTTTATTAATTATTATTTCATTACTTTTTCCAATTTATTTTTATTTATTCATTTTTTTACTGATTGGGTTCGAAAATAAATATTTAACAAAAAATAAAAAAAAATAAAAAAATAAAAAAAACTTTTTTCTTAAATCCTAAATTAAAAAAGTTTTCTTCCTTGATAATCATTTTTTTTTTTTTTTTCATTATTAATAAATTAAAAACGAACGAATTTTTTTTACTTTTTCCTATTTTCTAAAGAGCTTAATAAGTGTTTTTTTTTCGATCATTTATACCAAACGAAAAATAATAAAAAAAATAAAAAAAGGCGAAAAGACATTATCAAATAAAAAATTTATTGAATGGAACTTAAAATGACTGCACGTTGAAGCTTTTATATCAGAGAAATATGCTTTTCGTTTTTTCTTTTCTTCTTTTTTTTTTTTTTTTTTTTGTTGGTTAAATAATAATCATAATCATAATAAGTAGAGAAGAGAGGAGTAAGAAATAAAAAAATATAAAAAATTTGTTTAAAACGAAACAAACAATCTATATTCATCCCAAAGCTATCAAACTTTATCGAAGTGAATTTTAAATGAAGCAAGAAGAAAGTAAAAAAAAAAATGAAAATAAAAAACGCTAAACAGATTAACCTGCTATGATATCAGATGGAATGAAAAATAAAAAAAAAAAAAAACTTTTATGACTTTATGTGAAAATTTGTGCATGTTCTCGTATAAATATTTGATTTTTTCTTTTCTTCCTCGCCTTATTTTTATTTTTTATTTTATTTAATCTTAAATATCAAGTAACAAACAACTCACTTCAAAAGTTTTTTTTTTGTTGCTTAACCAAGTCGTTTACTCATAGAAAGAAAAAAGAAAAAAACGAAGACAAACTTTTACATATGGGAACATATTATTATTATGTTATGAAAAAGGATATAGCTAGCTGGAAACGAAAAAAAAAAAGTAAAAATATAAACGCGCCTTCATAACGCATAACATTTATTTATAAATTATAGAGAGAGAAAATTGTTCATAATATTCGTTATAACATAAATACTGGATATCAGCCAGCCATTCATTCTGAGCACACACATAAGTCATAAAAATAACAGCTCTATATATAATATGTTACAAACCATAAAAAAAAGAAAAATTCGGTTTTTTTAACCACGCCAACCTTAAAAGCGAAAATAACAACATAAAAAAAATTTCGCTGCTTGTTTTTTTTTTCTACCATCGTGTCTCTGTTAAACAGATATCATTCATTTTCATCGATATTTCAAACTGCGTACTTTGAATACATCGATATAGATTCATAAACGGAAGTTACATTCAATTTTGCACACATATGGCTTTACGGATATCAAAGAGTATTGCATTTATAACGATTCTACATTATTTTTTTATTTTTATTTTTATTAACACGTGCCTCATGCGTAAAGCTTTTCGGGATAAACAAAAAATTTACGTTTATTTGTACGTTGCGCTTGTAATCGTACTTGTTACGTTTGTGTGGTGCGTACAGTAATTGAATTAAAACAAATAAAAATAAATTTAATAAAATTATAACTACAGTGAGACGTCATTAATAATCTCAGGATATTTATTCTGTACCTGTCCTGAAACAGCGAGTACATCACAGTTCAACGAAATGGAAAAAAAAAAACAGTGTAAACCCTAAAAATCCACTAAACAGATCTACCTGTGCAGTAACTGCGCTATAATTACGCTTTTATTTAATAATAATTTTTATTATTTAATTAGACTTAACTGACCCAAATAAGCGTATTCACCCCTAATGTCAAAAAATTTCGTGTTGCAGAAGTTACAAAAAATAATTAATTATTTTATAGTAAAAACAATATCGTTAATAAAAAAAAAATTGTTTTTTTAACTTTTTTATAAACGCCATAAAAAATAAAAATTATAAAAAAAAAATCTCTTTCACTGCTTTAAATCTGCTGTTGAAAAACGAGAAAAAAAAGAAGAAAATTCAAGATAAACGAAGTGAAATAAAAAAAAAATGAATGCCAGTAGCAGTGAGAAAGCTTTTCTTCCTTTTTTTTTTGTTATTTAAACCTCGATACAACCCTACAGTGTCTTCAATGATAATAAATAAATAACCAAAGAAAAAAATGTATTTTTTAAAAGCATACAAAAAAAATAATACAAAAAAATTGTAATGAAATGTAGCAAAACCACAAATTTTATATTATCTCCGTCTGTTTGTTTGTTATAATCAAAATGAAGAAACTTTTGTGATATTTATTTCAATTATTCTGATAAATTGTTGGATATTTTTTGTGTAATAATAATAATAATAATATTTGTATTATAAAAATAAAAAATAAAAAAAATTCTTTTTAAACAAACAGGGTAGGAGTGGTGAGACTTTTATTTAAGCTTGGAGCAATGATATTATTTTACTTTTTTTTATTATTTTCAACTAGTATAAAATGATATCAGTTTAGTAGCATTAACACCCTGTTGCAGAACAGTCTGAAGATGTTACTCCGCTGTTGTTGTTTATTCAAGTTAAAGAATATAAATGACTTTACACGAAAAGTAATATAATATTTAATTAAAACACAAAAAAAAAAAGAAAGAAAGGAGAGCATTTTTTTTTTTTTTTTGTTTTTACTGAATTAATAATGCGATTTAATCCACTTTAAATTTTTTATTTTTTTTATTTTAGATAAGTTTGTTATCTTGTAGCTACTTCTCACATCATATCAATTATTTATCATAGCAAAAAAGAAGAAAAATTTTATTTTCCATTGAAAAGTCATTGATTTTTCACTATAGCAAATTTAATTTAATTAATTTTTGTTTGCTTATTGATGTAATAAGACTAATGACATGACGCAGACAAAGTAGTTTGCTGTCATTGGAGAAATAAGAAAAAAAAAAAATTCCTTGTGATATTCAATTAATTTTGCCTCTTTAGTTTTTTTTTTCTCTTTTTTTTACTAGAAAAAAGCTTTTAGTTGAGAAAATTTATTTATTTGTTATTAAAAAAAAAAATTAAAGGAAATTTCCAATTATTTATGTGCTGTGTTGGTGCAGATAACGTGGAGATACTTTTTCCCGTACGATCCCCGTTTTTCAATCTCGAAATATTTCCCACTTTTCTACTTGGATCTACACAATCCATATCCCTAAATTTGTATACTTTTAAAATATTTTTATTATCCATAATGTAGTTTCCTTGGAATAATTATTTTCTACCTACTCAATGCTAAAGTTAAACGATTTTTAATTTTTAATTTGTAACGATGAATAATAAAAATTAAAAAAAAATAAAATAAATAAATAATTTCCCTAGAGTTACGATCATCAGAAAATTTTTTGTAACCAAAATAAACAAAAATAAATTATCGATAAAAATTGAATAAAACTTTGGTTAACGTGTTTAAAAACTGCACTTAGGAATTATAGCATAGTATTCCGACACAGCACGTTAAAACTAATTAAAAATAGATAATTTTCCAATTTATTTACCCGAACGATGAGCGATATTAAAATCACTGATTAAAAAGCTTAAAAATTGAACGAAAAAATTTACCCCTTTTTTAATTGAATTTATTATTAAAATATTAATTTTCAAAATAAAATTTTATTACATAAATCACTCTAAACTCGTTTATAAATAAATTGTGTTTTAATAGCATTAAATATTAAAGTTTATTAAGAAGACAAACGAAAAAAAAAAAAAGAAGAAAATTAAATTATTTTGAATTGATTTTGAAAATATAATTAAAAATTTAATAATAACACACACACACACATACACACCCACACGACGCCGACGATAAAAAAATAAAATACAAATCAATAATGACTTAATGTGAAAATGTTTGTGTTTTTAAGTCTGTATGATGTTTTATCTGTAGCAAAGACTGTTATTCTCTGTTAAGAATAGTAATAATAACACAAATCGTTTAAATAATTAATCAGACAATACAACAAGAAAATTAAATAAATAAATCAACTGAACGAACTGTACTGAACTGAACAATGTTTGTAATCAGAAAGCTTTTACAATTTAAAGACAGTATTATATAGATAAATTATGTATCGTGCTGTGATTGCATGTGATTCAAGCAGCAGGTGAAAACCTATAGTAAAATTAAAGTAGAAAAAACTAATTTCCGAAACTTTTTAAACAAAATTTAACAATCAGTGTTGCAACAACTTGTTCAATTTCAATTAATTTCAATTTTTTGTTTTGTTCAAAGGGTTTATTTATAGAATTACAGAAACTAATATTTAGGAGATTGTTTTTGTTTTTTTATTTAAAACTAACTATGGTTTTTAAATTATCTATGCGGTGATTAAAAAAGAAAAAAAATTATTAAAAATTACCGAAAAACAAAAAAAATTAAAAAAAAAATTACAAACTATACAGAGTATTCCATTACCAATGGATAGTTAAAATTGTTTTTTCTCTAAATGAATAATTTAAAAAAAGAAATTATTTTTCTACCTTTTTCACAACACATCAAAGGCTTCATATTTCATTATATTTTAATATTTCACTGTCCATTAAGCATACATACAACAGCCAGTAAACAAATAAAATAAATAATAATTTACTTTTTAATTAAAGCTCTCCCAAATACACCTAATCAAACAAATATTCATTACAAATTTACGTTTGAGTTTTTCCACCTTTATTTTTTTAATTTTTTTTTTTTTTTTTTTTTTTGGTATTTTTATTTATTTACAGCAACAACGAAAAAAAAGCGAAACAAACAAATACATAAAAATCATATATAAACAGTTTACTGTATAATTTATGCAAGCTTAACATGCAATAGTAATTATGAAGAGAAATAATAAATAAAATGCTCAGAATAACAACTGTGAAAATGCTAGCTAACTAATAACAAAAAAAAAAAAAAAAAACGCAAAAATTCTCCACCTCTAACGCCAGCCAGTTAATGTTTTTCGCTTTTTTTTTTTTTTTTAATTTATTTATTTAATTAATTTTTATATTTTATAATCAAATAATTACTGGTTAATAGAAATAAATAAAAAGAAAATTAAATTTTTATTTAATTTAAAATAAATAAAACTAAAACAAAAGGTTAAAAGCTATTAAGAAATGAGAAAGTAGAGAGTGGAAAGCACAGAGTTTTTTAAATTTATTTTTAATAATTATAAATACAATAAAGTTATTAAATTATTGTGGCGTGTTTTAAGTTTAAATAAATAAATAAATAAAAAACTCTTTTATAAGAATTTTAAGGAATTTTTCATTCGCTCATCCTCATTCTACAAAAAATGAAAAAAAAAAAAAAAAAAAATGTTTTCTAATAATAAAAATTAATAAATTTATTATTTTAACGATTTGTTTTTGTTATTTTACTGTTGGTTATAGTTCTTTTAAGACTTTTATCCATTCCTTCTATATATATATATATATAAATAAATAAATTATGATGTTTTTTTTTGTGTAATAAATTTATAAGAAAATATAGAAAATGTAATCAGAAATGTAATAAATTAATCACGTTTATTAGGAAGCTAATGCCCTTTCTTCGTTTTATTCTTTTCTATTTATTTTATCGTTTTTATTGATTTTTACTTTGTTTGATTAGCAATCAAGGTTGTCTTTAACAGAAAAAAAACATCGCTATATTTATATTGTTCTATAGTTAATCCACGTTTTTAAAATAATTTCTTTCGGTTTTTTTTTGTTGAGCAAAAAAGACACGTGATGGAGGCGCCTGGTTATAACTTCGGTAATTTCACTTTAAAAATTTTTATTTTTTATTTACAATACAAGAGTACTTTCTTCAGTACTATCAACATGTAAAATTACTTTGGTAATCTGAGACAACATAGGGAGCATAGGGTGTTTTATAAAAATTGTTCCATTTACTGTAATTCGCAATTTTTTATTTACTTTTTCCTATACACTTGGGTTAATAAAAGTTGTAATAATTTTACTACTCTTGGCAAATAAGAAAATTTCTAATGAAATAATCAATAACATTAGTTATGGTAAAATTCATTCAGTTCAATGCAGATATTGTGACAATTTTTTGATAGTTTCAGGAGCCATAACTTGAGAAATTAATTTTTTTCAACGGAATTAATTTCTCGATTTATAATCAATCAAACTTTCATCAAATTTTTTATCGACATAATTATAGACATTTTTTTTTATTTCACAATTAAAATGTTACAACTAAAAAAAAAAAATAACAAAATAACCGGAATGGAAACAAAACAAAAAATAAAATAAAAAATTTCAACTTTGTTATCAATTTGCACTTCATTGCAATGAAAAAATCAAATTATTAATCCATATAATAATTTAAAAAAAAAAAAACAAACATCATATCATGATTTTTTAATTAAAAAATATTTTTATAGAAAGTTCAAAATAAGTTTTAAATTGATTAAAAAAAAACAACTAAAATTTTATTTTATTTATTATTGAATTATATTTAAATCAAAAGCTAAAAAATTGAGGCAACTTTACGATAATAAATAAATGAATGAATAAAAATAAACAAATCTAATCCAATCATAATAAAAAAGTGAAAAAAAAAAACTCGTTGAGAAAGCTTTTACTGATTTTTTTTTTGTTTTTTTTTTGTTTTAAAGTAAAATAATTTTTCTTTTCTTTCTTTTTTACAATTTTGTTTTTTTTTATCATTATTATCATCATCACGAACCGTTTCACAGCATAGTAAATTTTATAAATAATCATGTAGCTCACATACATTTATTTATCTACATGTAGGATTCATCTCCTTTGTTTCTTTATTTCTTTATTTATCTTTTCTGCTAAAAAAAAAAGAAGAAAATTATGTAGAACGTTATCACTGCTATATATGCTTTGAAATAAAATTGCGATTTTCAATACAATCTAATAATAAAAATGTATAAAAATCTCAGATGAACTAAAAACGCAAGAAGATGAACCGGAGAACAAATAAAATTCAAAAATAAAAATAAAAGAAATAAAAAAAAAAAAATCAATAATAAAAATAAAAAAAAGCAAATTATATCGCAAGTTGCGGTATAAAATAAATGGTTGTACCAACAACCGTACATACTTATCATAAAACAGAGAAAAAAAAAGAAACGAAAATCTATAAGAAAACGAACAATAAAATATAATAATAAGGGAGAGCAATGGTTGAATAAATTTTCTTAGTTTCATCTTGGCTGTGTGTGTGCTTTGCTCCTTTTTTTATTTATTTTATTTCTTTTCACTTGTCTTAAGTTAAATGATATGGATACAAAGTAGAACGAAAAAACGGTAAAAAAAATAAACGAATAAAAATGGTGAAAGCTTTAACTAAAATAAAATGCAGATATGTAACATTAAACTTTATCATAAAAATTATATTCAACAGATAACATTTCACTTGCATATTTTTATCCTTTTAACAACAAAACAGAGAAAAATATAGAGCGAGAAAAATATAAATCGGAAAAATTTCAATAAAGCAACAAAGAAGAAAAGCACATTTTATTAAAAAATATTATTATTTATAAATAATGCGTTGGTTGGTGAAATTTATTTGCTTTGCGATTACTTCGTTCTGTCTTAAGACGATACATAACTGATGCTTCGTTTTCCTTTAATGTTTATTGTGGATTTTCTTTTTTTATTATTGAAAAGAATTTAATCGTATTATAGAGAGAGAAAGATAAAAGCTTCGATTTTTTTTTTTATATTTTGCGGTTCGATTTTTTTATATATAAAAAATAAGAAAAATATATAAAATGATTTTATGTAGCGTCCTGAAAAATCTCTTTTCAACGGTACGATCAAAGAAAATAACATTATGTTGGCACGACGTTTGCATTTGTTAAACTTTCCAAATCAAATTTGTCTTACGATTTCTTTGTTATTGTTTTTATTTAATGTACCGCACACAACACGGTCGGTATTATTTCAAAAGCCTAAATGCTAAGTGTTTTGTTTACTTATTTAAAGAAAAACGAACTAGTTTTACCTGTAGTTAAGTAAAGTAAAAAAAAAAGAAAAAAAAAGAAAAATAACAAACCAAGTAGTAAGTACATTGTTAAAGCTGTTTAATCTTTAAGCTTAATTTACAATACACAAAGAATAAACTAAACAAACCCTTAAAAATCTACTTGAGTAATTCTTTATTTACTTTAAAATTCTTTTTCCACCACTTTTTTCTTTTTCTTTTTTTTTTTGGCTTCTACGTTGCTCTCATTTCATGGTTAATAAAGATTACAAATGTGGTGTTTCTTCCTTGGTTTCATGGTTTTTTTTTTTACGTTTTTTTCTTTTATGCCTAGATGTTTTTATTAGTCGTTGTATTAAGTGTTGATTGCTGAAGAAAAATCACCACTTTATCTTAGTTTTTTTAAATGAAGCAAAGGGAAGAAATGCTCAGGTGTTTTTTTTTTCTTTTTTTGTGTGTATTTAGTTTGTATATATATTATATAAGATTAAAGGATAATTTACGTTTTAATAAATTTATATATTTGTTTAAGGCATGTCTGAAAAATATTCTTAATGTATTACTGCACCCTAATGTCACTATTGTTACATTTTAGACAGTCATGTTGTCCTGCAGACAGCCAAATCCCTGTCATGTACGAAAATATTGTTTTTATTATTATTATCATTATTATTATTATTATTATTATTGTCATCCCCTGTTGCTTGTGCTAGTGTATTTTGTTGCTTCACTGTTTCCAATTTCATTACATTTCTGTATTGTTATTTTCATTTTTTCTTGTTTTTTTTTTTTTCAATTTTTGTTTTTTCTATAGCAAACCACACATAATACACCTGTCAATCATGTCCTGTCTATCAATATTTACTTAAAAGATATCCTTAAAACCCTAACAACAAAAAATACAGAATAAACAAAAAATAATCAATTTGCAAATAATTTTTTGTGAAGAATGAATTTCTGAAACTATTATCAATTTTTTTTTTTGTAAGCGAAATTAATTTATAAATTAATAATTGTTTTTAAGCCAAAAAAAAATAAATTTCATTATTATTTGCATACGAACAATAATAATAATAATAATCAAATGTACCGAAATCTACGTAAAACTTTATTCATTAATTTTATAGAAAATATTTTTTGTGCTTCGTTTGATTTACTTATTTTAAACTAAAAACTAATTTCGAAAATTCTATTTAAATGAAAATAATAATTATGTCATGTCATTGTTGATAAATAATATAAATATTTAAATAATTATTAAAACAATAATAATAATAATAATCTTTAAGTTAATAATTATTTAAATATTTATTTAGCTGGATAGAAAAGAGAAGAGAAGAAAAAAACATTTACGATGTGAAGCACTGATTTCGTTTGGTTAATTTTTTTTTTTCTTCCAAAGTCGATTTACTTTGATTTGCTGCTTTATTATCATTTCAAAAATAAATAATAAAAAACACAAAAAAAACGTACAAAAATTAATTAATAATTTCAAATTAAATAAATAAGATTTAAGAAAAGAAAAGAAAAATCTGTTAATTTGTGCTGAATATTTTAGCTGATTTTAGTACAGAGTACAGAAAAATTCCCATGTTCGCAATACAGCAGAATAAATAAGAAAAAAAATTAAAATTTTTAATTTAAAAAAGAAAATCTGAATTATTTATTTAATTCTAATTAGAAATTATAAGAAAAATTAATTTATTTATTTATTTTTTATTATTAATATTATTATTGTAAAAAATAATAAAGAAAGTAGGAATACGCTTTCAAAGAAAGCTTTTGTTGATGTTTACCAAGTTTTAAAATAACAACACCAGAAAAAAAAAATTAATAAGAAATGCTTGCTTAAGCTTATTTTAAATCAATAACAAAAATTATTTTCTTTGCTAAAAATCTGAATTAAGTCCAAGGCACACAATTTTTGTTTGCTTCGTCTGATAATGACTAATCGAAACTCAGTTGTGAGTTGAAATTAAAATCACACTTGAAAACCTTCTGTTAACTTCCGTTTGTAGAAAATTTAATTCAACAACAGCTTAACCGATAATCCCCAACATCACCAATGTACTCATTGATCTGTCTATTCATCTAGTTACAGTCTAGTAAATTTCTTTCAATGCAAAAGTCTGAATCATTATCTCTTATCACTAAACCAGCTTGCGTTTTATACTGCTTTATTTCACTGCACAGAAATCTTCATATTTGTCTTTCATTCATAGAAAATATCGCTACAAGCAGTTTATCTAAAATATCAACGAAACCAGGCGGAATATTAATCAATTTTTTTTTTTTTTTTTTCGGTTTTTCGTTTTAAAATTTTAAAATAAATTTCTGCTATTGTGGATAAATGAATTTTCATAAATCTTCTTTAGTGAATTAAATTAATTTTTCTTTTCCTTTCTTCTCCTATTTTTTTTTTCTTTTTTATCATTTTTAATATTATAACGAATGTACAGAAATAAATTCTTCTTTAGGATGGGATTTTATCATAATTTTTGTCGTTTTTTATTTATTTATTTGACTCGTTTTGTGAAGATTGCATTTAGATTCTACTTTGGTCTAGTTTTGCCTAGGTTTTTCATATAAAATTGTATTTACAAATTAATCTTTCTCTAGACATTGTTTGTTTCGTTCATTTTTTATTTTTTTTTATTTTGGTTTCTTCTCGTATTTTATTTAACGAAACTGCTTGTATCTTGTCGATGGACACAGTATTTCTGTATAAATAAAGTTTCTATGTCGGTATGTACCTACAACATTCGTTTATATATATATATATATATATATATATATATAAATACAAAAAATATAATACAAAATTATTGGAATAACCCCAACAAAAAAAAAAAAAAAAACACACACACACAGAAAATGTATATAAAAGAGAGTAAAAAAAAAAACGACAAGAAAAGCAATTTTCTATAATAAAATTGAAATTGACAAGAAACAAACAGCAGACAAAGTGTACAAACATAAATTTAATGGAAAAAATAAAATAAAATACATTTTTTTTTCTCTGTGGTTATTAAAATTTTATTGTGGGCTAGTTTAAGTATTATCAAATGTTTTTCTTTTATTTTATTTATATAAAACTGATAACACAGGTTTTTCATTAGCTTTTTACCTTTTTAATTTTTTTATTTATTTGTTGTGTATTTAAATTGCTTTTAAATGTTGCAGCCAAGAAGTTATTTTTTATTTATGCTTTTTGTGGTGAGTTTAATTTTCTGTTTTTTAATTTTTTTGTAGTTTCATCTGTTAAGAAAATAAATTTTTAAATAAATAAACATTTGGAAAAGCTTTAATTCTTCAATGAATAAGTGAAGTAAAAGTTTAAAAGAATTTTTTTTTTCTACAGGAATTATGTTTAAAGCTTTTAAAATAATAAATTAACGCAATTTTATTTTATAATCATTTAACGCTTTTTAAATATTTCTATCACACTGTTAAACCATGTTTTTGTGCTATTAACGCATTTAACATTTGTTACTGTCTTACAGGATTTATTTCTTTAATCTTCATTAGCACAGTAAATACTTTCAACGCTATAAACATAATCTTAAACGTATTAAATACAAAAAAAAAACACTCTCACGACCTATTATAACATATTTTCACATTTTGCAAAAAAAAATTTCCCAAAATAATAGGATCAGTCAGTCAGTCAGTCAGTCAATGATAGAAATTAGAGTAAAACAAAAAATAAAATAAATCTACAGCATAAAAAACACAAATAATTTCATTAAATTTTCAAAACTTTATTTCCTGGTTATTATACTGCTTAACTTTTATTGTATTATTAATTATAATAATAACAAAAGCTTTCGGTTATATAGGATTAAAGTTATATACAATATTTGAGTGTGTAGCACTTATTAGCATTATTAAACAATAAGCTGTTTGTTGACCGACAGGTATTAAAATTTTAATAAGATTTTCTGATTTTCGGTTTTTTGGTTTCATTCTAAATTCTAAATTGAAACCAACAAAATAAAAATAAAATAAAAAAAACGCTTCTACTTGGATAATGAAGATCTTTAACAAGCAAATAAACAATCGAAAAATAATTGTTTTTAATAGATAAAAAAAAAGAAGAAAAAAAACTTCACAGAATGTATTTAAGAAAATATTTTATAACAAAGAAACAACAAGCATATTGTATGGTTCGATAGTTTACTACTTACGTATGTTAGGTTACTACACTATTATCTGTTCGAAGGTAAAAAATTATTATACTCTTTCCTTATAACCGATAGTAATTTATCAGTTAGCTGGGGTGTTGTTGTTGTTGCCCAATGTAACAAAACCAAACCAAACAAACAAGCACAGTAAAATGATATAGAAAAAAAAAAGCTTCGTTTCTTTATCCAAACCTATTCAGAATGAGAAAAAGCTATATTTCTATTCTTACTCATTTGAAATAATGTTTATATGCCGTTTGTCGATGGTTATATGTTATGTGTTAATGTTTACAACTCTATATACGGTTTCGTTATTCTTTTTAGTGATATATCCAACGGAAAATAAACAGCGAATGATAAAAAAAAAAAAAGTAAAAGAAAAAAACGCAAACAAACCATACACAAACAATACACATATTTATTATACTTATGGCAGTGAATTATATAGCAATGCAATCATTCGTATTTTATTATGGTTTATTTGTTGATACACGATGATATTTATTAATTTTATTTTCATCTCTGTATACTACTCTGCTTTGTTTATTTCTTTACCAAAATAAAAAATAATAATAATAATCTAATCTAATCTATTTTATTATATCCTATTATATCTAATCTAAAAAATGCGAAAAACCACATTTTTACTTTACTTTACTTTACTTTCCTATCCTATCCGTGCTTTATTTATTTAATTTTTTATTTATTTATTTTTTTTTTTTTTGTATAAAAAAAGCAGCAAAAAAAAAATAAATAATGAAATTATGAAAAGAAAAATAGAAGGAATTTATTACTTAATAAAATTAAAGCTTGCAAAGCTATTTAAAAAAGCGTTGTTCAAAAAAAATGTAACAAACAAACAAACAGCCACATCCATAACACAGTGACAGCAACAAATAAATAAATAATACAACAACAACAAGAAGAAGAAGAAGAAATATAATATAATAAATACCTTAACAAATTCTCTCAAAAGAAGTAATTTCCGGATTCAATATCACTTCATAATTTCCATATTTCCTTTTATGATGAAATGAAAGCAAAAAAAATTCAAAATTGGTAGAAAAAAATAAATAAGTTTTTTTTTTCTTTGTTAAAGTTAAACAACTCAACGCTTCCTTATCTAGATTCATTAGCTTTTCTTTATGATTTTTTTGTAACGTTGTAAAGTGTTTAAAGAATTTTTATTTTATTGTAATATTAATTCACGTAGTGTTTTAGTTAAGTGTTTTCTTTGATAAACAACATGTTATCGTAAATTTTGATACAAATTATAAAGATGAAATTTCATTAAAAATCATTAATATTATCCAAAATTCACTAAATCTCACTAAATTTCTTTTCTTTACTTTACTTTTATTTTTTTTTGTGTATTTTAGTGAATAAATTCTATCCGATTTACACAAAATTAAACAGACTATAAAGTTGTTATTCGTAATAACAAACCTATCAACATTGTTTTGTAAGGATTTTAATATTGAAAACTATAAGCCGATTATATTAGTTGAAAGCTTATGTATAAAGTGATCACATTGATATTTTGTTTTTAATGAATTTCCGACAATAAAATCGACTGCAAAGATACAATGAGGTCTTGTTAGAACTTCTCTATTTTATTTTATTTTTTGGTTCTATTAACAAGACATAAAAACCCATAATTTAATTATTAATATTCACTTGTTCTTGTACACAAAAGTTTATTACACGAAAAAATTAATAAAAGTCTAACTCTGTGACTATTTCCCTACCCTATTTCCTAATAAAAAAAAAATAAAAACAATTTCGTTACGCTTTTTTAGTGAACATTTTAATGATTAAAGCTTTAAAGCATATATTTTTTATGATTAATAATCTTTACACAATGCATAAATTAGTTAAATAAATTAAAATCACGTAGCAAGTATATTTGGTTTGACGTTAACCGCTGTCACCCCCAAAATTGATTTGATAAAAATCTTTTCTTTTTATTAACTTTACGACAATCAAAGCTTAATGATTCAAACGACAAAAGCTTGGCTTTTTTTTATAAAAGAAAAACAAAACGCCAAAGATAAGGAAGTTTAAATTGCAGACGAAAAGAAAATAAAAATTCAAAAAACTTGGACAATGTGGATACATGAATATAAAATGACCAAGAAATCTTTTTTTTTTTTTTCTTTTCTTGCAAAAAAAAGGGATAAATTGTATTTAATAGGACAAAAAAAAGTCCTTTATCTGGTTATAATATGTAAAATAAATTCATATCAACATTCCCTATGCATGGAAATTTATTTTTATTTATTTTTTTTTTTTAATAATTTTAAACATTAAATAGACGGGGGTGGAAAATAAAAAAAAAAATAAAAATGTAAAAAAAAAATTCAATTTTCAAACTTTAATAATTTTTCTTTCTCCTTTTTTCTTTTTTTTTCGCTTTATTAAAAACTCGGGTAGAAAGTACAAAAAAAAATGTCTAAGCATCATCATTTTACTACAAAACAAATAGGAAAAATAAAAAACCAAAGCTAAGGACATATTTATTTATATTTTGTTATGGATAAATAAATAAAGAAATGATGAGATAAAATTTTAATCAGGGAAGACTGAAAATTTCTCATAGTACAGAAGCATAATATACAGATGCCGTTTCTGTACCCACTGATGGCAAATCTATATAAATAAAGCAAATGAATTGAATGATTTTGTGTTTTAATGATCACAGTTTTGCATTTCTTTTATACAATTTTATTCATTTCTTTTTTTTTTTTTTATTTTATTTAAAAACAAAATAACCGGATTCAATGGAGGAATGAAAACAAAATAAAAGCAAAAAAAAAAATGTGAAATGGTAAATGACGTGCAAACGGGTAACAGATATTCAGTGCGACTAATATAAGCGAAATTTCTATTTGTGAAATCGATGCAAGAAGTTGTATTAGAATTATCATCTTTCAGTATAGATTTCGAGATCATGAACCCGACTCCTATTAATCTTTTTTGATTTGACTTTCTGCTAAGGTCAATTATATTCGTCAAAGTTGATCTTTTCCTATCAGGGTTTTTTGATACATTTCTGTTATTTATGAATTTCTTTTCGTTTTCTATTTTCCATTTTATTTTTCTTTTTTTTTTTTTTTTTGTTAAACTTTTCAAAAGCCATAAATATCTTGTGTTGACGCAGTAAATTCGTTACACCTACATGATGTTTTGAATTTATATTTATTAATTCGCATTATATGGTAAGGTCAGTAGGTTACAAAAGATTCGAAAGTTTCTTTTTTTTAAAACACTTTCACAGTATCATTACTTACACATTGATGAAAAATAATTTTTTTTTTAAATGATTTACTATGGCTAAGCGTTATTTTAGTGCAACATTATCATAAAAAATTAAATTAAAAAAAAAACTATCTGTATCCTATTTATAAAAACAACAAGACGCCAACAAACAAAGTTGTCACAAACATTATAAAAAAAAATTACAAAAAACTTTTTATAGCTTTCAGCGAAATCCACTGTAAATCAAAAACTGTCAAACAGTAAAACGGATAAACAGAAATGAGCAAAGCATAAAAGCAAAGTAACTTTCTAAACAATAAATACTTTCAAAAAAAAAAAAAAAAATACATAACAAGCAAAACAATAATATTTATTATTCTCCATTTAACTCTTAATCATTATTTAAATAAATATTGAAACAATAAAAAAAAAAAAAATTTATGTGTGGAGGATTTTTCAGAATAATAAAACAGCAAGTTGAAAACAAAAAAGATAATTTTTTTATTTTTTAAAGAAATAATAATAATAATAATAATAAAACCAATTAAATTAAAAAATAACAAATGTAATAGCTGTGTGCTTGTTACCCTTCTTTCCTTTATTCAATACCGGAAAAGACAGTGTTTCTTTGCAAAAGCTTTTCTTTGTTTTTATAAGAAAGCAAAATATTCCCCGCTGTTTTTTTTTTTTTTTTTTCTTATTTTTTATTTATTTCAAATCAAATAATAATAATAATAATAATATGAAATAAAAATGGGAAAATAACACAAAAGGTTGTCAAAATATTATACTAGAAAAATCTCTAAGCATATATATTTAGTCGATTTTTAGCTGCTATTTTCAACAGAATACCAAAAATAAAAATAAAATCACAAAATTTCTACAGTGCTTTGCTACATTGCTTTATCTCAATGTTCTGCCATGTATTTTGCATAATTTAGGAAAATAAATTTACAAATAAAAACTGTACTCTAAAACCAAAACAACATAAATAAATAAATAAACAGAACTTTTCAGCTTTTTTATGTACAGTTACAAACAAACAGATAGAACTGAAAACCAAAAAAAAAAAAAAAAAATAGAATATTTTATATAAATACCAGATTAAGTTAACTTAAAACACTTTATAAAAAAAAAAAAAGTTTTTTTTACATATTTTCTGTGCTTTTTCTGTTGCCTAATTTTTTGATTAATAGAAAAGAACAAACAGAAAAAAAAAACCACAAAAATTACAAATTGAAGTACTTTGCATTACTACAAACAGCACACACAGGTTATTTAAAGAATTTTTTTTTTCCATATATTTATTTTTCTAATGAAATAAATTTTATTTAAGCATCTTTATTGATTAATTTTTATTTATTTATATTTTGGGTAACATTATTACCCGAAATTAATTCATTAAAAACATTTTTGTTAAAAAATAAATACAGTAAGATGGAGGCGCCTGTTAACAATTGATTATTTTATCTTCGTTAGACATTAAGTGTTTAAAATAAGCTTTCATTACCATAAATGTTAATTTTTTTGGAATTGTACTAGTTTTTTTTTTTTTTTTTTTTTGTTTTTAAATTTTAAATAAGAATTTTTGTTATTGTTTACCTTTTTTCCGGGCAACTGACTACACAAAGTACTAACAAAACACAAGAAAAATAAAAAAAATTATCGAAACAAAAAAAAAGGACAACAAAAGAAACATAAAGAAAATAAAAGCTAAATTATCGTTTTCTTTTAAAGTTTATGGTAAAAGACTTTGCGGATTTAATTTATAATATTTCTTCTTTTTCTTCTTCTACTTCTCCTAATTTTTCTTTATTTTTTATTTATTTATTTATTTATTTATTTATTAAGATTTGAAATCATTTGGTTGTAAAAGATTATTATTTTTTTATTGCTGTTGTTATTGTTGTTGCTCTCTGTTTGTTTCAAAATTAAATTATATTTTAATGAAAACTTTTAATTTATTTATATAAATAACTCCTACTAAATGTCAAAAACAATAGAAAATAAAATAAAATAAAATAAAAAAAAACAATGTTCCACCCTCGAAAATAAAGATTATTTCTTAAAATAAGGTAGGTAGGTAGGTAGGTTCGTAAAGCATCAAATCAGGCGATTTAAATAAATAATAAATTTACTATATTGCCTATAAAAGCATGACCAAATTTTCTTTATTAAAGCACTGTGATTTTGGATTAAAAATGTCCCTAAAACTATAATAAATATTATTAATAAAAAAATATATATATTTAATGGTTTGGTATAAGATTTTTATGTAAAATGCTGGCAAATCAGAGTTTTGTAAATAATATGTAGTGCCCGTAACTTGAGAAACAAATTTTTTATCGAAAAAAATTAAAGAACAAACGAGAATCAATAACTTTAAATGAATATTTCTACCAAAGTTTAGATCTTTCTGAATTAACTTTTTGTAATTCAAAATGACTTCAAAGTCTGTAAATATTATTATTTTTAGATTCTAAAAATAACTTTCCATCGAACTACCCCTCTAAAAAAATATATCTCTCAAGATATGCTCAGAATCCTGAGTTCAAAAGCTACAAATCATGTAGTAGATTTACTAAAATCTCTATAACTCATTCAAATCATATCGAATCTTAACGATTTTATTTTTAAAATGTCTATATTCAAAAATTTTGAAATAAAACCCTCAAAAAATCAAAGAATTTCAAAAAAAAAAAATCTATTTCAGTCATTACTCAAAAAAGAAATTTTTTACAGGACTACTTACCCTCTAGATCGGTTAAGAAACCTAAAATCAACATTCATACAAAATTTCAGATCATTCTGAATTTAAAAAAAAAAAAAAAATCCTGATGCCTATCATGGATTTTTATCAATTTTTCGAAGAAAAATAATTTTTAATTTAAAATGACTTGAAAATTGGAAATTATGTTTGTTATGAGTTTCTGAATATATCATTCTATGGAAGTAGCCCTTTAAAAAATTTATTTTTCTAGTTACAGGTTGAAAAATATTTTTTTGAAACATCAATTTTCTAAAATCTGTGGAAATTTGATCAGATTAGATTGAATGTTTGTGAATGATAATACAGTCGTAAGTTCAGGATATAACAATTCGAGTCATGACTGTAAAATATAGGATTATTAAATATATAAAGATGATAAAAATTCAAAAATAATAATGTCGCTCGACGAATCATGACGTTTAACAATATTCAATTTCAATTCTTGTCTCATATTTTCAAGTTGGTTTAATATTACACTTGAATTTACATTTATATTTATTAACCATAACAACGGGTAGACCAAATATATATATATAATATATTTCTCTCTCTACTGTTAAAACAAAAAAAAAAAATCTATATTTCGTCGCTTTTATAGAAATTTTTCACAAGAAAACAAAAAAAAAATTACCTCCAACAATAATTTGAATAAAATAAATTATTTTTGCATTAATAAAGTTATTTTGATTAAATTTTTTTTTTTCTTGCATATTTTCCTTTATTAAAAGTAATAATAATAATCAAACTACGTCATAATTTGCTAGTGAAAAGTTTGGTTTTTTATTTTAATTTTTTTCTATTGTTTGCAACAGAAAAAAAAATATTTAAACAAACAACGGAGGCTAGAGAATCCTACAGTAGTATTTTCAAAAGCTTGCAAAATACACTTAAAAAAATTCAAATTTTTTTCTTTTTTGTTTTTTTTTTTAAAGAAAACTTTGCAACATTTTTAATAATGACAAGTTTAACATAAACACCATAAGCATATACTATTAAAACTTTTCTAATTTACTCAATTCATCCCTACAGAGTGTAGTTTCTATGCTAGAATTATTATTTGTTTTTTCTTTAAATAAAGGAACTTATGATGTAAGAAATAGAGAAAAATATACTTTAAAAACCTCCCATTAGAGAATAAATATTTAATATAAAAATAATAATTTTCGTTAAATTTCGTTTTTCTTTAGTAATTTTACAAAGATTTCTTCTTCAGTTTTTTTTTTTTACGTTATTTTTCGCGGTAAAAAAAAAAGTTAATTAAAAATGTGAAAGAGATAAAAACTTAATTATTTAATACATCGATTAAGTACATCTTACACATCTGTATGCTTATTTTTGGTTGTTTATTACAGAAAAGCTTTTACTTTTTTTTTTTGCGTAAATTTAAAACAAAGCGACAGTTTTTTTTTATATAAAATGAAAATTCTTCGTTAGTATAACTACTTTTAACTAGTAGTAATTATTATAAAATTACTAATTAGACTTAGTTGTGTTATCTCTATGCTCGCATAGTATAACTCTTTAATAAAAAAATTTAAAATTCATATAAAATAAGATGAACGAATACAACACAAATGATACTCTCATTGAAATTACTTTACTTAACGTTAACGTTAACGTTAACATTAACATTACATAACGTACATAATACGTAAACTATAAATAAGCAAAAAAGTGAAAAGCTACACAGAAAAAAAAAAAAAAAAAAAATATTAATTCAACCGAATAATCATTAACATTTAATATATTAAAAAAAAAAACAAACGATTTGCATGCATTTTGTAGTAGAAATAAAAAGCATAAAAAGCATCAAAAACCAACATCAAAGTGTCTAAATAAATAATCAAATTTAAATACAGAAAAAGCTTTAAGCAAATATAACAGTAATAAATTAATAAATAACAGAGAATATAAACGATGAACAAATTTACGTAGATAAGACGACTTAAGCTAATTAATTTACTTTGAACAAGAAGAATTTTTTTTTTTATATTTAAATAAACAAAACAAAGCGAATAATATAAACGTTAAAGTTCATAAGTTTAAGGGGTGTTAATGCAATGATTATACTTATGTAACAAACGTATAAACAAGAACAGAAAGAACAAAAAAAAAACTATAGGAAAAACAAAAAAGAAAAAAATATTTGGTTTTTTTTTTGGCAAAAGCAAAAAAGATGGAAAAGTTTATTCACGATTTGTTAAGTAATAAGCAGCAAGTAGCGAGACTAATGTTAATCACAGTATTACAGCAACAACATAATAAAAAAATAAATAAAATAAAATGAAACAGAGTAAAAAAAAGCTCTTATGTGTTGCTTTTATTCTTCTTTATTCGTTTTGCTTCGAACAAAGTAAACATAAATGCTTAAAACATCGCACAACAAAAAGTGAAGGAAATTTTTTTTTTCTTTTTTTTTTACGTAATAGCAGAAGCTTCGAGTTTTTTTTTTTTTTGTTTCTGTATTGTGTATTTCCTTGCTTTTTTTTGTGCTTTTTTTAATGACTGGGAAAACTTATTGTAAACACCAGCACCACCAGCAACAACATTATCATCATACAAACAACGCACTTAGATATTTGATATTACATTGCTTGAATTTTTTTAACTTTTTTTTTTACTTTTTTTGAAATTCTGTTGTCATATCTCTCCTCTGTCTGTACGGTATTGTGTGTATGTATGTATGTATGTATGTATATATTTTTATCACATTATAAACGAACTTTAAGTTAATGTTAAATTCAGTTTAGTTTAAGTAAATTTATAACTCTGGCATTACGTTTCGCTTTTGTTATGGTTTTAGTTTATTAAAAAATTTTTTTTTTCTTTTAGAAAACTTTTACGTTTTTTTTCAACGTTAATAGACAGAAAAGAAAAGAAAAGTAAAAATAGAAAAGCTATGATAAGTACTACTACCTTTATAATCAATTTTTACTCCCTCAAAATCATAAATATATATATTTATATGTTACCATTCTTGTAAACATATTCTAAAAGGTTTTTAACGAAAGTTTTTTTTTTTCTGAGATATATGTAAATAAGAAAGCTTTTAGATTGATTTTCATAATCTTCTTTTTTTTTTCTTTTTCTTTATTTCGTACAAAGTCAGCTCAGAAAATTTAATTACTTATAGTGAGATATGGAATTAATAAAGCAGGTAGACCTTGCTACCAAAAAATGATGAGCAACTTTTTAGAGGATTTACAAACAAATTTTATTGATTTTCACCTTGGCACTAGTTTCACCATGAGCACAAGGACACAATCTGTTTAATAATCATTCTAAAAACAGAAATCATTAACATTTTCACCATTTAATTACTCAATCATAAATAACTAGAAACATTTTGACAAATTAAATCAAAAAAAAAAATCGGTAAATATTGAAAGAATGTAAACAAAAATTTTGTTAATTCCAAAAGTGAAAAAAAAAAAATGTAAATTAAATTCCATTAGATAGCTGCTAAGAAGTGTGAAGTAAAAACAAAACCACCTACCCAATTCTTATCTGCATTAATATAATGAAATAATTTTCTCGTAAAAATTCTTAAACAAGAAAATACATTTTTCTTTCATAAATAATTATTTTATTCGTGATACATACAAATATATATATACAGGGGAATGATTTTCATCATACTTCATATTAACGTTATTTAAAAACAAAAACAGAAAATTATTATGAAATTTGAGTGTAATTGAAGTAAAATTTTAAAATAAAACCAAGGTGTCAATATGTCTTAAAAGCTTAATAATAATTAATTAAATCTTTTATAAATAAATATCTCAAAGGCATTATAAGCCACATAATAAATATTATCTTTATCCTCAATAGAAAATCCAATTTATAATTAATTAATAATAATAAAAAAATAAAAATAAAAAATCGTATAAACAAAGTATTAAATTCCTTTGGCAAAGGGAAGAAAAAGCCAAACGTAAAGTGTAAGTATGAGAGTGATTGCTGTACATCTATGAGTATGGTTAAAACAGAGTCAAGGAATTTCGCTATAAAAATAAATAAATAAATAAAACGCGCTGGATAATAAATATTAATTTAAAATAAATAAAAAACAGAAAAAGTTTTTTTTTTTTTTTGTTATACAGGAGGTGAAACGTAAATAGATAATAAAAGTTAATTAAATTCAATAAGACGATTATTAGTATTATTATTATTATAATTAATATTTATGTATTAAATGTTAATTATTGTCATTAAAGTGCGGTAAAATTTTATTTTATTAATCCACAGGGTGTACAAAGATTTCATTTTTCCTAACAATTTTAATGGTAAGGTGTGTACAGGTTTTAAAATTCTACAAAAAAAATTGCGTTTTTCCGGTGGTAACAAACAGACATTTTCTAAAGTTTTTTTTTTATTAATAATTTCCTCAAAACCTAGTTTAAGACACACTAATTCATTATTAGCAAAGAACACTAAAAAAAAAACAAAAAAAAAACTTATCTCTCATTCCACATAAATAATATTCTGGATTCACTGATAATCGTAAAACTAACTACAACATCCAATGCTTGATTAAATCATAAAAACCTTAACGAGTTAAGATGAAACCACTGAAAACACTTACATTACTCCTTTTATAATAGTTTTACTTTTTTACAACAAAATCTTCCTAACGTAAAATCAAATATTAAGAAATTTTTCGGTATTTTTTATCAATTTCTTCCAAAGTTTCATTATTTTCAAACCGAATCGAAATTATTAAGAAAAACATGAAAAACCATTAATTTAATTCATTCACCTTTAAATAATGAAGTTATTAAAACTAGAGAATAAACCATATCTTAACGATAGTCAAGAAGTGAAGCAAAAGTAAAAATAAAAAAACATGAAAAACGAAAATTACAAGGGCAAAAAAGGCACGATGAAGAAGTAGTTTGATTTAAGTAGCAATGATTCGTTTCCGATCCGATAAAGATAAATCGTATAGAAAAAAAACGTAAATCTCTTTGTCATAAATTTATATTATCGAAATTATCATAAAAACACACGAAGAAATGGTGAAGCTTCTTTTCACTGTTCTGCACACATAAGAGCAGCATTTGTGATTGCTACAGATTGTCTAAATGAATGAGTAAAAAAAAAAAAAAAACTAAAACAAAAACTTTCCTAAGATTGTTGCTGGTTAAACACATAAAATTGTTATTTTATATTTATTTACCAAAATTAACTTATTAAACATAATTAATACATAAAATTCTAAATTAGTAAAATCTATCCACACACACACACACACACACAAAACCTTCTAATAATAATAATTAATTAAATTTATTTCAATTCATTCATTTTGTGTCTCTCACGTCACATTTTTTATTACACGCCGCCCACGCGCTTATAAAAATATTATTATAATAAAATTTATGATATATATGTGTGTCTATGGATGATAGATTTTTGCTAATTAAAAATTTTATTGATTTTCACAATAAATAAATAAATTTAAAAAAAAATTAAAATTAAATAATAAAAATTAAATTAAATTATTCAATGAAAACTAATTAATTAATTAATTAATTAATATTGATAATTCAACATTAAATTATAAAGCAACGTCACCTTCACCATCAATCGTATTATTATTATTATTACTTAAATTCTCATCACCATGATTCTCCTCCTCAGAAACACCATAATCATCGGTACTTGTACTGTCGTTACTATCGTCCGACAAATCATCATCATCATTTTCACCGGTATAGTAAAGTATTGCCCTCGGTATAATCCGATCTTTCAAGTAATGACCAATCTCAAAGTCAGCCTCCAATATATTCTACAAAACACAAAACGAAATTTTACGTTTATCGTTTAAAAAAAAAAAAAATTCGAATTTCTTTTACATTAATTTCATCAAAGTGTGGATCATTTTCGTCTGGTGGTATTTCTGGTGGATCAAAATAATTGAAAAATGTTTCTGTTTTAACTGTTTTCGGATTGCCAGCTAGTGTCAAATAAAATTTTAAAAATTAGTGAAATCCTCGAGAAAAAATAAAAGGGAAAATAACCACCAACCTCTTTCTTGGGTTAGTTGATGTTTCTTTTTGATGGTCTTCACTGTTAAATCTTTACCATCCTTCCAATCTATTTCACATCCTCGTGATTTATATATTTCAGGGCCATCAAAGGAGAATGGATCATCAGGGTCTGGTGCACACTTCATAAAATACTCTTTAGTAAGAATAGAATTTGTAAAGTATTCGTTTGGAGAAAAATGAAATTCTAATATAAATGACAGATCAGGAAGTGGCTTTGAAATGACACGAATATCATCTAAAAACTAAAAAAAAAAAATATTTTTTTATTTTTTTTTTATATAAGAATAATATAAGAATCAGTATTCAATAATTACTTTCAGAACAAGCTCATCGGATTCCTTGACCATTGATTCAAATAGAGGGACGTACTTGAAAATGCTTAGCCAAAAATTTGGTACACCTTCTGAATTGGGATCCAATGTAATATTTCGCGTTGACTCTGCTAAATCAATTGCATCACTTGCATCAATATTTAATTCTAAATATGGAAAATTACATTCATCCTCAGATGGCTTATATTCACCACTAGAAATATTTTTTATTTTATATTATTTTTTTTTTTTTTAATTTAATTAATGAATTTAATTGAATCAATACTTGATTATATCGCGTCTTTTATTAAATATTTCGCAATGCTTTTCTTGATACTTTCGATCAAGCTCGTATACCATTCTATGAAACTCCGCCTCTAAGTTTGTAGTTTCCACTTGTAATTTTCTGAGGGCGCAGACATTCTTCATTACAATCGGTGGCAATTGAGATAAAAGTTTCTAATTCAATAATGAAAAACTTTTAATTAGTTATATTAATGCAAGGATAAAACTAAAGCTCAGTCAAACCTGTTGTTCGCTTTTTCTCATTGCATATGCAATATAATTAGTCATTAAATCAACATTTTGTGTTCGTAACTCTCTGGCTGAACTAATAGGATTAACCTCTTGTTCAGGATTTATTTGTTCATCGATATCCATTTTAGTTTTCCTTTTCTTTATTATCAATATTATTTTTTGGATTTTTTTAAAAATATTTCCTTTTTTTTTAAGTGTCTCAAACTGATGCTGATTTATTGAAAAATAGAAAAAAAAACATTTGAACGATTTCATTTAGAATTTTTATTTATACAAGAATACATCGTGTTAGCCGTTCTTAGTTCGATTATATAAAATTTAAATAAATTTACTTTACACTAGTTTACAGTAAAAATAATAATAATAATAAAAAAAAAATTCTTTTAATAATCTGCCGCTGTATTTGAAAGGTAATCCCTTCGTCCAATATTTGATGCTTGCTTGCTCTGTATTGCTTCTAACTTTGGACATTCTGTAATTCTGTGACCTAAACCTCCACAATAACTGCATCCGTGTGTATCGCCCAAATCCAAATATTTTTCGGTTTCCGAACATAACTCAGCCAGAAATGTGGGTACTTTTTGTTTTGCTTCGATTAGTAAATGTTTTAAATCTAGTAGCACCGATTGCTCGGTAGATTTATTAACGAATGTCGTTGCAAGACCTTTGTCTCCAGAACGACCAGTTCTACCAATTCTATGGACGTAATTCTCAACGTCGTCCGGCATGTCATAATTAATAACATGCTGGACATCGGGAAAATCTAAACCCTTTGAAGCTACATCTGTGGCAACAAGCACATCTTTTTCTTGTTTTCTAAATGCCTCTACTGCTCTGGAACGTTCCTCTTGATCTTTACCACCATGAATAGCGACAGCTTCAACACCTTAAAAATAATTTTAAATTAAAATAACGAAGCAATAAGTAGAGATAGGAAAATTTTACCTTTCAATAGTAAATATTCATGAATCGCATCAACATCTTGTTTCTTCTCTGCAAATATTAATACCGGTGGCGTTGTCTTCTGCAGACATTCTAATAAATAAACGACTTTCGCCTCTTGTTTAACATATTCAACTTCTTGTACCACATTCATTGATGCAGCACCTGCTCTGCCCACATTAAGCGTAACTGGTTTTACTAACGCAGATCTAGCAAAGTTCTAAAAAAAAATTTTTAATTAATTTAAAAAAGAAAGAGAAAATTATTAGAGCAAATGTATACCTGAATCTTCTTAGGCATAGTAGCTGAAAACAATAATGTTTGTCTTTGTCCCTTAAAATATGAAAAGATAGTTCTGACATCTTCCTCAAATCCCATGTCAATCATTCTGTCTGCTTCATCCATGCACAAATATCTACAAATATCCAAAGAAACCATTTTCTTGTCCAACATATCCATAAGTCTTCCTGGTGTTGCTACCATTATGTGCGCACCCCGCTGTATTATTTCCATTGCTTCAGCAACTGGAACACCGCCAATCGCCAAACAACAGCGTATTTCCGCTAATCCAAAGTCTAAAAGTTGTTGGCAATAATACTGAAAACCAAAAATAAATTAAAACTGAATTTGAATGAGCCGACATTTACCTCGATGAAATTACCTTGATAATATCCGTTGTTTGTTTGGCTAATTCTCGCGACGGACATATAACTAAGCCATAAGGACCTTCCTTTTTAATAAACGGCATTCGAATTTCTTGTTCCAAACAGAACATTATTAAAGGTAACACGAAAACAAGTGTTTTTCCTGATCCGGTAAATGCAATACCAATTAAATCACGACCAGCTAAAACCGTTGGTAATCCTTGTATTTGAATCGGTGTTGGTTTTTTTATATTTTTCTTTTCCAGACCATTTAAAATTGCTTTCGGAAATTTCATTTCTTTAAATGTTCTTAGTGGCGGTGGAATATCCTCACCCTCAACAAGAATACGATGTTTCAACCGTAATTCATCAAATTTATATGCTGGCATATTGAGCACATATTGAGGAGGTTTCCAACTGGTTTTTATTGGATCTTCATATTGAATACCTTTAGCCAACTCAGCTACACCCATAAGAGCCTTTTTCTCGGCAACACTTTCTAGAATTTTTTCCTCCTCTTTTAATTGTTTTTCTACTGCACTCACTTTTTTAGCTTCTGCAAGTTTCTTCAATTCAGTATGTTGATCCAAGAGACTGATATTAAATTTTCGACCCCATGCTTCCTCTGCTCCTTCCTCGTCGAATTCATTTTCGCTAGATGATTTACCATTGCCTGTTGATGCCTCAGCTGTCATATGCAGCAAACGTCCTAATTTTTGTAATTGCTTTTTACGTCGCTCTTTTATTGGCACATATGGAACATAATTTGAGTCTTCATCCTCACTTTCTGATGACTTATTGTGGCGTCTACTCTTTTTCTTCGATGGTTCTTTAGACATTTTAATTATATGAATTTAATTTATATTTTTAAGTAGCCGTCGAAAACATAACCTTTCAAATCCTGAATGTTTTGTTTACGATTTTTGACACAACAATAAATAAATTTGATCATTCACAATGAATAAAAAATTAATTTATAAATAAAATTAAAAATAAAGATTGCAGCCAAAATCTGGTTACTTTCGTTAAACAGATATTGAGGGAAACGGAGACCCCTATCAAAAAAAATATTTGTTAAAACGAGATAAAACTATATGTGCGTTATTTTTGTAATTTTCGAAAATCTAATGCGCTCTCACCTTTTCAATCCAATACAATATTCATTCTTTTTTCTACAATCATAATCATAATCATAATCAATTATATATATATGTATATATCCAAGCATATATATTTAAAAAACAATAGCTGTCATGTCTGTGCGACCAAAGTAAACTAAAAACAATATTATTTGTAATTGAATTGAAAATAATAATTAATTATCTGTGTGTTTAAATAATAATTAATAAAAATATCAATAAACAATAATAATAATAATTAGAAAAAAAAGGATAAAAATAACTTAAATAATAAACAAAATAAAATTTTATAGTTTACGTGTCACCCATACATTCATGGAGGACAAAATATAGATAAAACACAAGCATAAAAAGCTTTATTAATTTGTTTAAAAATTAACCATATAAAAAAATTCTTTTATTAAAAGCATACCAGTAAAAGGTAGATTTTTAAGACCAAAAAAAAAAAAAAATTCTACATAATCTTCTGCTGATTGATTGAAAAATGGGGTCAACAGAAGATACTGTGGCTTGTGGAAGTAAAAGAAAACGATTATCATTGAATGAAGATATAAATTTGTCCGAAGAGGATGTTCCGAAGGCAAAATACTCCAATATTGAAAAGGCAACAAGTTTAATGAATTTTAGTGATGAGATTTTATTGGAAATATTTCAGTATCTTGATTGCTTCTCATTGGCAAATATTTTAAAGTGAGTTTTATGGCCATAGTTTTATCCATGTTCATCTGACATTAAAAATAAAATTTTCACGATTTATTTTCAGAACCTGTACCCGTATGAGTAACGTAGCTAGTGAGAATCGTCTATGGAAAATTTTTGATATTTCAAGTAAACCACTCAAAACCACCGAGATCTTAAGTCTATTACAGTATATAAATATGTCCACAACTCAGCTTAAGATTCGTGGTATAACTAATTTATTACCACGTAAGAAATGGAAGAATTACACATTGAATGCAAATATGTTGAAAAAAATCGTGAATACATGTCCCCGATTAACCAGTATGACTATACATGATGGATTATTTAATGTTAATGAGATAACCATCAAGAATTTTCCAAAATCATTAGAATCATTAACATTTGTTAAATGCCAAATTATAAATTTTTATCAAATGCATCGATACTTACCAAAATTAAAAGAACTAAATGTAATCAATTGTGATTGGTTTCAGACACACGATTTACTTATATTCTCGAAATTACCTGAATTGAGAGTATTAAATTTAACCGGTTGTAACTCTATGAAAGATTGTGTACAATATGGAAGTCTCGCCTCACGCTCTGGTTTCAAAAAACTAGAAGTACGACGCCTACGCATCAAATAAATTATTCGATCAATAATATAATTTTCTTCTTTATTTTGTTTTACTCGTAGGTATTAAATTTAACGCACACCCCTGTCTCTGATAGTGATATTCAATGTTTTAATATAATAATGACGTTAAAGGAGCTGATAATCGAGTGTCCATTGTATTTAAGAAGTGAAATACCAAACACAACTGTACATTATCCCCCAATTGATTACAACAGAATGTTAAATGTAAATCCTGTGGTATATGAACAACCTCTTAGACTTTTACCTAATGATATGAATCTTGATATTCAGTTAGGGGAAGAAGACAATGCATATAATATAATAGATGACAATGCAAATGGAGGACAAAGAGCAGAATCATCAGATGATTCTGACGGTTTTCCAGATGATGAAGGAGAAGACGAAGAAGAAGATGTGGTAGAACCACCAAGAAGACATATACGAGTTGAACTACCTGATCTATTAATTAACCCACCACAACTACCGGAGCCCAGAGAATTCAGGCAAGTTGATTGAATCCATTTAGATGTGCTTATTATTTATTTTGATTTGTTTGATAATGCATACTACAGAATGGAGCTACGACATCGTCGTTCACATCTTATACCTGATGTACCAAATCCAGATGCATATATAGATAATGAATTTCCTCTTGGTGATAACAACATACAGAGAAACGAGGATCTGAGAGGTAAGAAATAAAAAAATAAAAATTATCGAATAACTGATTTCTCTTTCAATTTTAGGAAACCATGTAATTATCGTACATGCTAATCTGGAACCAAACAATCGTAATATGTAAATAATGAGTCATTACAAATATTTAATCCACAAGATAAAATAATTTAATTTTTTTTTTCATAGATTTTTATTTGATGAAGAGTACAGATTACCAAACGATCGATTTTTTGTTTTTGAACGTAATTATCCATTATTTCGTCCTTTGGTCAGTGATCGTGGTATTTGTAGCTATGGCATTGCGAGAGACAATGTTCAAGAAGGAATTATTTGGTTCAGGGCTGAGCCTCGTTCACCAAATACACTTATTGAGAAATTTGTGTTGCGCCACTACAAAGGCATTACAGATGTTTCACTTAAACATTTAGTATCCTGTTCACCAAATTTAAAATATATGGATTTGACTGGAACATCCGTAACATCAGAAGGTGTGCAAAAATTCCTCGAATCGAAACCTCAATGTACCGTGATTTTTTAATATATTAAACAAAAACACACACAATATATATATATATAATGAATTAATTATATTTCAAAAATGTATTTTAGTTGTTTCTTTTTTTTTTATTTATATTTATATAAAATAGCATTTAATTAATGTATCTGAAATTATTGTTTTAATAAATTAATCAAAAACAAAGAAAATGTTCCATAGTAGTTTGGTAATTTTATAACCAGTATGTTGGTATCACTGATTTAAGCATAGCCAACTGACATCGATCAACTGTCAATTTTAATGTTATTGTTGTTGTTTTTGTAATAAATAGTTTTTTTTTTTTTTTTTATTATTTTTATTGCGTTTTGTCGGTTAAATTTAATAAAAGATAATGGATTTTCCAACAAATTGGAGCATTAATGCATACAAGAATGAATTTGAAAGTGATGAGCAATGGAGTCTTCGTAAAACATTTATGAAAAAGCATAAAAAAAAATTTCCCGAAGATCAACTAGTTTGCTTAGCACAAGTGTTTATAAATATTGAATATTTACGATGCAGGTATATTGGTTCAAAATTTCTTATTTATAGTCTGTTTAATTATGAATATGTTTAATTATAGCTATCCAAAAGAGACTGTAGAATTGGTGCTTGAGTTATCAAAAGATTTATGTGTGGAAATAAAGAATCGTCGCAACAAAAGATTACAAAGAACATTTGTAAAAGCATCTGAAGCAGCTGAAAGTAAAATGAAACGAAAATCAAATTTTGATAATAACAACAATAATATTAATAATAACAGAAATGATAATAAAAAACAAAAAGTAAACACTAATTATGTACGGGATCCAAAGAATGACAAGGAACTGTCTATTGAAAATATTAAAAATGTTCCTGCATTAAGAAATTTCATTATATTCGATCCGGATAATACAAATCCCACAAATATATTACAAATGAGTTCGGTTAAATTAAAAATTCAACTTGATTACATTTTTCATAATAATTCAGAAGATGATATAACGTAAAAAAAATTTAATAATTTCGTTTTCTTGATTATAAATGATTATTTTTTGTGTTTTATGTTTTAGATATTGTTGTATTTACTATGAAAACAAATTATTAGCAAAGGGTGGCGGTGAATCTTACAAAAAGAACGAAGCTAAAACAGAAGCAACAGCGAGTTTACTAGACAAATTCCAATCGTACTGTTACACAATTAAAGTAATGCGGATTGAAATATCCAAAATTAGAAATTCAATTAAAAAATCTCTTATTTTAGATTAAACATGTAATTAGCAATGCAAATGCGATATCAAAAAAATGCAAAACGGATGAAAAGGCTTCCGATTATGACAAATTGAATCAAGACAACAAAGGATATAAATTAATGAAACTACTAGGTTGGAGTGGCGGTGGATTAGGTGCTAATAAAGACGGAATAACCAATCCAATTGAGTTAATATTTTAATAAATAAAAACTTTTAGAAAATTATAATTGATTTCCTTTTAGAGTGGAAATGAATGTTGGACGCAAAGGTTTATGCTCGGCAAATGAGAAAACGGATACCTTGGATATAAAATACTATAAAGAGTTATTTATAAGTTACAGCCAGAGTAGTCAACTAGCTGAGCTAGTTTTTAATCCAGAATTTTCAAGTGAAGAGAGAGCACAATTACACAAGTAATTAACGAGTTTCTAATCTAATTTTTGGTAAATAATTTTATTTTTTTTCATTTTTAGATTGGCAAACCAATTCGGACTACGATCAAAGTCAAAAGGCAAAGACACAAACCGGCAATTAATTATTTTTAAATTTATTAGTCTATCGGAAATTGTACAAAAACTATTAGAAAACGATTCAGAATTAATTGAAAAATATGAATTAGTTCCTCCAACTAATCCCGCATTAATTATGTAAATTTATAATAAAAAAATTAATATATTTGGTTTTTTAATTTTGTCACACGCACTGGGACATTACAGTTTCCTAATTCTTAGTCAGGCAATACTTTCGAAATATTTTTCTGACAATTACGAAATTAAAATTTGTTTTCGCTTTTATAACCTACAAACAATTTATTTATTTCCATTCACTTAAATTTAAAAAAAAAACTATTTATTTACAATAATAAAAACTTAAAAAGAAAAAATAATAATGTCCACTGATGCCGAATGGAGTGTAGAAAAATATCGTACAGATTACGAAAGTGATGAACATTGGGAATTACGAAAATCATTTATGGAAGTTCATAAAGATCGTTTTACAGAAGATGAAATTGTTTGTTTGGCACAAGTTTTTATAAATGTTGAATTTTTGGGCTGCAAGTATGTATCGAACATAATTTATTAATTCTTTTGATTATATTTTTAATTTATTTAATTTTTCTTTCTAAGATATCCAATCGAAACAATGAAAACCGTAGCGGCATTATCGCATGACATAGCGAAAGAATTTAGGGAATTAAAGTCGAGCCGTTTGAAAAGAACATTTGTGGAGGCATCCAGTGCTGCTGAATCAAAAGTAAAGCGAAAATAACTTTTATTGATTTTAATTAATTTTTTATTGTGTGACAAAACTATCATTTATATTGGTTGTAAGAAGATTATACAGTTTATTGGTGGCTTGCGCTATTTTTACATTTCCAGACATTTTTAATTCCTCTAGTATATTTGCTGGTATCTACAACAAATAAAATTTTAATATTTTGAGAACATAAATTCGGTTGTATTGCATTACATTTTCTTTTAAATTTTCATAGACGTCCGATGGGCAATCGGTTAGAATATTAATCAATAAGCACAATGTCAATTCAATAACATATCTGGAGTTACCAGACATTAAACCCGGAATTGTGCTTAATATACAATTACCCAAAAAATGCATAAACGCTAAACCTTTCCTATTATTTGCTATGTTACACAGAAACATTAAGAATATCCTAAAAACCATTGTAAAAATAAGTAAAGTTATAAGAATAAATAAAAAGTCAAATTTACCGTCTCAAGGGATCACCGCCATCCGTATATAGCTTATTTATGTACCCAAATACATGTTCGATGTAGTTTAAGCCTTCCTTATACGACATAATACATTCGCGACCCTGATACAACGCCGAAATATTCGTCAAAATTCCACTAATCGATAAAACATATTTAAAATTGCTGGAATTTATTGATGGCAAATTATTATCAAATAAAATCAAAAATTGTCGCAAGACTGAATCACACAAAACTATAAATCTTCGTAAATAATTCTACAAATCAATTGAAAATGAAAATTATCAAAATATATTTTTAATAAAATAAATTTAATTGTTTTAATAATAAGGAAAAAAAAAGTTTTTTTTTATTTTATTTACTTCATTCGTTAACAAAATTTCAACAAAGTTCTCCTGTTTTGAAAATATCCACAGCATAGATGCCAATAATGATCCCATCGAAATGTTTATTAGATTAAAATTATTTACACTGCTGTGAACAATTTTTTGTTTTTATTATTGAAAAAAAAAAAATTAAAAAGAGAATAAAAAATACTTTTTATTAAATAAATCATTAAATGTGTCCTGACTTGGAAAACTATTGTATCTGGCTACATCCAGTATGTTCTCTACCGAAGATTTCTCTTCATCTACTAGTTCTTCTGTTAATTTTTGTTCATTTGATAAGTTGAAATCTTCAGAATGTATTAATGAAACATCACATGGTGATGGTAATCCGATATCAACAGGCACTAATGGGCTAACATTTGATTTAATATTCTCATGGAATTCATTTAATAATGTTTTAAAAACACTTAAATGAAACTCAATTTCAAGTATTTTATCATGTGTATCGTGATTTGTGAAATGATTATGAAAATTCATTAGAAATGTGTTCATATTATTTGTAACAGTACCAAATACTTTGATTAGATTATCCTGATCAAGAAAAGATTCCGTGATTATATACATTTAAGTTAAGAAATTTTTTTACTAACCAGATAATTACTTTCTGTGATTAAAAAATTTATTATTTCACAATTATTATCATTAGTTTGTGGTAATTTATCCATATTTACTGGAACTAACAGAACACAAAAAATTGTTAAATAAATATGACGATTGCTAATGTGTAGTATTTATCCACTAGAGCACTGCTATCGGTATGGAGAATTTTTATAATTTGTAGCACGTGTTCCATTTTATTAGAATTTGAAAAAAAAAATTAATTTTCTAATGAACCACCAAATTTATTAATTGATTAATTTATATTTTTTATTATAATTGTGCTTTTTAATATTTAACAAATAATTTTTTAATAATAAATAAAAAATTGTTTGTTTTAAAGTTGGTGAAGCTGCTTTGTTATCTTAAAATAAGCTTCAATACCGCTTATAATAGTTACCTCATCGTCACTATTGTGTATATATACCCCAAAACACCATAAACCATCATGTAATGCGTCCGGTAATTTTGTTTCATCAAATAAAAAGTTGTTTATAAAATACTTTTTCTGAAATAGAGGAAATAACCGTTCAGCTGTTCAATACGAACACGAAAACATTTTTTTTTTGTCTAATAATTTATTTACCTTTTCGAGTGGACATAATGGTTCTTCGGTGGGTAGATCCGATATACCAACTAATCCTTCTATTAAATACTGTTTGTAAGCTGAATTCATAAATTCACATGTTGTTATCGGTCCAATTTTAAACGGTGACATAACATACTGATTATTACCTCGTGCACTATGTTTTGCTGTTACTGTAACCTGTTTCAAACATTATTGGATTAATAATTGAAAAATCTGTATATAAATTTTCGCTACCTTATAATTGTCATCAATCGATGTTTTAGTAAATAAATTCCCAGTAAGGCCATAATGGGTACGATTTATTTTCAATACACGTAATCCTTCAAATGAAAATATTGGATCATCTTTTGGGTTAATCACACTCTGTATCTTAATCAATTCCACATCAAAAGCGGACTTTTAAATAAAACATTTTTATTAATTTTAATTTTAGTAAATATAGCGAAAAATCTTACTTCACCAAGTCTATATAAAATGTGGAAAATAACAATCGAAAGGACAACGGAATAAAAATTAAACTGTGTCATGGTTACACGAATAATAAAATTTTAATTCACAAGTTCCTGACTTTTATACAAAATAATTAATTGTATTTATTTTATTTACAATACATTTAAGTTAAACTTGCGATAATGATCATAACATGGTTTTACTATGTAAATAGAAATCTAATTCGGTCTCTTTCTGTTGTGTTTTTTGTTCCATGTTGATCATAATCAAGAATTTTAATTAAATTATTATATAATTAATATTTGTTTAGAAAAACATTTTTGAATTTTTTCTTATTAAAATTACTTTGAAAACAAATGAAAATTGCAATAAGAGAAAGACGCCATTTTCAGGTTTTGAATTTTTTTTTTTTCTTTTCAATTTTATTCAACTAGAAGTTCACACCTAAATAATCATTTAAATAAAACGCAAAAACCAAATGATTCAATGTTCCGTTCGGTTGCTTGCTAAGCTAGATAAATATTTAATGGATCAGATTGGTGACACGGTGTTTAATCGTATTATTTCCATCGCACAGGGTGTTATATTATTGAATAAAACAAACCTTGAAACAATGTCTATATGCATACTAGCTAATCATGAATACAAATCAAGAACTGGAAATATTATAAAGATCATACGTTAACATATTCAACAAATTCATCACTGCAATAATTCTCAATTAATTAGGATAATTAAAAATAATAAATTTTAAAAATCATAAAAACTGATTAGCATGCAAATTTTTTATCAATGTGATTATAAAAAAAAAAACTGAATCACGCTAAATTTCTGTAAATTAAGTGAAAAAAAAATCATAACATGCCATTCCCATCATAATTTAATTGTGAACAGATTTACTTAATTATTATAATTATTGATTAATTAAGCATTAACTCATTTACTAGTCGTTAGACTATCAGTGACACAATTATTAATAAATAAAGAATTAATCTGTACTGATTTGCCAGTATTATTGAATTAACTGTGACTTTAGTGAAGCAACGTAAGAAGTATGAAGAAAATTTTTCTAATTTCTTTGTTCATTGGATTGTGTTTATCGGCTAAAGTAAGCGATTGATTTCGGTTTATATAAGTTTAATTTTTTTTTTATTAATTTTCTATTTTTTATAGAATTACGACTATGAATTTGAAAAAATTGAGCTAATGAATGGTGCTGAGGAGTACTTTACACATACCAGTCAAATTGAGAAACTAAATGAAACAGCTTTTAACATTCATACCGATGTGACACTGTTAACGGACATTGATGACGCTTATAAGGTGTTTTCCGTTGGCTTTTCCTTATTCCCTTTGTATTTTTTAATTAAATTATTTTATTATTTAGATTGAAATGAAAACGTACATTAGTGAGAATTATGATGGTAATTACGAATTGCATATATTCAAAATGAATGAAATGGGATTCTGTGATTTTTTGAAAACATTTTATAAAACGTATCTGTATCCAAAGTTGAAGGATTCATCGAATTTTCCACACTATGACACATGCCCGGTGCCAAAGGTAAATTAATCGATTTGTTTTTTTATGTATATAAAAATATTATTTTTTTTTTTATTTAACAACAGGGCGAATATAAAGCTAAAGATTATGTGGCGAATATGCATAAATTTAATGCATTCTTGAAACCAGGAGCATGGCGTGCCGAGTTATTATTCTCTAAAGGTGACGATGAGAAAAAGATTGTGAATATTTATGGAGCAATTAGGGATTTAGGAGAGTAAAAAAACCTAAACAATGTTAACCAAAAATTGTATTTTAAATAAAATAAATTTTTGATTTTCTGGAAACCACTGTAAAACTCCTTAATCTAACCTCGTATAATAAAATTATTTTTGATTATTAACAAATAATTAATAAAACGATTAATATATGAAAATACAAAATTAAAAAGCGTCTAGAAATGACAAACAGCAGCAAACAAACACACCGAAAATAAACCCCAACCTAATCAAACGTGTCTATCAATTAATTTCTTTAAAAAAAATAATTATTAAATTACCTTAATAAAGCAGCAATAAAATTAAAAAATAAATGAAAAAGTTAATCAATAATAATTATTTAATTAATTTTAAAAAAATTGTTGCTTGAGTCACAAGTAAATAAAACGCGCAAATAATGACGTTTTTTTTTTCTTTTTGTATTTTCTCGCATTGTTATTAATCATTTAATTCAATAAATAAGTACGCTCGTGTATTATTAATTATATAATAGTAGATCAATATTTAAAAAAAAAGAAGCTTTTTCCGTGCACATTATATTTATTTACGAGATAACTTTTTTGTCTCTCCAAACACACACTGACTGTTCTAACTGTAAATGTTATGACGTTGATTGCACATTTAAATAATTAAATAAATGAAAAACACTTGATTAATTATCAATAATATTTAATAACAATCGTAATAAACTCCTTCTTCGTATCGTTGTTTTTTTTTTTTTTATTAATTTATTTATTTATTTAATTTTTTATTTCATTTTTTTTTTTAATTCACCCATGTTTTATTACGCTCTGTATCTTATCACAATAATTTTTATTATATTTTCAGTGTTGTTTATTCGCTATTTTTTTATTTTTTTGCTCTCTATTGTCTTTAACTGAAAAATCGTAATATATCCTAAATGCCAATTTTAATATTAATTCAGTTAAAAATTTAACGTCAAGCCCACAGCATAAATTATTGAACTTTATTGTTTTTAAGTCAGAGAGAGAGTGAAATTAAATAAGATTTTTTTTTTTTTACTTTACAGTGGTATAAAAGTGTCGAAAATAAGAAACTTTATGTGCATAAAATGCGTTATTGTGTGAATCAAAGGAAAAGGATTATTTTTGGATTTTTTGCAACACTTAATTGGTTTGTTCTGTTAACAAAATGTACACCGATTAAAGTGACATCCGATCCAAATGATAATTTAAATATGGATATTTTACCAAATGGGACAACATCACGAATGTTACCATTTGAGGATTGTGGTTAGTTTAATTACATTTAAAAAAAAAATTAAATAAAATAAAATTATATTGCGCAGTTAGTTTAAAACAAAAAATAAATTTAAAAAATCTACAACGCAGGCGTGTCAAGCTTTAATTGTAAAACAAATTAAATAATTTGTTAAATTTGAATAATTAGTAGCTCAGCTTCCTTATGTACACAACTAACCACTTAGTTTAATTGATTAATTAATTAATTAATTAAGAATAAAAAAACGTGACCTCAATACGATAAGAAAATAATCCTGAAAAATAAAAAACCCAGAGACACACTTTCCTATCGTTTTAATCTAGTTTATTACCTCATAAAACTCGATTACATTAATCTCAATTCCAACGTTAAGTGGTTTACAATAAATTTATTATTATTTACTATAAATAAACTAATTATTTAATTAATTGATAATTCTGTTGTATTTTTATTATCAACTGAATTACCTGTGCCAATATTAATAAATTATTTGTTTACAATTTTTATTGCTTTCATTTTTACAGGCTCTCAGTACGAACTACTTGGTATTGAAATTACAAATTGTACAACAACACCCTGTAAAATGATCCTTGGTAATACGGTTAACGTCACCGTTGAGTTTATTGGTGATGGTAAGTCATAAATTAATAAATCTGATTTTTTTTTATTTTGCTCATATTACACCAGTTTAAACCTGCAGAAAAAAAAGCTTTAAAAAGCATTAAAATCACTTTGCCGACGGCGTAGTAAAGAAAAATCAATTTAACCGCCTTTCACCGAAAGATACCGCAAATATCCTTAATAAAATAAAATGACTAAATAAAAAACACCAGATACCACGTCTTCACCAATCAAAACAGAATGTTTAATAAGCGCCTTATGAATCAACCAATAATAAAATAATTTACGTTTTAAATCATTTTAATTGGTTAAGCCAATTAATTAAACTTTGCCGCTTCGTTTTTATTTTGTTTTTTTTTTTTTTTTTTTTTTTATAGCAAATGCTAGGCAATAAAAATTATAAAGTAAAAACATTAAACACAAGCTTAAACGGTTGATTAAATGTATTGATTAAAAGCTTTCACCAATTACAAATGTTTTAATATTATTTAAGCTCTGCTGCGGTGATTTTTTAAAAGCATATCTGTCACATGTTTCGATGAGTAATCAAACACGATGTTTATATGCTTTACGGTGAGCTTAAGGAAGCTTTCCAATCACTAATTATAAAATAAAAAAAAAACAAATCCACTTCCTAAACATCAGATATATTAATATTTAATACAGTGACGCGTAATTTCTAAAATTACTACTTGAAAAACGCGTAATCAATCGTTGATTAAAAAATATTAAGATTGATTAGCAACAAATAAGCCCAAACAGGGATTTTCCGAAATACAATAATCAATGTAAAAGATACTTATCGTGTTACTTAGTGTTTTAAGTGTTTTTATTTTTGTTTGTTTATTTATTTTAACTAATTATTTCTTTTAATTAGACAAGCAGGTGTCAAATGATTAAAATTTGATTTATTTACAGAAACAGTATTATAGTAGCGTTTCAGACATTCATTTATTTTAAATTTAAGTTCAACGATTTTTTGCATGTTTTATTGAATTGAATCTGCTTTAGTAAATGTTACGTAGAAAGCTTAACAAAACTTAAACCATTCTACCCTCCATACATGTTGTTAGATTATAATGTATTTAAGCCAATGATCTATAGAAACGTAAACATGCCAATTATGCATGATTTAAAAAAACTAAATTTAAATGAAAAAAAAAAAAAACATCAGCAAGTGATTAGATTATCCTAGTAACAGTTCGATATTGATTGGTGAAGTGTTCACTTGCTGACGTTTTTTCGTATTTTTTTTTATCAGAACTAAAATGGGTATTTTGCGCTGATTTAAATATTTTTTTTTTTATTTTCGTTTAAAAATAGATTGATGAACAATAAGTGATAAGAAAAGTAACCGAAAAAAAAATGTTTTCATTTAATCAATCAAAACGTACGAAGCTTAAAAATTTAAATCTCTCGTGGTTTTCGTTTTTTTTTTTTTTTTTTTTCAATTATACAATTAAACTGGTTTAAATGTGAGCATCACACGTTAACCGGTTTTACTGATTAAATTACGTTAATTTACTAATTATTTTAATTAAGGTGTCATTACAACGTCGAATCTGATGCATGACGCCTTTTGGATTATAAATACAGTACCAACAAAAGCATTGGTGACACCAGAAAGTTGTGATGGCGTTAATTGTCCCCAGCAAGGTGTTGATGGCCTAACATTTTCCGCTGAATTATTTGTTGATGATGAACTGCCAGCGGTAATTATTTTTTATTTGTTTTAATTTAAATTTTAATTAATTAATTTTCTTTGTTTTAGCTACGGGGTACATTACAATGGAGCTTATACGACAGTGAAGATATTTTGGTTATTTGCTACAAAGTATCAATTAGTCTAGTCGTTGAATAAATACAAACACGGACAACGATTATCCAAATAATGAAACAAAACAAAAAAAAACGCTAAAACCTCCAGAAATTAATTTAAATTTTTTTTATTTAACGCAATTAATTTTTGTAATAATTTTTATTTCATCCAGATGGCAATATAAGTTTATATGGAATTTTTTTTAATTATTTTTTTTTTGGTTGTGCTTTTATTGATTAATTAATCAAAGCACAAGTACTTTTTCTAGTAAATTCAAAATTCAAAATTTATTTAACCTAAAGCTTTTAATTAATTGATTAATTTTTAAACTTAATATAAAAAAAAATTATTTTATTATGCATAAAATTAAATTAATTGTGTTTTTAACAATTTTATTTTTATTATTTATTTATTCTTTATAGTTTTTTTTACTAATTAATTAATAATTAAAAATACTGATCTCAACATTTATTGATTTATTTTTCATTAATATTTATTCTTTTATTTTTGCTGTAATCTTTTTTATTTTTTTTTTTTTAAGCTTATTTTGTGATATTAGAATTTAGATTAAATAATGATGATGAATGAGAAATTATTTCCTCTTTTTTTTTTTTTTTTCTTTTAATGTTTGTGGTTTTTTTTAAATTAATTAATAATACGAGTGTGATTACAGAAATAAGAAAAATAATAAAAAACAAAAAAAAAAAAAATTTATTTGTGCTTCATACAAAAACCAATAATTTATTACCGTTACCGCATGCTGTATACAACAAATTATGTATCTTTGGTGTTATAAAAATTTAATTACATACGAAACGACACAATTAATTAATTAATTAATTTTGATAATTATCAAATTAATTTACAGTAATTTTAGGCTATTAATATTTAATTTTATTATTGAACGCAATAAATTTCCCATTGGTAATGTAAATAAATTATACAAAAAAAAAAAATGTTTTTTTGGTTTGATAAGAAATTTCTGGTATTAAATGATAAGGAATCAATATTATTCGCCTGAATTTATGTTTTTAAAAATTAAGGGAACATGATACAAGGTTTTAATTAATTAATTCTAAAGGGTTGTTTTAATTTGATTTACTTCTAAGCTTCTTTAATAAATATTAACCTTCATTGGTAGCCATTTTATAAAGGATATCTCAAAAGCAGAAGATTGAATATTAAATCAGTTAAAAAATAACACCTACAGTCCAATTATTATTATTATTATGATTAAATTATAAAAAAAAAAAAACTTTTAAGTTAGGTGAATTTACTTAGTAAGTAAACGGTATGAAAAGCTTCAAAAAATGTTTTATAATTTTTCATTCAGATGGCAGTATAGTTAAGTAAAATGAATAATGTTAAACCACGGTTTGTGGAATCTAATTAATCCATTTTTTTTTTTTAATTTAATTATTTTAATGATAATTAACTAATTAATTCAAATTAAAAAAACAAAAAATATTATGCGACATTTCGGTTATAATTATAAAGCAATATAAATGCTCCAGTTCCTGAACAGAAAGCATCCGGTAATTTTCCATGTTCACTTGTACTTTGATCGCGTGTCTGACTAAACCAAAAATTATTGAAAAGGAAAAAAAAATATAACAAAAAACATAATCAATTACCAGACAACAGATAATAATCGACGCATACAAATTTTGTCAATTACCTTAGCACCTGTTACAATAAATTACAAAAAAAAAAAAATAAAAATTAAAGAAAAACTTTTCCAAATCTATCCGCAATTGTCTAAGTTGAACACCTGAACAATAATATTTCTTAAGTATATAAATTAAAATACAAAGTAAATAGATTAACCTATATGATAATTATGACTTTAAACAAATAAATAATAATTTAACTTACTAATAAAACCAACCAAAGTCATCAACACCTGTTACCAAATTTTCATTATTATCAGCGACAGACAAAACTATTTTTATCATAAAATTGAAAATTAAAAAAAAAAAAAAAGAATTTGAAAATTGAAAATTCAATTCGTATAAAAGGTTTGATAAATCCTATGCATTTCATTACACTGGTTCTATATTCCGTACACTAAACAACAAATTAATCAATAATTTAATTAAAAATGTTCCGTTACATTTTATTGGTCGCCGCTGTCATCCCAGCTATTTTGGGTGGAGCTGTCATTGTAAAACCATGTAAGTATTTTGTGTTTTAATTTTCTACATTCATAATAATCAAATTTAATTTTTTTTAATTATTTAAGGTACAATTGGTAAATTACCAACAGAAGTTCGTATTGCTGGCTGTGCTGCAACCCCATGCTTATTAGTCCGTGGCTCTGATGCTGATATGGAACTTGACTTCACCATTGGTAAATAATTTATTAAAATTATTTTTATTAAATTACTGATTTTTAATTTGAATTATTCTATTATAATTAGGCAACACTAATGTAGAATCATTTAAACCCGAAGTAAAAGCAACCGTTTTAGGAATCACAGTTAATTATGATTTACCTGTTGATAAACAAATTGGTTGTGATTGGTTGATCGGTAACACTTGCCCACTATCTGCAACTGAAGACGTCACATACAATCTAATCATGCCTATTGACGTTACATATCCAAAGGTTAAGTTGACAATCCAATTGTCACTCCTTGATCAGAACAATGAAGTCCTCACCTGCATGAATGTTGATGCTGAAGTTGTTGATCCATAAATTTTACATTTACCATCGACAATATATTATTTAAACAATTTTTTTTACGTAAAAATCATAACAAGTACACAATAAAATTCAATAAATTATATTATATTAATTACCGAAGCTTTTGGTATCAAAAACACATTTATTTTAATTAGATCCTTGGTGTTTGTGTCAGTCAGTAAAAAATCGTTTTGAATTTTTTTTAGGCAATTATTTTTTATTTTTTTTTTTAAATTATATAACAATATCAAAAGTAAGTAATAAGTTAACCCATGATTGAGGTGGTTACTCTGAAGCAGCCAAGGGATGAACCATCATCACCGACCATGTTGGCTTCAATGTCGACTACATCAATGGTTTGGGATGATTCGAAGAGCATGGTAAGACGGTATGTTACACTGTCTCCAGCGCTAACTGGGCAACTTCCGGCTACAAGGTTGGCACAACCATCAGCAGCCTCTGGTGGGAAATCGTATGGGACTTGGGTTCCATCGGGTAAGAAGGCTTCAACTGTTGCTGTCATTGTGTTACTGGCTGTTGGGACATCGAAGTCAATTTCAATGGTGTGAACTTCACCAATTGTAAGTCCGCAATCGAATGTTGGGCATCCTTCCATACGGATTCCAGTTGGGAGTGGTGCACCATTAGCGCCTTAAAAAGAAAGTTTTGTTAGTTATTTTCCCACAGAATTCTCCGGTTTCGTGGCTACTTACATTGTTGTTGGGCAGCAACGAAGGCTGGGATGAGGGCCAAAAGTAAGTACTTGAACATTTTGATATGTTTTTAGGGTTTTTTGTTTTCACAAACTGTTAGCAGCTATTAAACAAAACTGAATGATTTTTATGGCAATCACACTGCCTATTTATACTTACGTCGTCTACGAATTTTAATTTATCTAGACAGTAAAACGTAAGCAGAAAAGGAAAAAGAAAAAAACAAAATTGAAATTGAAATTTGAAATCAAGAGCTTCTTAAAGATAAGGCGAATTTATTTTCTTTTTATTCGTTGTTTTTGGTAATTAATTCAACGTTCACTAATTAATTTATTGAATTTTTATTACTATGCAGTTAAAGCCTGAAGTATTATTATTATTATTATTGCGTTATCAATTGATAAATAAATTATTGTAACAGATACAAAATTACTTTGGACTTGATTGCGTTTTTTTTATTTTTCGGTGCCACAAGCAATAATCTCTAGAGTTTAATTTTATGATATGAGTTTTCCAAGGTAATCACATAAAAAAATCATCAAGACTCTCTAGTGCATAATCGTCAAGTACAGTGATAAGAACCAGACTATTGGTCTGCATAATATGTTTATGCATAATAAGCATAACATTTACAATCAAAATTGTATTCGTAAAATAACAAAAAGTAGAAAATATTGATAAGAAATTTCGCTAATTAATGATTAATAAGTGCTAATTCGCCGAAATGTATGTACGAAAATGTTGTCCAGACCTTATATTAGCTGTATTTTGAGAAGCAGATTTTTTCGGGGCAAACTCGCCGAAAATTGAAGAAAAAGCGGATACTTTGTATGCATTTTTTTCCTCAGAGTTTCGATGAAAAAAAAATGAATTCCAAATAGGCAGAAACTTAGCATAAATTCTCTTTAGAACCACAGATACTGGTTAGCCCAAAAAAAAATTATTTCTCAAGTTATGGAACTCTGAAATATCGGAAATCAATATTGGCCAAATATATCGCAATGACACTTTGTTGCACCGTCCTTGAAATATACAAAGTCGTGCTAACTAGCTTAGGACACCCAGTGTAAAAGTACTTGATTGTAAATTGTTCTTTTTTGATTATTATTATCATTAGTCAACAGACAAACGCACTACTAACCCAACAAACACAATTGATAAAAAAAAAATTTGATAAAATCTAAAAAATAATAAATTAATTAATTGACTGTTGTTAACGGTGTTGCTGGTGGTGGTTGAAGTACTTTTTGTTTTTATTATTTAATCTTATCACTAAGCTATCACTAAGTAAGAAGATGAATAAATATTTTGGGAAAATACTGTAAAGAAGCAATAATTAGTTGATAACGGAAAACCTTGTTCATAAATTAGCAAGGCTTTTGGTGGAAAAAACATTTTTTATTGTTTTTTTGTGTTGGTCAGTAAAAATCGTTTTGAATTTTTTTTTAGGCAATTATTTTTTATTTTTTTTTTTTAAATTATATAACAATATCAAAAGTAAGTAATAAGTTAACCCATGATTGAGGTGGTTACTCTGAAGCAGCCAAGGGATGAACCATCATCACCGACCATGTTGGCTTCAATGTCGACTACATCAATGGTTTGGGATGATTCGAAGAGCATGGTAAGACGGTATGTTACACTGTCTCCAGCGCTAACTGGGCAACTTCCGGCTACAAGGTTGGCACAACCATCAGCAGCCTCTGGTGGGAAATCGTATGGGACTTGGGTTCCATCGGGTAAGAAGGCTTCAACTGTTGCTGTCATTGTGTTACTGGCTGTTGGGACATCGAAGTCAATTTCAATGGTGTGAACTTCACCAATTGTAAGTCCGCAATCGAATGTTGGGCATCCTTCCATACGGATTCCAGTTGGGAGTGGTGCACCATTAGCGCCTTAAAAAGAAAGTTTTGTTAGTTATTTTCCCACAGAATTCTCCGGTTTCGTGGCTACTTACATTGTTGTTGGGCAGCAACGAAGGCTGGGATGAGGGCCAAAAGTAAGTACTTGAACATTTTGATATGTTTTTAGGGTTTTTTGTTTTCACAAACTGTTAGCAGCTATTAAACAAAACTGAATGATTTTTATGGCAATCACACTGCCTATTTATACTTACGTCGTCTACGAATTTTAATTTATCTAGACAGTAAAACGTAAGCAGAAAAGGAAAAAGAAAAAAACAAAATTGAAATTGAAATTTGAAATCAAGAGCTTCTTAAAGATAAGGCGAATTTATTTTCTTTTTATTCGTTGTTTTTGGTAATTAATTCAACGTTCACTAATTAATTTATTGAATTTTTATTACTATGCAGTTAAAGCCTGAAGTATTATTATTATTATTTATTTTTTGGTGCCACAAATTCTTCTAAGATTTAAATCCATAGTAACATCTGTAATGATTACAAAAAAAAAAAAAAAAAAAAAAAAAAAAAACAAATTAGAAAAATAAGAAAAATGTAAAATTGTATGGAATCGCTTATCGTATAATCAAATTAATTTAATTTTTTTGATAACATTGCATTTCCACCTGCCCCCCTAGTGAGTAGTTTAAAAAAAAACCAAAAACGTAATTAGGACAGAAATATTGAATTCCCAAGATAACAAAAATGTGGCTGCACTTATCGAAACCGACAAAATTTCTTTTTCTTTTCATTATTTCATTAATTAATAAATAAATTCAAGATCCAGAAAGATGATATTTCATAATATTTAGTGAAATCTCTCTGGCAGATTAATGAATGAAAAATTTTAATTCATGATAAATTGTTTTGGGAAATTTATTTTATTCCTATTTTATTCTATAAAAAGGTGTAGCTTGTCAGATGTTATTCATTCAGTTTTGTTAGCTGCCTCTAACCAGTTTGTAAACACAAAAAAAAATTAAAAAAAAACATTTCACAATGTTCAAGTACTTACTTTTGGCCCTCATCCCAGCCTTCGTTGCTGCCCAACAACAATGTAAGTAGCCAAAAAACCAGAGAATTTTGCGGAAAAATAAATAATAAAACTTCTCTTTTAAAGGCGCTAATGGTGCTCCACTCCCAACTGGAATCCGTATGGAAGGTTGCCCAACATTTGATTGCGGACTTACAATTGGTGAAGTTCATACATTTGAAGTTGATTTCGATGTCCCATCAGCCACCAGCACAATGACAGCAACAATTGAAGCCTTCTTACCCGATGGAACTCCAGTCCCATACGATTTACCAGCAGAGGCTGCTGATGGTTGTGCTAACCTTATTGCCGGAAGTTGCCCAGTCAGTGCTGGTGACAGTGTCACTTTCCGTCTTAGCATGCCATTGGATTACGCCGAAGCCATTGATGAAGTCGACATTGAAGCCAACATGGTCGGTGATGATGGTTCATCCCTTACATGCTTCAGAGTAACCACAACAATCATGGGTTAACTTTCTAAATGACTTTGATATTGTTATCTAATAAAAATGAAACAAAAAAAAACTAAAAGAAAATCTTTTTTTTCTAATTTTTTCATTTTTAAATCGTTGGAATCACTTCTGAAAATTAATCTTTTGCACTCATAACTTTCATAATCATTTCATTTTTTTTTTTTTTTTGCCATTATGACCTTTTTGCTACAACATCGATTAGGTGATTTTATAAAAATAATAATTAAATCGATTACCCAGCACAATCAGTTTTAATTATAAAGAAATCAATAAAAAAAAAAAAAATTATTTGCGTTTGATTAATTTTTTTTTATAGAATTATCTATTTGATAAAGGGATAAAAATGACAAAAATATAAAATAGCATAATCAGCTAATACCATGAACATTTTGATAAGAGAAATCTTAAAGACTCACCTTGAATATCACAGGTGCAACCATTGCGAATGCAAGTAAATTAGATGCACTTTAGATAAATAAAATAAACAAGATAAACGGTATACAAAAACAAAAAATTATTTATTGATAAGATTTAAGCTATTACAGGTGCTATAACAATTACATCAATTTCAAAGCATGCAACAACAACGTCGTTGTCACCAACCAAGGAAAACTCAAAGCCAGCACTTATATTATCAAAAGGACTGTCAATCGGTAAATCGATCATGTACATAGCACTGTCACCAGCTGACAGTGGGCATGTGCCGTCTAGTAGATCTTCACATGCGTCCATCCGTTCATCTGGGATTGTATGCGGTATTGTTAGGCTCAAAAAGTAAATAAACACCTGTGGTCGCATTGTTGTGGTGGCTGTTGCTCCAGTTACTAAAAAATTATTTCCACAAAAAAAATATTATTCCGATATCTTTAACAATCAAAAGATCATCTCATGCCTGTAAAATCTATTTCCATGTGATATGGGTCCAGGTGTACAAAAACGCAGGGTTGTAAATCACATCCCTCCACCCTTATTTCATTTGGTGTTGGACTTCCATTGCGGCCTTAAAAAGCAAAACAAAACAAATTAACATTTTTTTTTTTTTTTGGAATTACTTCTCCTACTTACACTGGCGAAAATCAACGGCTAATGCCAAATTCGGTAAAATCACAGCCGCAACAAGTGCATAAATTAAACATTTAAACATTTTTATCAAATTATTTTTATATTTTTTTTCTTATTTTATTTAGTAAAACTTGTCTCTAGTCCAATTACCAACTACAAACTTTTTTTAATAACGAAAAAATTTCAATTTTAAATCGTTTTAATAGAAATAATTTATCATTGAAATCTCTAAATGATAGAAACAAACAAAATTAAGCAAACAAACATTATTTAGCTAAATTATTGATTAGATAAATTAAATTTTTTAAAAATGTCAAAAAAATTAGTTTTTTTGTTTTATTGCTAGCGATTCAAACGAATAATTCCACTTTGCGCATTACTTAAACATGGCCGCTGAATGAGTAAATATAATAATATAAAAACAATAAAATTACCTGCAATTAAGATTAAAGCAGATAAAGATCCCGGCTAACGCATGTTATTAATCATTTAAGCGCAATGAACTATTTTAATTCACTTGAGAAACTCTTATCAAAGTTTAACAACAGGCTGTATACTCATTTTCTATTCACTATAATATTGATAAGAGATAAGCAAACAAACGCTAAGTGACATCTTTTAAAAGTTAAACCAAAAAAAAAAAAAAAACTAATTTTTTTTTCAATCCAATTTTCAAACCACACAAAGCTTTTTCCTGTAGTCGATCGTCTCCTGTTTTATTTACTGCAGAAATGGCGAGCTTTTTGTGGTGAATTCAATTTTATAAATAAAGCAAAACAAAATAACAAATTTTTAATAAGATAAAATTGCTCGGATGTTTTTATTCCCCCATATTTATCAACAAAATACAATTTAAAAAACGAAAAAAAAACAAAAACATTTTCTTTAGCAACAAAAAAGCTATAAAATAATTATCTTTCATTGCTTAACAAAGATAGGGAATTACTTAATCAAATGATTAATTAAAAATACAAAAAAAAAAAAAACATAAACAAACATTGATAAGGATTAAATAAGCAAAAAACCAGTGATCAAACTCTGGATAAATAATTTAATATTTTTTTGCCGAACGAATTTGATGATTTTTGATGAAATGAAATTTGTGAGTAAATTTGATGGAAAAAAAGAATGTTTGATAAAGCTTTGTAGCTGCATAAAGCCAATCAAGGTAATATTAATCTGGTTTCGTTTGGATTTTTTTCGTAATAAATTTTTATTTTAAATAGATAAGCTATACAAAGACGCCATAAGGTCACTATCTCCAATCACAAATTAAAAACGAATCGAAAAACTTTACAAAGTACAGTGAAGTTCAATTCTTTATGCACAAGTCTTGGAGTTTTTGATTATCGCTTAGTTCAATCTTATTAAACTGTGAATATTACAAAAAACTGATAACAATGATCGTGGTTTCTAGTTCAAAAACCATTGGTGTTAATGTTTTAACACTTTGCAAGACTAAACCCCAACAAATCCAACTATTTAATCCTTAAATACCAACATCCACAATATTCAACACATCTTTAATAAAAAAAAATAAATAAAAAGAAAACCCATGCACAATAACCATGTATTCAGGCTCCATTAATCATTTTGATTACTTAATTGCATACGCAGAAAGTAATCCCGTTTAAATTTCAAACACACGATGGAGCTGAGAGGTCGAAAATATTTCATTAAAAATTTTAAAAAATCAGAAAAAAAAATATATTTTTCAATTTATATTTGCATTAATAATAATAAAATAATTAATAATAAATTATATATAAATTGCATTGATAAATCAATCAAAAAAAAAAAAAAATAAATAAAAAATTAATTTTTAATTTTTAATTTATCTCCTTCTACCTAGCTTGATAAATTTTATTTAAAAAATTTATTTCAATTTATTAATTTTTTATTATTTAATCGGACAAAACGATCAATTACTTATTAAACTCGCTATCAAATGTGATAAATAATTATTTTTTTCATTTTTTAATCAAAAATTTTTGTTCAATTACAAAAATGCCACAATAATAATAATAATAATAATAATAATAAATAAATAAATAAATAAATAATAATAAAAAAAAAACCAAAGATAAATTGTCCCCAATCAACAACAATAACAACAAAAACCAATAATTGAGATTAACTTTTTGTTTTTGTTCCCAGACTATAAATTCAAAGACAAAATTGTTCTACAGATCAGTATACACGGTTCGTGTTAATAAAATTATTCAAAAGTTGAAAAAATAAAGCAAAAAAAAAAAAAAAAACAATTCACAATGTACAAGCTTTTGTTGTTAGCCGCATTAGTACCAGCATTAGTATCTGGACAAATCTGGACAACATGTAAGGAATTTATTTATATTTTTCAATATTTGTTACCGATAGAAATTAATTGATTTTCGTTTTAAAAACAAAAAGGCAGAGGAGGTGGTGATCTTCCAACTGATGTCCGTATGCCCGATTGCCCAACAATGGATTGTGGTCTTGTTAATGGCGAAGTATCAACAATTGAAATTGACTTTGAAGTAGCAAGAGGAGCCACAGCAATGACAGCTGTTGTCAATGCATTTATGGGTATTATTGAGATTCCATACGATCTTCCAGCTGAAGCTGCTGATGGTTGTGCCAACCTTGTTGCTGGTGCATGCCCAGTCGCACCCGGCGAAAATGTAACATACCGTCTAACCATGGCCGTCGACTCACCAATCAACAATATCCCAGTCACCATCGAAGGATCCATGTACGATGAAACCAACGCACTCATTGGATGCTTCAGCATTGACACCACCATTGGAACCCCATAATTTTATTAACATAATTTATACAATTTGACCACAATAAAAAAAAAAAAATTTTTTTTACATTACTCTGTTAGTAATTTATTTCTTCGGTTTTTTCTCTACATATTATAGTTCGTTATAAGGATCAGAGTTGGTGGGAAATTTACTTTTGTATCTTTAAAAGTTAGAAGACAGTATTGTGCCCACCATCTCGTTTCATTGTTTTAGTGAAATTATTGCGCCTCCCCATGAAAAAGAAATTTATTCCACCCACATGAGCCGGATATTTGATGATAACAAACAACTTCAACTATGCAACATTTTCCGTTAGATTTAGTTCACTTTATTCATTATAAATTAGCTTACTTGCTGTTACTTGCTTCAGGATATGTCTAGGAATCTCTAAAATTCCATAAACTTATTTTACCAGATAAAAAACATTTCTTTTGCTTAATTTATTTTTATTTTTTTGTATAAATTTGAATAAATTTTTATTTTTTGTGATAAAACCAACTTATGGTAAAATTGTTGCATCTGCCATAAAACAGAAAACTTTTTCGCCAACATCATCAACCAGGAACACTTCAAAGGTGACGTCCACATTAGAAATTGGTGCTTCAACAAGCATACCAAGGGAATAAACAAAACTGTCACCAGCGGCAACTGGACATGAACCGGATATTAAATGATTACAAGCATCTTTCACATCTTCTGGTAAATCGTATGGTAGCTGAAGTATTCCCATGTGTGCGTTAACGTACGCTGTTAACGTCTCTGTGTCACTTGCTATTTTAAAATTAATTTAAAAATTAAATAAATAATGTAAAATTTGTTTTAAATAACTCCTTACGTGCTGTAAAGTCAACTTCAATCGTTACCACTTCATTGAGATGTAAATCACATCTTGGCGAATCACATCCTAACACACGAACATCGGTAGGCGCTTGTCCCGCTGAACCTATTTAATTCAAAATTCAGAAACAAAATCAATAGAATCAAAACACAAAGCACAAAAACACCAAAAAAGCCAAAATTTACATGATTGAAATGTGAATTCACAGAATATCGCTGGAATTAGGGTGGCCAACAAAAGTAATTTAAACATTTCGGCAAATATTTATAAAAAAAAAAAAAAATAACTTAAAAAAATCAGACTCAAAAATTTAATTAAACCGTAAATTGTCTACTGTGGTAGACACTGACTATAAGTTAAATTACAAAACCGGAAAAATAAATAATTTTCTTTACTTAAATAGTGAAAAAAATGTCGTAGATAAGTTTTTTTTTTCGTATGTAAAAAAAAAAAAAAAAGCAAAAACAAAAACTTAAGTAAGATTACCAGGTGTTCATTTGTTTTCAATTATTTAAGCTGCTTAGATACAAAATTAATTTAATTATCATAGCCGCATGTAATGCACACAGCAGTGACCACAAAAAAAAATAACTTAAGTCTAGTCGTGGACTTTTGTTCTATTTTTATTTGTTTTTTTTTTAATCAATGTACTTTCTGTGACCTTGATTTAATTTTTTCCGTACTTTAATTAAAGCTCAATATACATACATTAAGTAAAACAGTGTAAATAATCAAAAACAATTTTGATTAAATGGATTATAGTTATCGACTTTGAAAGTAAACTTTTCAATTTTTCAATGCACTTTTAATCAAGCGTTAAAGCAGCTAAACATTTGCAAGGTTTCTGTAAAAAAAAAAATCAATACAAAGGAGGTATCGCTCGAGTTACACGAGCTGTACTAAACAAAAGGATTTTTCACATGTATATAAGAAAGAAAAAAGGCGTCAAATTAGATTTTAATTAATTAATTTTTTTTTTTTTTTTTATTTAAAAATATATTTATGTTTTGTACAGAAAATTAAGCAGTAATATGTACTGGGACAGCGAAGCATACGGCATCATTACCAGCATCATCAAGAAGACGGAATTCAATGGTAAGATTAATGTTGGTGACGGGAGACTCAATTGGTGTTGCAACAGATAATGTTAATTCATCACCAGCGGTTACTGGGCAACCACCGGCTGTTAAGAATTGACAACCTTCTGATAATTCCTCACCCAAGTCAAGTGGAATTGTGATAATTCCAACTCTGCCAAGAACATCAATTGTTAATGTGTCGGTATTGCCGGCTGCAACAAAGTCCATATCGAAAACTAATTCCTCATATGGTACCAATTGGCATGGTGCAACATCACATCCAACAACGCGTACCTCTGTTGGTGCTGGTGAGCTTCCACCTTTTTATTATTTAATAAAAATAAAAAAATAATTTTTTTAATCAAAAACAAAAACCAAATAGCAGGACACTAACATGTTTGGAAGTTGACACCGTATGCAAAGGCTGGTAATAGTACAGTCAAAAGTAAGAATTTGAACATTTTTACTGTTTTTTTTTTTTAATTAATTTAATTAATTTAATTTAAACAAAGTTTACACGCACGTAACAAAATATATTTAATATTATTTTCTTATTTTCCAAGTGTTTTTATAACGAAAAAATTATTTTATCCTAACTGGGAAAAACCATAAAAGATTCTTTGATAAGATTTTAGTTTACTTTTTACGTTTATTACTAATATTTGTATTAATAATAATAATAATAATAATAATAACAATATTAATCAATAAGTAATAAATTATTAATTAATTGAATTAAGTAATAAACGATAAATATTACAAAAAAAAAAATAAACGTGAATGTCCAGTGATAAGATAGACGTCAAATACGCGTTTTTTTCTTCTTTTCATTTATTTTGTAAAGAGATTTTACAACAAACTTTTTTCCATTTCTTAATTATCGTATTGAGGGGGTTATGGGCTTAGTTTGTTTTAATACCTTTACCAGTGTTCCACAGTAACAAGTGATCTTCGTTTTATGGTTCTCTTCCTGAGTTATCCCAGTGTAATTTAATTTTTTTTTTTTTAAACTATATTGTGCTGTTACTTGTTGCTGTACGCTGAAAAACGCTTTAACGATTATTCTAAAATGTGCATAAAGCTTTAGGAATTATTCGAGAATGTGTCTTAAAAGTTTGTTATTTGATTTTGCTTAAAGTCATCAGTTTTTAATTATTTTAAACCTTTAAATAAGCTTTTGATGTACAATTTTCTGTGCTAAATGAAAAACAATTTTTTTTTTTTGTGATATTTTCGCATTGAAATTACCAACAAATCCTTTTGTAACAAAGTAAAATTAATTGTCTATGCTAATTACATGATTTTAATTAACATTAAATTGAATCTTCAATCTTCAAGTAACAAAATCAATGAAAAAATAATTTTATATATGTTTAGATCTAAAAACCTTCAAATTTCTACAACAAACAAAAAAAAAATGCGGCTCTAACCGCATTAAATTCCTCTAAAAAAAAAAAATAATAAATAGAAACATAAAGACTGATAAAACAATCACAAAATTACAATAAATAAATAAATAAATTTAATTTAAGTAGCAAAATAGTATAAGCAATCAATAAATACTCAAAAAAAAAAAAATATTTTTTCTTATCAAAACGACAAAAACCAAACAAAAGTGTTGAAGAATGAAAAAAAAAAAAAATTATCTAGCCGATGTTAATCAAAATAAAAGTTGATGAAACAAAAAAAAACAATAAATTTTAACTGATTAACCAAATAATAATAAATAATAATTTATATAATAAATTTAAATAAAAATAATAACAACAAATTGTCATGAGTGCAAATGACTTCACGAAACCAACAAAAAGCATTTTTTTTGTTTTGCTCTTATCAAACGAAAATATTTTTTTTTTTTTTTTTTTTTTTTTTGGTACCACAAGCAAATTAAGATTAATTATTTTATTTTAATCTGGTTAATCAGTAAACAATAATAAATTTTATTATAATTATTATTATTATTAGTTCAACTATTATGTTGACAAAAAAAAATATTTTAAAAGGCAACGAACGATTTAGCTAGACGAATCGGATTTTTGGTGTAAGAATTTTAGAAAGAAAAAAAAATGTAAATAAGCTGAAGTTTGATTGTGATATTCTGTGGAGCATTCAAAATCGACTATGTTCTACGTATTTGTCCTGAAAAAAATTATTTCTTGAGGTATCAGCAATTTACGTCCTAGGCAGGTATTTTTTATGGTAGTTGACACAGTAAATTTGCTGTAACTCTGTCAAAACTGAACCCAGAGTAGTTATTTTCATGTTTCTGAATTCAAAAATAAATTCTCTATCCAAGTCGTAAATAATAGTATAGAGTCTAAAGAACATTTTGAGAAATAAATCCTAAGGAATGCAGAAAAACCACAATTTTTCATTGATTTCTGTTAGTTCCAGTGGGCATAACGAATCACATCGTTATTTTCGAGTAAAATAATAAACAATACAAGCAAATCTGTACACATAAATAGAAAGTAAAATCATAATAAAAAAATAAAAAGAAAAAAAAAAAACTCTTTCAAACTGCTATTAGGGGATGGATTTTATGTAATTTGAATAATTTATTTGATTTTAATGTGTCTCCACTAAACCGATTACGTTTATATAGAAAATATGAATATTTTTATCTTACCCTTACCACCTTACCATTTTCCAAGTATACTTACTGTATTTAGTACCATACAACAACAGAAAAAAAATATTTAAATTCCTATCTCAGCACGAAGGTATACAAAAAAAAAATGTCTAACAACGGAGAAAGAAAAGAAAAAAAAAACAAACAAATGACGATGTTAAATGGAAATTTAAGTCAGATATATCGGCCATTTTCAGTATTTTTTTACTATCTAAGCTTAAAATATTTTCTTTGATCTTCTCTCGTTTTTTTTTATTTCTGGTTACTTATTGAATCCATTCCACATTTTTTTTTTCGTTTTTAATTCTCTAAAAATATTTTTATTCATTTGCTTTGCGTCTTTTTGGTAGCATCACAAATCTATGTCTGACATAAAACCAGAATGAAAATACAAAAGGATTAAGTCGTCTACTTTTCTTTAAGTTTAAAAGGAAAACAAAAATGCTTTAAGCTGTCTGCTTATTTCGTTTTTATTTGATTATTTAATTTTTATGTTGATCTCAGCACATATCATGTCTATTTGTTGATTACCGATCAAGAGCAATCGTATGACACAGTTGATTGGTGGATACATTTTCAGGATAGGCACCTTCGCACGGTATGTTACAGTTTCCCCCTTTTTCAATGGACATTCCTTATCTATTAAATTCGCACATCCATCAATCTGTTCTTCGGGCAAACTATACGGCACTAAGTGTCCCAAAATATATCCATACAATTTCGGTTCTAGTGAGTAGCAATCAAAAGCTAAAAATAAAAAATTATTAATTTCAATTCTCTTAACTACGAACATATGGTATAATTTGTTATTTACGTAGCTCAAAATCAGCTTCTATCGTATAATTTCTACCACGCACTAAAATACATGGTGGATTCATACATTCCGAAACACGTATCTCAAGTGGTGCCGTTATATTTGTACCTTAAAGTACATTTTAAATTAATTATTTCACAAATTAAGTTAATTAACATAAAACTAATTACACTCGGTAAACTCCGTTGCACAGTAAATACAATTAGGTAGTGAAATTGTTAATAAAATTAATAAAAGCATAATGCCTGACAATTGAAATTAAACTAAAGCGAAAAAAAAATTTTTTTAAAGAACTTTAACAAGAAACCGTGAGTTTTGTTAAATCACGATTTATTTTATTATTATTTTTTTTTTTTTTTAATTAGTTTATTTTATATCGTCTAATACAAATAAAAAAAAAAGGAATAATTTTTAATTTTTCTTTAGATATTTCTGATTGATTAGAAATTTGTTTAGACAACAATTAGGCAAAGAAAAAAAATTCGTATAATTCGACTTGCGAGAACAACAAAGACCAAAAAAATACAAATTTCCAATGAATTGAATTAAAAACACATGAATTTTTTTTTTTTTTTTTTGCTTGCATTCTAAAATTTTATTAATATGAGATTATTTGTTTGTATAACATTTATGAAGAAACTGGAATAGAGAAACATATTAAAGGATTTTCTAATTCGTCCACTATCCGCAATTCAAAACCACTGTCTAAAATCAATGGTGCTGTATCAGTATTCAATAATAGACCTTCGTTTACTTGAACTGGGCAATTACCATCTGTCAGTAAATCACAAGCAGGTACTCTTAAAATTGGAATATCTATACCGCCAATGATGGCTACTTGTTCTATGAATATTGCAGAAGAATTTGTAGCTGAGGTCCATTCTACTGACATGTTTAAGGGATCGTTTTGCAACAAAAAACATTTTAAAGTATCACATCCAGTTACATTTACAGATGTCGGTCCTTGTATGTTTGCACCTTTATTTCCGGTAATAAATAATACAAAAAAAATTAATATACGAGAGACTAACTAGTAACTTAAATAATACAAACATGTATTAAAGGTGATTCCACAAACAAACACCGGTAAAATTACCGTCAAGATAATGAATTTAAACATACTTAAATTGTCTTTGAAGTTATCTCTTCTCACTTAGTTTTTTACTCACTTACAGAACGTTTTTTACTAAACTGTTACTTTACTTAATTTTTATATTGTTCCCATGTGTATATATAGTGTTTTAACTTCATTAAAAATCACAATTTATCACTTACTATTGTAATAAATTTATTTTTATTTTTTTGTAATAATTCTTATCATGATTAAAATGATTTAATATATTAAATATAAATTAAAATATATAAATATAATTTATATTAATATTTAATTTTTATTTTTTATGTAAAGATAAGAACAAACTAATTTAATATAGTGATTAAAAAAAAAAAAGAAAAGAAAAATAAAAAAAAAAAATTTCGCCAAATATTATGCACATTTTAGAGATATATTTTTTAATTTTCCTTAAGTGATAAACATTGATATAGACAAAATATATTTAAGAGATTTTGGTATTGTATCGTGTTATGGGATGTGCATATTAGGGGTAAATAAAAACAACAACAAAAAATTCACTCTTAATAATCTAAGCAGAGACGAAGTGTAATAAAGTTTAATGCAAATAAAAAAACAAAAAGATGCTAGAGGAATCTATATAAACACTTGTGGCATTTTTTTCTTTTTAGTACAATATCTCACTAGAAGCATCCTGAAGCATCCTGATTCTGTTTATTTTACATTAAAAAAATATTGTAAGTAAAATTCTCAATCAGTACCAGATACAGTGTTTGGTATATGGCGCCTCCATACACGAAATACCGTTCTGTAAAATAATCTTAAAAAATCCCACACACACACATAAAAAAAAAATGGTTAATGTGAAAAAAATTGATATCTAATAAAAAGAAATAAAATCTATAGATAAATACTACTAAAAGTGCACAATACTCTTGGGATACTTTTCCCATTACGTTTCATTTCGTTTCGTTTAAAATTTTTCTATCCCATACGAAAAGGTAGGTAGTTTTTTTTTCGGCTCTCCTAACTGAAATACAATGGATGAAAGATTATTGATTTTGCAATTTTTTTTTTTTATTTAATTTCAATAGAAAATAGATTTTTTTTTATGATTTAGTTATCACTCCCGTAGAAACTTATTGGCTATTTGTTGGAAAATATTGTTGGAGAAAAATCTTCAAAATTTAATTTAATTTTGGAGGCGTAAGCGCATTTGAAAGAAACTATTTTCATCGCTTAATAACTGGAGTGGTATACCATGGAAATATTTAGAAAAAATTTAATTCTTTCAAGTACTGTGCAAAATACTTCGAAGAAATTCGTTACACAACAAAAATACCAAATGAAAATTCCATTAATAAATGTTTAAACATTTCTTACGTATTTTTCATCGCTTTGATTATCACATCGCCACTGATTTACCCAGTTATCAAATTAAACTACCTTAGGCTTTATACAAATAACCTAATTACACCCACCAAAGAAAACATTTTTAATTAAAATTTAATATGGCTGAGAGAAAATGCAAAATAATTTTTTGGTTTTTAATTAATAAATAAATAATTTGAAATTCAATACGATAATGTAGAAACCACCCTTAGGGTTTTATTAAAAACTAAAATTTCGTAAATAAAACATTTTTTTTTTTATTTTATTTTTGATTTTTGAAAATCTTAGGTTATGGTTGTTATGGTCCCTTCCCTTCCTGGGTTATAGGATTTGATTTACTTTTATAACTTATAAGCAAAGTGGTTGTTTTAAAGCTTTCTTATATTAATCACAGTCATAGGTCATGTTGGTTAGAAGGGATTAAACTGCGGGTTTAAATTGCTTCTTAGTACATTTTAAACCATGCTGAATCTTCCAAAGTAATAATCAAAACCGAAACACTTTAAACTGACAGAATGACTCTGTGTAAACAGAAATTTTCTTTGACTCTAGATCTAGATAAAGAAACTACTCAAGTGAATTAACAAATCTACTCATCCAACACAACAACGAGCTGTCCAATGTGAATTAATTATTAATGTAAATAACCAGCAAAACCAGCAAGAAGTAATAAAAAAAAAAAAATAATTACCGTTTGCAAAATTAGCAATAAAAAAAAACGACAGGCCACGATTTAATTTTTTTTTTTTTTTGCTTAGTCATTCATCAAGCAATTTGTAATTTTTTTTTTTAATCAAATATTAAACGTGAATTTCATTCATCTTTTATGCATTTTTATTTTGCATTTTCACATTTGTAAAAGTATGAGAGAAAAAGTGCAGGTAGAAAGACAAAATGACGCCAAAATATATGTAGCACCTTTGATTATTCATATTAAAAAAAAATATATATTGAATTGTATGGAGTAAATAAATAATTAAGAAAATCGTGGAAAAAAAATTATAGGAAAACGTCAATAATAATGGTAGATGCTTTGGGTGCAAGTTTTTTTTCCATTTTATTTTTTCATAATAATTTCATGACAGTTTCATGTGCGACAAAGGGTGGTCTGGTGGTTTTTTATTTATCAACGTAGGACAATCAACAATTAAATGTTCCATCTAAATAGAGGTAACTGTCACTGGCTACTACTCATAATATTGAGTCCTTACCGCTTTTATATAGCTCCGTACAGATTTTGCTATAGTTATCCGTCAAAAACCTTTTACTTATCCCCAGAAGTTTAAAGAATTTCCATCAATAGAGAGAGAGAGTACAAAAACCTATAAATCGCACCCCTTATCTACATCATTTTTTTTTTTTTTTTATTAACAACGCAACACCCTGTTTAAAACATTTTTTTTTAAATTCATTTTTACCGCCACAACAATTAAACATATTATTAAAAAAAAAAAATAATAATATAAATTACCATCAAAAGTCATGTTATAAATTTTTTATATATTTTATTTTTTTATTATTATTATTATTAATTCAGAATAAAATTATTAAAAACAAAAAAATTCTTTTTTTTTTCTGTATAATTGTATGCGAGAAAATTAAAGAAATACAGAGAGAAAAAAAAACGTAGTGAATTTTAATTAAGTTTTTATGCATCCGTGTTGCACCTGTGGCGCCTTGTAATGTACAAAAAAAAAAAAAAAAAAAACCACTGCACCGTCGTGTTACCTGTTAAAATTCAATTATAATTATGCTAAACATTTTTTACAGTTTTACAGTGAAAAACAATTCAAATTACTTTTAAAAAAAAATAAAAATTTGCATACAGCAAAAACTGCTTTGTCGCTTTCAATCATTTTTTTTTTTTTTCCTATTTAAGTCGTACTAATTTAATATTTTAATTACATTAAAGCATGCAAAAAAAAAAGAAAAATTAATTAAATTCTTTAGTTTTCACAATTGTATTGTCACCAATTAATTAACTCGCTGAATTTATACAGAATAAAATACATGCAAGAAGGATACATTTTTATTCAAGAAACAAATCATGGAATTTAATTAGATTTTCTATTCAAGTGTTTTTCAAAAGCTCATTTTTAATTTAATTATTTTTTTAGTTCTGCTTATCAGTTCATCTGATGCCTAGTTTTTACTTAATAAAGCTGGATGTAGCATGTTGAAAAATGAAGAAAACTAAAAAAAAAATTCCAAATCTTCCTAAACTCTCCAAAAATCATTGATCCTAAAGAAACAAAAAAAAAACCCTGAATAAATTTGATTACATCTATTAATTGTTTATTAAATATCCGTAATAATAATAATAATAATAATAATAATAAAAGCAAAGTAATAATGTTAGGGTAGTAAAAAATAAAATAAAATAAAATAAAAAAATCACACCCCTCAGGCAACATGATGCCAAATTAGCTCTATTTTGTTACAGAGTAACATGGTATGAATGAAAATATTAAGGGTGCTATGCTATGCAATGCGTATAAATGTTTAAATGTTTATCGGTTGCCGTCGCCGTTGTCTACCAAGTAAAATATCGCCTCTGGTTGATTACGTACAGGAAATCAACCCACCCTCTAAGCATTTAAACATGAACAATATGACTGATGTTAAACAATCTATTAGTCTGTCGAGTGTTTATTGTTTGCTTCCTTTCGATTTTTACCGAATGTTATTACCGCTGTTTATTACAATTATTTTGTGTTATTGATAAGATAGCGAAGATTTCTCATACAGAAAAATTTCGTGGTTTTATTACAAAAGGTATTTAATGTGTTAAAACGGAATCGAACTTCTTTGTTGATCAAATCAATACCATTACGGTTAATTAGACCCGTAGAAATACAGCGATTTGCCTTACGGTGTTAAACCGCCTCTGAAACGCTAAAACATGTCAACACCAGACACTTCATTACGAATAATATTAAAAAAGATAAAAAAGCGTCTCATTAGTATAAGTTTAACGGTTTCAAAACATCGTAACAACCGTAATTTCGCTCACTTAATTACAATCAAGATGAAAAAAAAAAATTCTTTAGATTTTTCTCGGTAATTAAAATTGCAAAAATGATTTTTTTTTTCTCTCAATTTTATATTAAAAAACAAAAATCGTCAATAAGCAGCAACGCAAAGTGAATAAAGAAAGCAATCAGCTGTACAATTATACTTGGAACGTAAGTCCTGGGCACGGACACGAGATTTAAATTAAAATTAAAAAAAAAAAAAATAAAATAAAATTCACTTCAGTTTTATTTCTATTTTATTTTAATTTGATTCGTTGTTGTTGTTGTTGTACAAAGTATGTCACTAATTAACTCAGGTATTTTGTGTTAAAAAAAAAAAAATAATAAATAATTTTTTTTATTCTTGTTGTTTGAGTAATTATTGAAAGAAATTTTCTTTAGAATATTTTTATTTATTTTTTTTCACGTGAGGGATGATTAATATTTTAATTAAAAAAAAAAGAAAAAAAATAATAAAGACGAATTTAGGGATGTTATGTAGGTGATTAATTATCGGTTTACTCTCGTTACAAAGTAGATTTTTATTAATAAAATGATTGTGGGTGTGAAGAGGTGGTAAATATAATATAAATATCGGGTATTTATAAGAAATTTTATGCTTTTCAAAGAAGATCCTTATAACCACCTAAACAGTAAATCCATCTCTGATATTATCACCAATAAACACCAACGAATAACTAACAAATCTATCGACAAACATAACAAGCGAACAAATCAATTCTATGATTTCCATTTATCTACATCCTTAACACAATTCACAACGATAGTTAATAAAAAAAAAAAAAAAAAATCACAAAACAAGTGACATCTAATTTGCAATTTTTTTTTTTATTTAAAATATTTAAAAAAAAAAAAAAAAAAACCACCCACGCTTTTTTGATTTTATTAAAAACGAAAAATGTTTTCATTTTTTAATTAATTAATTAATAATTATAAAACAGCCAATGGAATTTTGTGTAAAAATAAATTAAATCAAATGAATGTGTAGCATCGGTCCGTAACAGGAGTATAACTAATCAGTTTCAACCATCACCCACAATTGTAGCAATAAAAGCAGCAGCAACAATACACAAAAACATTTAATAAACACAAAAAGGTATTTTAATTATAAAATAATCAAAAAACATTTCACCTGTCTGGTATAGAAACTACAAGGAAATAAAAAATATTAAAAAAAAAAATAAATACAAATCAGTCAAGTGTTGTCCTTTTAATAATGTGGTCAAATGTGGTCCCTTCATTTATTTCCACTGACCAAACACAAGTTGTTATTTCTTGTAAAAATTATTTTTTTACTTTCTATTCACACTTTTTTTTCTTTTTTTAGTTTTCCCAATGTTTTAAAAGGACGAACGCATAGTGATAATGTTCAGTCACTGATAACATCCCTTTTTGTTTAAAAACAACCAAAAAAAAAAAAAATTCTGAACAATAATGATTGAAATGGATGAAATCCTTTCTGGAATTTTGTAATTGAGATATTTTCTGTTTATTTTTCAACCCGGAAAAAGCATAAAAGGGGAAAATCAAACATATGTGTGTAACAAGTGTTAAAACAAGGGACTGATTTTCACTAATAATGCCTTAAATAACTAGACCAATTTCCTTTGTATTGTGTTTTATCGTAGAAACATTATAAAATTGTATTTTAATTGTAATTAACCTTTGCTATTACACACTGGTATTCGATATGATGAAAAATCTATTTTTATTAAAGCATCATTTTATTCTGTCAAATTTTTCACTAGATTATTGTCTCACCTTTGTTTTCAAATAAAAAAAAAAAAACATTTTTTTTTAAAGGCGATAATGTAGCAAAAACATCAAACGCGACAAAGTGATAAGCACCGTCGTAACCGTCACACATGATATTTGTTAAAGTTGACACAAAATGAGTGACAAATCAAATATATTTATAAATGGATTTAAAAAAACACATGAAAAGGTGAAACTGCGTAACATTTTTCTTTAATTTTCTTTATTAAATTTTCATCTTACTTATCTTCTGTAGGAGGAAATTGGAAAATACAAAAAAAATTCTTTTGTTGTGTAGAAAAATCGGGTACGTAAAGAAGATTAACTGTAGGCATGTGAAGGAACAGTAAAATCTTAATGTCACAATCCCTAACATTGATTTTAAATGAAAATAATTTTCTACAAGAATATAAAATAACAACAGTGCGCTAGACGTACAGGAATATTAACATCGAAGCAGTAATATTGGGAAAACATTGTGAATTCAATCAAAAAAAATAATAATAATAATAATAAATTTTTTTTTATTTAATTAAATTAATTTTGAAAATTAGGTAAATAGTAAAAATTCAGTGATTATGTAAGCACGACATAGAACAAAACATGCAATAAGTTTTCTTTAATTAAATTTTTATTGAACAACAAAAAAAAAAATTAATTTCTGTCACAATACCCCCCACAATACCAAATATCAATAAAACGGTGGTTATGGTTGTGCACGGGGGCACACACAATAGTCTGTGGTTACTTTCTGTGGTTAAAATCCAATCGGGAGTACAACAAAAAATAAATAAATAAAATAATCCAGAAAATCGCTACAGATTGTGTCTGACCTTTTCCCTTATAAAAAATTTCCGTTTTTTAAATCTGTCTATTGTTGTTTATTTCCCCATTGAATTTTTTTTATTTTTTCTTTTCTTTCTTTTCTATTATTATTATTATTATTATTTACTTCTGTTAAACTACTTTACTTAACTTTTCTTTCTATAACGTTAACACACCACCGACACCCCAACCCATCCAGTTATTATTATTATCTATGAAAATATTGTCGCATGCAATGCATTTATTTATTATTTGTCATTTCAATTTGGGTTTTTTTTTTTTTTGTTATTTTTTACATCAATACTTCAAACGTTAATATGAATGTGAATATTAATAGAAAGTTAAAAGGCGATGGTACAGTATCGTTTCGTTAATATAAACCCAATACTTTTATTTTAATTAATAGAAAAACCAAAGACGTACTACCATTTGTCGTGTAAAGCACACAACCATGCAAATGTCGAAGCAACACCAAACCATTATAATTAACAACAAATTCGATTCCACCTGCCTGTTATTCATAATTTTAAAGCCCAACTGTAAATATTTTTATTAATAAAAAAAAAAAGCAAAAACCAAATCATGAAAAATGAGCCAACATTAATGTTTATACGAATTTCAATAAGGATTACACAGGATTACAAGAAGCATTATTATAAATAAATCTACATAAATCAGCCAAGTAATTCTAACGTAGAGATTTACGGATTTTCTTGTTAGAGAACATTCTGTCGTTTTGAAAAATTTCAATTTTATTAATTCCATTTAAGCTGAAAATTAAGCCAACAATTTTTTCATCAATTAAGGTGTTGAATCGCGTTTGTTCTTAGAGATAAGAATCTTTGCAATAAGAATTCAGAAAATAAAAATTTCGTAGGTGTTAAACATGCGTTTTTTATTTTTTGTTTATTATCATGTTAAACACCCAGCATAAATATTAGTTTATGCAAATTAACCAGTTATAAACTTAATTTATATGCATAGCCAATCTGTTCAAGTTTTATTTTATTTATTTATTTTCTATATGCTACTTGACTTAAATAATAACAAACTTGAAACCCCTGTGTTTGTTGTTACATTTTTTTTTTTATTTTTTTTTCAATCATAAGTGGTAGTATTTTTCACCCCTTGTCACACAGTGACAAACAATTTGTGTTATTTTTTTTTTTTTTTATTATTTATATGCAAATTTTTTCACTTAACTAGAAATTTATTTTTTTTTTTTTTTAGTTTTTCCACCAGAGTTAATTATTTAAATTTTTTTTAAAACGAGTTTTTGCTGATAGATTTGAAAAGGGTATTGAAAAATCACAGATTCAGGGAATAAGTTCCGTATTTCCACTTCAATTGGAAATTATTTTTTATTTTTTTTAATTTTTATTTAATTGAATCTGTGATCCTTAAAGATACTTCTGTAAAAAAAAAAAAAAAATAATAAATAAATAAAAATTCATTAGCTTCGGGGAGACCGTGCAGTGTTCTTTAAATATTTATTTATTTAATTATAAGTGAAAAGCCATAAACTGTGGCAATAACCTTCTTACACGATAATCCGTCAAATAATTCCTAGCTAATTTAGCTGAATTTTTTTTTTGTTTGTGCAACAAAAATAACAACAAACCACCCACATATAGTCGTATCTTATTTGATTAAAAGAAATTTGTTTTATAAACTGCAGAAGATTCCTGATGTCCTCAGTCCCTAATAAAGTCAAAATATTTTCATTGTATTGAAAAAAAAAGTGATGCCAAAATACATTTATCACATTTTTTTTTTTTTTGCTATGTTTATTCAATCAGAAAAATTACCAGCCCCCCATTCCAGTTTGACAGCTATTATCTTCACCAACTCATCTCATACCAATCCTTAACTTAGATATATTTGTGTAGATCCAATTTAATGTCAATTTTCCTTGGTGCCAAATCCAATTTATTGACGGTAAAAATTCTTACCGATTTCTTTCTTTGTTTTTCCTAAACTTAGCTTAAACCTTATCACCCCATACTCACTCAACTCACTCCAATAAAGCGTTTAACTTCACATCGTTGTCATCCCTCGTTTTTGATATATATTTGTGCAAAACATGTGATCTGTACATGTGAAATTGTACGATTCCGGGTGACACAATTTCACGTGTAACACAGGCCATGAGAAAAAAAAAATTGTATTAAATTTTTGCGCTGCTTTAATTTAAAACAAAGTAGAAAAGCCACGCCTTATCCTTTTTGGTGTACCGGAAGAGTATTATATTACTTGATGACCTTATCTATTTCCGCGTTACAACATGGGCGTACTGATAACAAAACAACTTAAATACTTTAAGAGGTTGGACTTTTCTATCATAAATAATTTTTTTTTTTTCATTTCATTTCATCAGCTAAAGCAAAAATGTTTACTGCATCACAAAAAAAAGTGCATTATGCACCATAAAATATGCAACGTAGACAAAGATAAAATTAAAAACAAGAAAAAAAATCCATTTTAAGCCAAAATCCATTTTCTGCACAATAAATCGGATTAGATGAAGGAACGGCAATTTAATGGCAATTAGTACTAAAAATTCCAAATATAGAATAGAAGAAAAAGCATAAATGAAATTTAAGCTAAAAATAAATTAAGTAAAAAGTTCATAAATGAGAAACAAAATTCACCCTTATGGTTCTTAACCCTGTGCTCACATACCAATCATCATGCCCATCAAAATTCGCCATTATGCGAGATGGCAAAAAATCAACATCAAAACCAAAGCAATTTCAACAAAGTAATTTCCTATTCAACAAAAATATTCTCGTCCTGAAACTTTTATAAAAAAAAAAAAGAATTAAATCCTTTACAAAATAAATTTAAAAAAAAAAACGAATTCATCCAACAACGGTTCTTGTGGGGGCGTGTTTCTATACGAAAAGATTTTCCAACTTGTTGCATACGCAAACAAACAAAAAAAAAAAACTCGAAGCGTTTTGCTGGTTGATTAAATTCCTAGGTATGGGCGGAACCAAATGTGCGCATTGACTGCGTCGTGGAAAATTTATTTGTTGAATTTTTCATCGTCCTGTCTCGTAACAAACACTGGAAAAAACCCAAAATGCAATCGGTTTTTGTTTTTCAGTTTTTTCGCTTTTTGTCTTATCCAAAAAATTTTTTTTTTATACAATGAAAATCCTATCGGACTGAATAAGCTAATTGCTTCGGTTTTGATTTTCCTTTATGTCCTTTGTAAGGGTTTGGTTTCTTTCTTTTTGCGTCAGAAAAATTTGCTATTTGCTTTGCTTTACAATTCGTATTAGAAAAATAAGGGAGGTTTATAAGAAAATTGTGATGTGGTGGTTCGGATTGCAATAGGGAAAATGCTATACCGAAATGCAATGATGTATTACGTTAGCTGGGTAGCCAACTATCAGTATGTTATGTGACGCGACAGATGATGGATGTGATTGTGATTGCTAAAAATTGTTGATCCAAGTGAGTGTTAAAAGTGACAAAAGGTGTTTTAAAAATAAGTGAAAAAAGTTATCTGTGTTGTGAAATTGTGTAAATTAGCTATGGATAAAGCTCATCGATCCTCCAATTTTTATCGCCATCATATAATCGGTATTCTTCCCTATCATCCTATTGCAATGAATGCAGCAACTTCAAATGCAGCTGCCGCCGCCGCAGCAGCACAATATTTTTCCGGATCCCAGCTTATGTATCGAACATCCGATGTTCAAGTTCCATTAGATTTATCACTTCGAGGACAATCACCAATAACACCTCCATCAACACCATCGCCACCTCGTAAGCGAATTCGTTCTAATGATGACGGTGAAGATAATTTTGAGCCAATTGCTGCTTCATTAAAATTAGCTAAATGGAATTGGAACTCGAATGAAGAAACATCAAGCCAACGACGAACTAGTCCAATTTTAAACTCAATTTGGAATTTAAAAAAATCGAAGGAGTCGGATATAGAAAATATTGTGCAAAGGGATGTGAATTTAGTGGAGGCGTCAGATTTTCTTAATGGAACCAATAGTGAGAGTGTTCTGGATTTGCAAGAAGATGAGCAAATCGATTACTTTGTGGACGTCACCGATGATGATGATGACGAAAATTTAACTCAAGAAATAAATGAACTCCGATCAACTACATATGATAATTCCAAGGCGTCGGAAGACCATTCTTTGGACACAATTCACATAGTTGATGACGACGATGAAGACTACGATAATCAAAGTAATAAATCGAATGACCGTGAAAGTGACAAAACTGAAGTGTGTGGAATCTTAGAAAATGGAAAAAAACTTTTTGAGAATAGTGTGTACCACTTGCGTGCAATCGAAGGTTTCGCAAAGCTTTTTGACAAAAGCTTACAGCAAACGACCGCTGACAAAACAAAGGATTTCAATGAGGATAAAGTGAGAGAAGATACGTTGCTGCGGAAAACATCCGGTAAATACGAACGAAGGAAAATAAAAACGCGCAAGCAATTAATTGATGAGGATAATACAAGTCCGGTGTCCGGAACAATAATCCGAAAGTTACGAGATGATGAGACTTTGGTGATAAGAAAGGTTAGGTCAATTTTTAGTTTTTTTCTTTTTTTGCCAAAAGCTTATAAATTCTGTTATTAGGGCGACATAGATCCAGCTTTTAATGTTGTTGAAATCACGGACGAGGCAAAGGAAATATTATCGAAAATCGACAATCGTATTGGTTCGTACATTTGCCAATTATGTCGTGCTTTCTATGAGGACGCCTTCCGTTTGGCTCAGCATCGGTGCTCGCGTATTGTTCACATAGAATACAAATGCACCGAGTGTGAAAAAGTAAATAAATTCTTGAAATTTTTCCTCTTTAATACCACAATGATAATAAAACGTGAACTTTTCAGGTGTTTAATTGTCCCGCTAATCTGGCATCGCATCGACGATGGCACAAACCTCGACTTGCCAATCAATCCAAAAAACTTATTATGCCGAATCTGGATTCACAAACTAAGAAACATGACGGAGTGCCAACAACAACATCAACACCATTGACTGCCCGAGCAGCATCCTCTACTGCAGTTAATGAAAATACAGATGATGAAGAGAAGTTCTCTTGTCATTTGTGTACCAAAGCTTTTCGAAGGTATGTAAAGCTTCTACGAAAGGCCGTAATTTACGAATTTACCAAGTTTTAATTTTTCTTATAAAGGCAAACTTACTTGAAAAAACATCTTCAATCGCATCAACAGTGCAACAATACGAATCTAAATGAGACAATAATTCGAGAGCCAATTGACGATAGACAAATTACGCGGGGACCAGTAGTGGCACCAACAACAATACCAGCACAAGCAAATATTTTTTCAACAAGTGGTCAACAAATTGTACGCCCTGCTGTTTATAACAATGAAACATCAACAATCGGACCATGGACGGAACAATTACATTCGTTAAGCGAATTTTATTATCAGCACCGTGAACGTTTATCAGCATTTCAGTATGTACGAGCACAACGATTAGAAAATGTTGCGAAAAGGTAAGATTTTAATTTTTCTTTCCTTTTATTGATGAATTTACAAACGAAATCTTTCAGATCGTCATTAATTGAGAATAATTTAATGAATTCGAGTGGGATCCCAAGCATTTTGCCGCAACGACCATCATTATATCAGACGGCCAAGTGACAACCAGTTTTAAGACCAGTCCCACGGCTGGCAACTGCAACGACAACCGCAACCGCAACTACTCTTAATGGTAATTGGCAACCACAATCACCTGAACCACCGCCACCAACAATACAGCCATTAGCTGTTAACGCTGTTAATTTCACAATAAATAATTTTGCACAGCACCATCATTATCAATGTGCACAGCCACCATCAACAGCGTTACCATCAGCATCTATGGCGACCTATAACACCAATGATAATCAAATTCGTTATTAATTAGATCCATCCTTACCATTTATGTAATTTTTCGTAAATCTTCTAAAACACTTCTAAACCGTTGATTAAAAAAAAAAAAAAACCGAAGAAAATATTCAATAAATTATTGTGATAACAAATAAATTAAATTATTCAATGTTTTTCAAATTAAATTAAATAAAATAAAATTATTAGAAAATATTAAAACAAAAAAAATGTTTCATTGGATGTTTCAGGTTTTTTCTTAAGCAGTACTCCTATCAGATATTTGAGGACGTTTACAGCAAGTAGGTAAAACTATTTTCATAATTTTTGGAATTTTCAGAAACTTCTCCCGTTAAACATAGTAAATAATTATCAATAAAAAATCAATCAGGTTCAATTCAATTCCTTTTCAAATAAATAAATAAATCCTGAAATCTAAATGAACAGATGGACAACAATGGCAAACATATAATTTTAATTTTTACAATTATTGATTGATACAAAATTTTTATTGAATTATTAAAAATTAATTATTCATTAATTTAAAATTATTTTTATTTATTTATTTTAATGTACATTTTCAAATAAATGGGATTTTAATTGCGACCAACCTATAAATGAAATAAAAGAAAAATTATCATTGAATTTTGTGTATCTGTTGCTAGTTTTCACACTACTCACCAAATACTTGATGTCAGTGCAATTCTGATTACTTTACAGCATTACCTTGAATAACCTTTAACACGTTAAAACACGAATTACAAGTTTAATCAGCAAAGCCAAACAACCACAACAATCTTCAATTCCCATGAGAGATTCAACGATAATAATTAAAAAAGAAAACAGAAAAAAAATAAGAAAGCTTGTCAGGACCCTTAATTGCTTTTGTTCCTTCATCTAATTAAATTTTTATTGAGTTTTATATCTTCTTTGATTCTTGCGTTTAATTTTCCCATCACTTTTTCCAATTAACATTCACATTCAACCTGTTGCTAAGTAAAACGAATATTCGGTTTCTAATATGAAAAAATAAAAGATTATGGATTATGAGCTTATTTTATGTAACGAAAAAAATTGATTATTCATTTTCTGACCCGGCAGTTAATTATATTTTTGTTCTTTATTATTATTGTTATCCGCTTAGTTCCTTAATGTGTAACAATCAGGTTACTTTTGCACAATTTTAGGACCAATCGTTTCAACATATAAGGCTTAAACTGACCATAATTTTTGATTAAAATATTTTAGGCCTAAATCCTTCATTATGTTAAGGGACCTTGTACGAAGTTTCTCGCCAAATTGGTTCTGAGAAACATTTTTGCTGATTAACACTCAAAAAACTACATTCAAGACTAATTCTGTGAGTTGCCAGAACTACTGAACTGACGTCAGACATTTGTTAAGCACATTAAAGGTGATACATTCGTATATATGTGCTTATTAATAATAATATCAATACAAATATTTATTTAATATTTAATTAATTTACTAATCATTGTGTTACATTTGCTTTTCTTTACTTCAGCAAAAACAACACCCTTATTAATATTTTATTCAATTATCTTAGACAGTTGTTGGCAAATAGGGTGCTACGGATCACATTTAAAACTCAGCGCTTCTCCTATATACATATATAGAATAATACCGTTCGCAAACCACTGATCTACAACAAAAAATATTTTAAAACAAACCATGATACATTGGAATTAAGCAAGTGTTAGTGATTTTACTTAAAAATGACTAATTGCTCTATTATCAAGGTAATAAAGACAATAACAAGCAGCAAGCAACAAACAAAACATAACAGAAAAACCCCAGAATAATATTAAATTACATTTTGTTGATATAAAAAATAAAAAAAAATTTCCTTTTCATTAAATGTGGTTAGAAAGTTTTTCTTTTTTTTTTATTCTTATTTTTGTAAAGCAAATTAATAGAAAAATGGAAAAATTATATTTCCGGTTTTGGCTACAAAACACAGCATGGGTTGGTTGGTTGGTTGGTTGGTCGTCTTTAAACGGTCAAACTGTCACAATTCGCTTTGATATTTCCATGTAAAAATCATCAACAAACAAAATGACATAATTTACTTTTTGTTTCTATTAGGGGTAGCAATTTCATAACCTACAACCATCCCTACAATTTTTTTTTTTACTTTATTTACTTTTCTATTTTTTTTTTTTTTAATCCTGAATGCCTGTAATTTTCCTTCAATACTGCGGTTCTTATGCATTAATATTTATTGAAAATTTATTTAGAAAAAGTAAAAATAATTGAAAAATACCTAAAGGGGAATATAAGCTTAATTACATAAAATAGCGTTGGGTGACAACTGTTAACAGTTTAAAATATGTCTTTCTAGCTAGAGAATTTTTAATTGTGTGAACTTTTAAAGGTGCTTTTTCGCCTTTTTGTTCGCTACTATTATAACAAACAATAATATTACAGAGGTTTCAAACGTTAATTTATTCTTTTAAGCGTTTAAAGAAGGATTAAAAATGTTTTTTTCAATTAATATTAGTTAAGACACAAATGTTAATAAAAATTTTCTTCTAACATTGTGACTTGGATAGAAACCCTTTTCATTTTGCATTGACAGCAAAGACACAATTATCTAACAAAATGATTAAAAGAAAAAGTTTCTTCATGTTTCTACTAATTTTGTAAAAACTATTCAAGCTTTCACAGCAAGCTTCTGTAATTATTATCTTAAAACTATTACCTTTCTAATGATGCTAAAATCAATTTTCTAACACAAAGAAAAAAAAAAGGTTTTTAAGCTCCGTATTACAATAAAATTAAATTAAAAAAAAAAACGTTCTGTTGTTATTTATATTATAATAACTAAATTTATAATAATTACATATATATTTATATAAATTATGCAAATAAATATTCAATTATTATGTCATGTCTGGCTATTATCACATCGTATAATATTTGCAAAGTAAAAAATGCAAATAAATAATTAATTCTAATCGAAATGTAATTAAAAAAAAAAATAGAAAATAAATAATTAATATTTTCTAATTTCTTACATTAATCAGTTGTCACACGGAATATTATATAATAAAATTAATTTTTTTTTGTTTAATCATATTTAAAAAAAAGAAAATAATTTTCAAGCAAAATTAAGAAAAAAAAGAATATTTTTGTCATAGAAACAAACCAAAATATTTTATAGTAAAAAATTTAAAACATTAAAATAACACAGATGTCACTACATAATAGAAAAATTTCTTTTAACATTTAATCATTAGCCTCACAAACATTTAACTAATTAATTATTTATAACAACAATAATAATAATAGCACCGTTTTTTTGTAAATTAAAAGAGAAAAAAAAACAATAAATATCACATTATTTAAATTAAACGTGTATATGTTATTTAAAATAAATTATAATCGATTCTCACTTCTAAACACGTGACCAAAAAAATATTTTTTTCAAAAACTTTGTGAATCATCGGAAATAATTTTTTTTTTTTTCTGCTTTATTATTTCATTTAGAAAGAAAAATTTTAATAATGCAAAACAAATAAAACGATTATATAATAATAATTATTATTATTCGTATGGAATTGTGCTATTATTGTTTAATAAACAAACAACAAAGCAAAAACTATTTAATGACAGAAATGACAGAAGTTATTTTTTTCCTTTTCCAACCTCATCATCTCATCATCGTGTCTTAAAAATAAATCCTCAACACACATACTCAGTAATCGCGATAATGCTTCTAGCTCCATTAAATTTCTTATATATTTTTTTTTTTTATTTACTCTAGCATAATACAAAATCCAATAGTAAAACCTAAAATATAAATAAATCGATTAAAAAACAATTTTTAAACTAATAATCTATTTAAAAAATATTCTTATTATTATTATTATTATTATAAAATAAAACAAATAAATAAAGCATCAATCTGTGCCAGAACAATAAATTCTATTAGGTTTTCCTTCAAAATAAACATTTTTTTTTTTTTTTTTTTTTTTTGCTTTTACAGAGAATGTAGGCGTACGATTATTCAATTTAATTGAATTTCCATTTTTACAATAATAATAATAATAAAAATAATTTTTATTATTATAATAAAAACAATATTTCATGATATTTGATTCTCTTGTTTCATATTAAATATCCTCATCTATGGTTTTTATCTTTTCTGTTTCACTATTTTCGCTTTGTTATTGTTGCTGCTGTTTGTTGCTGTTTTTTGCTGCGTTTTCAACTGAAAATAAAAAAAAAACCTTGGACAATTGAGCTCTGCTGTTATTATTATTATTATTTTTAATTTTTTTTAATGATTTCTACTTAATTAAATTACATTACATGATGTTTAAGCTGTTTTTTTGCTGCAATTCAACTTGAAATATTTTTTTATTATTTTTTTTTTTTGAAATAAAAAACGAATTTTATGTGTAAAATAAAGATAAATAAGGAAATGTAATTAATGTAAAACGTTTTTTTAAGTAGAAAATAAATAATTAAAAAAACAGAATTTTTTTTTTTTCAAACAGTTAATTAACGAAATAAAATTAAAAAAATCAACATTCTAACGCCATCTAGTAACAATAAAAGTTAAACATTTAAGGACATAAATATGGATCGTAGTTTTCCTATTTTTAATTTTATTCAATTCATTAAATCAATCATTAAAAAAAAAAAACAATACCCAAAAATCAATAATAAAATAATTATTTAAGGAAAAAAAATTGCATCGATTTTTGTATGCTAGCGAATTATTTTTATATGGTGAAATAAATTCCTCTTATGCCAGGTCAAGGTCAGTTTTTCAAGTTAGCAAACATTTTTATTTAAAGTGTTGTTCATACAAGGAATATTATTCTGCAGCAAACATAAAGCCAAAAGCCGTCATAGATGTGTAAGTTTTTGCATAAGGAAATAAAACTTTAAAAAAGTTTTCTTAATTAAAAAAAAAAAATAATTAAAATTTTTTTATTACGTTGGTAACATTACTTATATTTATGTCGTGATTATCGCATTTAACACATTGTGCTAGGCAACAGCTGTTTCAAACATTTACATTAAACAAGCTTTACTATAAACATTCAAAAATATTTAATTAAAACAAAATATATGCATATATGTTAAATTTTAATTAGAAAAATATAAAAAAAAGCTTTATTTTTCTAATTAAAAGTTAATTGAAGCTTCTTGACAGTGTAGGAAATTTGCTCTGTTTGATGACTTCCTTTGAATGTGTTGGTTATGTTTGCTGCTTTACTATAATAAACTTTATTACAAACTCACACAATTTTAATTTTTTTCTCTATTCTCTAAGTTTTTTTTTATTATAAATAAAAGTTTTTTCTTTTAAATTTTCATTAATAATAAATAAATAATTATAAAGCTCAATACAACTGTACGTACGTGTTTTTATTTTTTTCTCATTAGAATCCTCTTGTCGCTGTTCTATTCAATATTAATGTTCCCTTCTAGAGGCCAAGGTCACAACTACATCTACAAGCTGTTGCGAGCTAATGTTTTGTATAGCTTTATAAATTTATATGAGCATCACCAACACATCTATCAGTTTTAAATAAACTTTGTTTTTATAGCATATTTATTGGGCAGGCGAAAACATAACGTAGCGAACCCCATTTAAAAATAAAACTTTTTGATAAATAATCCCCTATAACAAGGAAATATAGATAAATTTTGTAGAATTTAAAATCACGAATCATTATGATTAATGTTTTATAATAGAAATAAAACTATATAAAAAAAATTAACTTACATCGAATTATATAGAAAAATTAATGTCATCGTCATACGTATTTATTATTCAAAAAAAATCAATAAGGCTTAAAAATAAATTATTAAAATATTAGAATAATTTATTTTACGTTTAAAAAAAAAATTAAATAACTTCCTTACCACCCTATGCAAAACAAAATTATTTTTGGATATCCACTGAACTATAAATCCTATAATAATTACGAAAATTCAAATTAAATAATTAAATATATAAATCAATTATTTTGTAATAAAAAAAAAATATTTTTGTATTGAACTCCCCCGCGAAATAGTTTAAAATTTTATTTAAAAAAAAAAGAAAAAAAATTGCAAACAAAACATAAATCAAAAAATTAAGCAAACTAACACATCAATAATAATAATAATAATAATTACATACGGATGAGATGGAATTTATAAATTAAAGAATTTTATTATATTTAGAGCAAATAAACGTCAAAGTGAAACAATAATAAATAAAATACCTTACTCACACATATTTAGAATAAAATTTTTATAAATAAAAATAAAAACATATGACAGTAGAAATAAATAAAATAAACAAAAATACTATAAATGTCCTATAAAGCGCAAACTCCATTTCCAGTTGTTTCTATAAAATGAATAATAATAACAACAACAGCAGCATGCCAACACGAAGAAAAAAAATATCTTTTTTTCCTTTATCTAAAATGTCGTTAGGTTTTTTTTTTCTTTGTTTGTTAATACAAATTTAATTTAGAATCTTAATTAATTAATTAATTATAAAAAAAAATAATTTTCCAACTTCTTTCACTTAAAGAAAGAATCAAAAATACAAAACAAATATATTTTCTCTGTATTTTTCGTTATACTTTTAAGCGAATAGCAACCACAACACTGTGATGGTTACAACAAGAAGGATCAATAGCAGCGAAGATAATAATTTAATACAATACAAAAATTAATTAATTAAAAAGTGAAATAAAGAAAAAAATAAAAACGTAAACAATTTCGATTTATAAAAGGTATTGTATAAGTTTCACGAATGAAAATACGTAAGAAATTTTAATTAACATTGTTTTGTGAAATGTGAGCAAAATGTAGTGAAAGAAAATTTATTTACTCAAAATTATCGATTTGACGAATGAGTGAAATTATTCGAGTGAAACATAAAAGTTGACATAATTTATTTAATTAATTAATTAATTAATTAAAAATGAAAAAAAAAGAAGGTAAATGCTGTTTTTTTTTTATTTATTTAATATTTTATTTCAGAAATCAAGTTCTTCTACAGAACTTTAGATTGAGAATTTTTTTTTTCTTGAAATTTTCTTTGTTTTCAATGTCATTCGGTGGCTTTTTCTGTTTCATTTTTTTTTTTTTTAATTTAATTTAATTAATAGTAATTCAATATTAAAATAATTATTAGCAGAATGATGACCACCGACAAACATTCTCTATTACGTTATAGAAGCAACACAGCTGGGAGTTGTTTGTTTTACTTTTTTTTTTATTTCTTCTTCTTCTCTTTTTATTTACATGAATGACGATTGTTGACAATTTTGTTTGCTGGTTGTAGTCAAAGCAAGATTATAATTTAAAAAATAATAAAATTAAATTTAATAATGAAAAAAGTAGCAGAAAGTGTGAATGCTAAAGGTATATAGAGATAATGGTTGTTAACCAGAAGATAAGAAGATTAGGATCTTAGGATAAAATTAAAACAGAGTCGTGCTTTAGCAAACTTTAAGAAAAACCCTGTGTATCATGGATGAATTATTTTCAATTCATATAAACATATGAACGCACAAGAATAAAACTGACAATTTTACTTAAAACAACCGAAAATAATATTATTTTTTTTAGCTCAAACCGATTGACGTCATAAGTACGATACTTATTATCACACTTTCATTGTTATTGTTGTCTTTAGTCATGTTTGTATTTTTTTTTTGGTATTTTTCATTGGTTTTTGCTTAGCCAAATTAAGTTAACTTGAATTAAGTCTATTTTTAGCCATATAAAGTAATTTATTGTTTTTTTTTATCATTTATGAACAATTTTTTTTTATTATTTTCCGTAAATGTGTCAAAATGTTTATTAAGCTTTTGAAAGTAGGATATCGGTTTGTTACCTAGCAACAACGATTTATTAATAATTTATAGGACTAGGAGCTTAGTAAATATTTTCTGTTCTCAGCTCCTGAGAAAAAAAAACTAAACAGCGATAAAGGTGGACAGTTGTGTCTAGTCACCAATAGTTCGAAAAGAAATTTGTATCAATTAAAAGACATTTTAGAAAGAAATTCAATTTTAGAGACGATTGCCAAATAATTTTTTTTTTAAATTAATTTCTTGGCAAAAATGTCATTTCTTTCGTAACAATATCAGCATGTGTGTCTGCTATTTCGTCATTCGTTAATTTTCTTATGAAGTTACGGTTCGAAATTGAATAATTTGTTATGACAACGAAGCTCATGGGATCCGGAAATTAAAACAGCAATGGAAATGATAATGTTTCTGTTCTTCTTTAAGCGTTTATCTCTGTTTTCGTAACGAATCTATTCATAGAACCTGATGTACTGTTGAAATATTCTGAAAGAAATATATTTCAAAACTGACAGGGTGGCGTTAACTGGTTGACTGCCTGCATTTTTAACAACCAACTTAGAATTAGTGAGATGAAATAAACAATCGGAATTAATAATTGATAAGTAAAGTTCTAAGAAAATATAAATAAATTTTTGTCTATTGAAAGCTCTCTCAAGGGTTCACAATATAATGATGAAAAGAAAGAAAAAATTAATTTCAAAATAAAAGTCAACAAATCATCACCGTTCTAAAGTTGAAGAGTTGAAAAGGTGAAGGTTGAACACTTTTGATACACGAAGAAAAATCAGAGAAAAATGTTTTGCTTTTTTTTTCCATTCATTTTTCCACGTATTTATAACAGCAACAAATTTTTTTCTTTCACTTCTTCACTTCTTTTGTATTTTGTATGGGTTTTTCCTCAATCTTTTTTTTTTTTTTTGTATATAAATCTTTTATTAAATTAGCTTTTCTTATTTAGTACATAAGCTTTTAAGCTTATTGTTGATAAAACAGAAACAGAAACGAAACGAATAGAATAGCAGAAAGGTGGAAAACATACAAAAAAAAACTAACTTCTCTTGTTTATAGGATGGAATAAGTCAAAAAGCTCATTATACACTTTAAATCTATTTAAATAAATAAATAAAAAAGAAATAGAAATAGAAATGAAAACGCACGATTATACAAAAGGAAACAAAATATATTACCTAAGAAGAAAATAGGGAAAATCGATATTCTCTCTGATTACTACCTTGAAAAGTTGAAGGTCAATAGTTAATAGTGCTCTCTGTGTAGCCTTATTTTTTTACCATTTCATTTCGATTTAATAATTATGATAATGTTTTAAGTTCAGAATAATGTCATTTACATTCCCCTGGTTATGGATGACCTTAATTTTTTTAATGGATATCACTGAATCGTCATTTAATAGGGAAACATGAGAAAAAACTCGTTCTTGCCAGTTGCAACCGTAGAATATTGTGACCTGGTATTTCATAGTATTTTTCCGGTAGTCCTGGTAATGTTTTTTTTTTATTCTTATTTCTTGTTCTAATTCTATTGTATGGCTTAGGTTGGCTTAAATACTATTCGTGTATTTGTGAAATTTTCAATAAATTATTCAAAAATCCGCATTAGTATTTTACAGTATCTAAACCTTAACAAACTTCTCAAAAATCCTGTTCAAATAAAATAAAAATGAAATAAAAATTTATATTGGATACGAATTATGATTCTAAGAAAAATAAATTTTTTTCGCTTTGTTTTGTGTTGATTCTACCGCGAAATAATTTTTATTTTATTTTATTTTTTTTTTTTTTATTATTCAATACTGTCGCCCACAGTATTTTTATTTATTTATTTATTTATTTAACAAAAAAAAAAAAAAGAAAAATAATTTTAATATCCATTGCTTTTCAAAATAAAAATTTTTTAATGCAGATATAATTGAATTTGCTACGTTAATTTTAATTTTTTTCATATATATTTTTTTTATTTATTAGAAAATAATAATAATTATTATAGGGAAGGCAGTGTAACGAACCGAATATTTTTTTTTTTAAAGCACTTTTAAAAGCAGTTTAGGCTTTATGTGTTTTATAAATTGTTCGATGGTGGAAATAGATGGATAGGGGCTACTTTAGTTTGTGTTATTCCGGATAGAAGTTTTTCAGATGTGACTTTATGCTGTAAGAATCCTACTGTGGAAAATCCTGTAGTCTAAGTTAAAGATAAAAATAAGGCTCTACACCCTGAACTGGCTTAAATCAAAAATCATAACCGAAACAATTATAATTTTCACGGTTTGACCCCCTGAAACAAATTTAATTTTTTTTTTTTTTTTTATAATTTTTACAAAAATAAAGCTACGTTAAGGTTGAATTAATTTAAACTAAATGGACGATATTTGCTGGTAAATTATAGAGAATTTTTTTTTTTATATATTTATTAATGCAGTAATGAAATTTGACCCGTTTTATTTTTTTATATTTTGTTTTGCGTAAATTTTAATTTCTTTAGTGAATTTTTTTTTTTTTAAGCGGAAAATAAATTAAAAATTAATTTATTTTTCTATAGAAATTGATTTGGTTTTATGTGGAAAATTATTTATTATTTGTTAGCTAAGTTGTTTGAGTAAGTTTATCTGATTTAAGGTTCAGAATATTGTTTCTGTTTTTTGTCTGATAAAAACTAGGTGGATTAGAATAGAAAACCCTGAATTTTTTTTTTTAGCTAAGTAAAGATATTTTCTTGACTCGATTTTATAAGGCTAAAAATATCTGTTCCGGCTTGACATTGACCTAACTAACATCACTTATTATATTAAACAAATAATAAAAAAAAAGTCGAACCACACAAAGGTTCTTCTGTGTGTTGCACTTAATTAAGCTAAAATTATTTAATCATCGATATTCGTTAATTAATATTTCATTGATGTCTTATTAATAATATTTATGGGTATTGTGCTTAATTGAATAAAGTAAAATTATTTATATTGCTTTACTGTCTTTACCCATTCAGGGTGTTTTCGTGGGATTACATTAATCGCTTATTAAACCGAATATGTTTTTGTTAAGCTTGAAAGGAACGTTAGGAGCGAAATCCAGGTTTTAAAGGTATAGCTGTTATAGAAAAGTAATTTTCCGGTGTTCTTTAGTACAGTATTTAGCTGTAAGTGGGATTGTACTTTAGAAAAAAGCTACACTTTACACACAAACAAAAGTTTCATTACGTTTTTCTTGTTTTGTTTAATTCCATTTATCTGTTTTGTATTGGTAATGTGTTTTGCGCTTTTTCGCTGTTTTTTTTTTTACATTAAAAATAATTATAATTATTATTAATAACATATTTTGTTGTTGTTGTCGTTGTTGTTGTTGTTGTTGTTTCATTATTAACCTTGAACATGAAGTTCAGTTTTTATTGTATTTTGTCGTGTTTAGTTACTTAATTTTCTGTGTTTTTTCAACATTTTTTTTTTTCGCTGTTTTGTTTTATTTTATTTAAGCCTTTTGCCTTGGTTTTTTTTTTATGTATTGCTTGACTCGCTCTTTCATGTTGTCGATTTGATCAATTTAGCGATTTTATTTTTTTTTTTAAATGCAATTGAACACGAATAAAACAAACATCTGAAGATTGATTGTTTTGTATTTGGCATTAAAAAATTTATCTTGTCGCTATGTGACGTTATTTAAGTACTGAGTGCTTGACTGACGACTGTACATGGGATTTTTGTTAAAAGTGAAAAAACAAAAAAAAACGAAAACTTAAATTTAAAAAAAAAAACAATTGAAACAAGTTTACAGCAGCAGAAACTTTACTTAAAACTAAGAAGTAGAAGTTAAATTACATAACCAAAACCGAACTTTATTTCTCTTCTTTGGCTTTAGTTCTGTATTTGTTTTGTTATATCGATGCAAAAATGGGAAGAATAAAATTCTTTTCATTTTCATTCATACAAAATTTGTTTTATTTTTTTTATTTTGATTGTTGTTGTTGTTGGTTATAAGCTTTTTTTTTTATTTTATTTATTTTGTACCATTTATATGGCTTCCTCTCTAAATCTCTTAAACTCTCTACCCAATCTCATCCCGGCACAGTCAGTGGATTAATTTTTTTTTTTTTTTCGTCTTGTATTTTTATTATTTGTTGTGACTCGGTATTGAGCTTTTGTACAGTCATTCATACATGTTTTGTAACTTTCATGTTGTTTAAATTTTTATTATTTCAAACTGGGTATGTTTGGATATTGAATTATTTTTCTTGTTTATATGATGGTCAAATGGAACCAGCTATAAAAAAATTTATTTCATAAAAATTTCTCGTCATTTTCATTACAAATTAATTAGTTAGTTTTTTTTTCTTGTTTTGTTATGAGACAAATAAAATGTTAAGCACTGTTATATTAAAACATAATAATAATAATAAAAAAGAAGAAAAACTTAAATAACAGCACGCAAGCGTATTATGTACAATGGAAATTTCTATGTTTCTAGAACAAATTTTCATTTTCATTTTTTCGTTTTATTTGCGTTTTTTTTTTTTTTTTTTTTGTTGCTCAAATATTTTCTTCTCAACGGTTTATAATGATTTTCCAGGCTTAATTTTATATTTTAAAATAAATTATTAATAATCAGTAAAATCTTTAATCAATTAATTTCTTTAAATAATATACGTCACAAATATAGAAAATTATTTAAAACTAATAAAATGGCGAAACTCTATTTCTGTGATATTTGTTTTGTTTTTTCTTTTTGTTGTTTTTTCTGCTCTGTCATTTATCATATTTTATGTTAGCAAATAATATAAATTAATAACAAACCTCTAAATAAATAGATATAAAAATTGTGTGACTGTGTTGTTACTTCCGTTTATTAATTTATTAAATAAAAATATTTTATTACAATTCAATCAAAAAAAAAAAAAAAAAGAAAAAAAACATTTTATGTTGAGGGAACTGAATAATAGGAAAAATTTTATGTTTCAATATAGTAGAGAAAATATAGCTTTAAAGTTCATATGTACGCTGATGAAATCCGTGTGTATTAGTGAAGGTTAGTTTATGAGAAATACGTTGTTGGGAAAGGATACACGGAAAAAACTTTTCATTCTCCCAAGCTTATACGGTTATATATATATATATAATATTCCGGAAGGAGAGTTATAATGCATAAATATGATGCATAGAGACGTGGTGGCCTTAGCCCTGACCTTGCCCCGCATGTACATTTATACAGTCGTGAAAGAGACATATTTTCACCTAAATATTGTCTCTTCATTTATTCTTCTTTTATTTTTATGGAGCACATTATTTGTTGGTAAGGGAAAACGGCACACGCCAACACATTTAGAACTTTTGAGCATGATTCTAGAAGCATCGATTTTTCCTCGGTTGCAGCAATAACAACAGGAAAATAAAAAATCATTCTCATCCAAACCAAAATATTATTATTCAGAAAATCAATAAAAAAAAAAAAAAGAAAGAATTTTCATGTTTTTCCTCCTTATTAAATGGTGGAAATTTTTTTTTTTTTTTTTTTTTTTTTTTAATAATTAGGGAGATATTTTTCATTATATTCTTGGCTCCTTGATAATGTTTTTCTTAATTTTTCCTTTGTCTCAACAAATATGTATAATAGCCAGACCAGATAAACACCCACTAATACGAATGCAGCCTACTAGAGAGTAGCTTTTATTGTTTTTTTCCTCGCTCTTTAGTTAAAGTCCTCGCACATAAAACATGATTTTTCATATATAGGGAAAACTTTTTAAATGCCAGATTCACCCTTTTTTTCTTTTAACTAGTTTTTGTCCTTTATTTCTATATAAAAAATTATTATTACGTTGATGCAATGACGCAATACTTACCACTTTTCAAAGTTTTCTCTTAATAAACATTTTTATTTTATTTTTTTTCGTTTAATTTATTATGACTTAATGCATATATTAAGTGCATGCAACGCCCACAATTTTATTAAATGTTTCTGTTGTGGGTGGATGGGTGATGCAATCTCATTAGAAATATAATTATTAATACAGATGTATCCAGGTAAACTAAATAGACATTTTGGCATTATTTGCTTTTGCGGTTTATTTAATTTTGTGGTATTGAGATGAATTTTCATAAAATTTGCGAAAAAAGTTATTATTGATTGGATTGATTTTTGGTGATGGTGATGCAATAATTATTTTTATTGTTGTTGTTGTTGAGGCTTTCTTGTGATTTGTACCGGATGACCTGAATTTATTTTTCGATTTTTATCAAGCAAAAAGTTGTCAAACGTATACAAGTTTCCCTGTTTTTAGCAAAAATATGGGTGGATGTTTCGGTTTATTTAAATGCTCTATTTTGATGACTGGGATCTCAGAAAAGTATTTACTTATCACGTACTATCAAATAAATATTTATTTATTCTATAAAATACACAATTTGTATTCTGGATGCTTGTTTCTGTATTTATTTATTATTAGGACAATTTCTATAAGATAAAAGCATAAAATTAGGTAATTTTCTGTAAGTAATATAAATAAAAGACCTTTTAACAATTATTGGATATCTATTTGATATTAAAAATAATTATTTCTTATAGTGGAAAATACACCCTTTCATCATATTTATACCTTTGTTGAATAACAGCTGAAACTTTTCCAATAGAAAAACAATAAAGAAAACATTTAATATCTACAGCAAAATCATAAATTTATTATTGTTGATAAGTTAAATTACATCATAACTCTGAAATAGAAACAAACAAAAGTATTTTCTAGAAAAACTCATAAACAATAATATTGTCAATAAAAAATTCTAAAGGTTTTTTAAAAATAACAGACGAAAGCTTAAACAATTTCACAAGATCAGTTTACTGACGGACACCCGTGTAAAATATAAAGAAAATATTTTAAACGCGCTAAATATCTATAAACTTGACATTGACATTGAAATTTTTTTTTTTTTTTTCCTCCTTTCTCTGGTTTATTTTTTTTCTTTTTCTTGTTTTAACTAAAATTTTCTAAACACAAACCGAAATAATAAATAAAAACAGAATTTGTTCTGAAATAAAATTCATATGTTGTGTGCGAATTTTGTTTTGTGTGTAAATTTCTATAATTAAAAAAAAAAAAAAATAATAACCCAAAGAAAATTCTTTGCAATTCAAAATCCAAACATGCAGGGTTATCGTGTTTGCAAACTGGTAATTATCGATTGATTCCCACCCACGTATCTAGTACAGAAAAAAGAAAAAGAATTTTTTTTTCTTTCTTGTTTGTAAAATTTTTCCTCTCTTTACTTTTGAATAGAAAAAATAATTTTTTTTTTTTATTCTCATCAAGCAGCAGCATTTTGTAATTAAAAATAAAAATGAAACAACAGAAGAACCGTAATGTTTATTCTAATTAAGCGCAACCAAACACAGAAAACAATAAAAAAAAATGTTTTATCAGGAGGGAAATGTTTGTTTCTCATTAAATTTTTTTTTATTTTTGTTTTGGCAATAAGTTTGGCAAATTTTGTTGCTAAAATTGAAGAAATTTTGCAAAATTTTCTTTTTTCATTAAGTTGTTTTAATTCGTTAAAAAATTTTGAATTGGGAAAGGAAATGATAAAAAAATTAATTTGAGGAGTATGAAGAAATGTGTAATGAGAGTAAAGACTATTTCTGGAATTTTTTCTCAAGAATATTCCGTTCTAGAAAAGTTCTTTTAAACTAAACCCCTGAACCCGTGATGAATTACTGTATTGGTATTAAAATGCTCCATGAACGACCATGAAAACTGCATCTCCGGGCATTTGTAACTTGGTAAATGCGTCCGCCACTGCATTAAAACTAACAATAATGAAACAAAGACAACATCAAACGATAATTAAATATGACATTTATGTTTCCATCAAAGAAAAAAAAAACATATTCCTATATTCGCTGTTTTATTCCATTCAGAAAAGAATTTTCGCTGACTCATATTCTGTGCTTGGCTAATTAAAATAATTTAATAAAAGAAGAAAAAAAAAAGTTTTTGTTTCCATAACAACATGCAATAAATCTTTATTTTATTAGTTTTTAATTAATTAATTAATTTTTTTTTTGTTTTATTTATTTTTCAATCATTAAAATGATGTAATTGAAGCTTCGTTTCTGTTTCTGTTTTAGTTTTTTTTTTTTTTTTGCAACATAAATTGCACTTGCGCGCTACTATGCAACAACGTTTTGTTTGGGGGTAAGGAGAAACGCATATGAATTATTATTAAACGGAAGTACTGCATGTACATCCTTTAAAAAGAGCTACTGCAGTTTAGCTGGTGTTTGCCAGTAGTATTTTCTGCAGCAAAAAAACATACAAAAAAAAATTTGCAACTAGGAAGAAAATTCAATGAAAATCCAAGGCCATTTCCTATGCTGTTTTCCTACCGGCAACAAAATATTCTGTGCTAAAGTTGACGTGGGTGATTCTGGTTGGTTGCAGCCAAATATGACCTATTTATAGCCATTTCTGGGAATAGTTTTTTGTTGTCATTACAAACACATTAAAACTAAAATCATTTAATTAATTAAAGCACCTGTGTGACCAGGTTGCTGTCGTTGTTTTCCATTTTTTTGTCAATCAATAATCGCCAATCCACGTACACCCGTAACAGCTCTTACTAAAAATACCACCCACTGTGTTTTCAACTCAATTAAAATTGCATAATAATAATAATAATAAAAAAAAAAAATATTCCACACCGACATAACGTATCAATGACAAATAAAAGCACAAATTACAATAAATTATAGAGAAAAAAAAAAAACAAACATCTGTTGAACTTTTATGATTAAAAGCTTCGTGTTTTTTTATATTTCAAAGGTGTAGTGGCATGTCAGTGGTGAAAAACAGCAAGCTGTCCATGATCCTGTTCAGTCCTAGCACTAGTTCATAAAATTCTTACAGAGAAATTTCGTCTAGAAAAAAAATTCTTGTTGCCGTTTGACTTTCAAACGCTTTTTACGTGAAATTCGTCGTGCCCAACGTGCAAAAATAAATATTTTTAAACCATGAAGCGCAAAGTGTAAAATAATGCATTAATTAAATTAATTTAATTAAAATACCGAGCAGCCGTACACACATACAAAAACAATAATAGTTAAGACGAAAAAATAAAAAAAAATTATTTTTTAATTTAATTCTCGCTGAAAAAAACATGCGATTTTACCCATTCACGTTTTATAGTCGTCGTCGTCGTCGTCGTTGTCGTTATTATTTTTTTTTTTTATTATTTCATTTTTAATTCATTCGCGCTGTGCAAAAAATCAAATAAAATTCAAAACATATGTAATTACACACGAATACATGTGAAATTTAAAATTGTTTTCTTCATAATCATAAAAAAAATTTAATTTTAAAGAATGAATTTGAATATGGGAAAATTATTTTTTTGTTTTATTTGTTTTCTGTTTTTTTTTTATGTAATTTACAGCCTTGAACAAAATAATTAGAACATTTAGTTGTGATTTATTTTCATCGGATTTTTATCAAATTATGTCACAAACAGTCTGCACAGAATGTGTTGTTACCGTGACTACTCCATGGAAATTTGGTTGTAAACATCTGAGAATTTTTGTGCTATTTTTTTTTATTTTTTAAGTAAAGAATAATTTTAATTTATTTTTTTATTTTTAATATAATTATAAATAATTTTTAGTAATAATATTTTTTTTTAATAATAATAATAAAATTAAACCACGCCCCTTAATCAGTCAAATTCGGGCACAGCACTGATGACGCAACTCGACTCGCACCAAATATTCCTGTTAAATTTTATAGATTGAATTAAATAATAATAAAAAAAAAAAAACAAAAAAAAATAAAAAAAAACATAGCAACAGCACCACACCACCTATATACAAAACTATATACAACGCACACTCATCTGTGTGTATATTTACATAATTGCATTTGTATGTTTGAACGTGTATATAGTTGCTAGTGGAGCGTTTTGGCGTTTTTTATTATTATTATTGTTTGTTTCGTTTTTTGTGCTTTTTAGTCAACGTATGAGAAATATGAAGTTTTTTTTTTTTTTAATTTGTGTGTAAACAAAAATCATGAAATGTATTTTGTTAAATGTGTTGGTAAACAAGTTAAGTAATGTTAAGAGAGAACGCTTTAACCTTGAATTCAGAATATTGAGATTCTTGTTAGAACTAAGCTTATAAAAAAAGAAACTTTTTCATTAAGCGCACTAAACACACACACACACAGAACACAGAACAGTATTGAGGGAGAGTCGAGTATTATTGTTTTATGGAAACATATTATGTTCGTATGGGTACATGTTTTTTGAGTGTAGTAAAATAAAAGAAACAAATTTGTTTTTTTTTTATTTTTTTTTTTTGTTTATAGATAACAGGGGGAAACGTCAGACGTATGAAAATATTCAAGTTCACTGTCAAGGTCGCTATTATGCCGCACGCGCGGCCTGCAATGCAGAAGCTGAATCAGAGCGACAAGGCAGAGAGATATCTATTCTTTTGTTATGAACATTTTTTTTATTTTGTTTAAAGAAAAGCTCCACACAATCATAAATTCTCCACTTAGGACATACATGTAGAATAAGAATTGTGCTGTTCGGTTGTATGCCATTACTTTGCCGTGTGTGTTAGTTGGCTAAACGAAACAAAACAAAAGTTGGCTGTTTTAATTTTTTTTTTTTTTTTGCAAATTCTCCACACATAAGCTGGCAAATTGGCAAATTAAATATATACAAAAAAAACGCGAAATGGAATGATATTTTTCTGTTTATTGTGTTGTTGTGTTGATGCAAAATGAGAAAGGGAATCGGGGTCGCATTAAATCTTGTTTTAGTTGATGAAGAAGAGGCAGAAGAAAAAGAAGAACAAATAAAATTATGAGCGTCACAAAAATTCACTGATCAGATTGGCGATAGAATGCGAAAGTGATATCAGCTGTGCGAGAAACTGAATATAGACGGAATATAATATGTGCCATTGTCAGTGCCACTGTCACTGTCAATCGTTTTTCTTTTTCTTTTATTATAATTTTCGTTTGATTCATTTCACAAATACCAATCTAATAAATTAAAATTAATTAATTAAAACCAAATTAATTCTCTAATGCTAATGCTAAAATAAAAGACATGGATTCGATGGTATAATTACGTAATTCCGAGTAACAGGATTAATAATGAGTCAAACAAAACGTAATATCAGTCATGTGTAGCTTCAAGCTTTTTTCGAACTTTGAGCAGTGATTTCTTGACTTGTTGGCGATTTTTCTTTGTTTTGTTTTGATTTTTGTTGTTGTTGTTGCCTGCTTTCTGCAGTGATTGGTGAATTTTTGTGAATTTTCCCTATTTCAGAGCTTTGCATACTTTAGTTCTGGGCAATCTGTGGTGATTTAAAAGCAAAAAAAAAAGACCCAAACACTTCCGCTTTTAAGAAGTAAAAAGGAAGAAAAAAAGAAAATTCTTTAATTTCCCACCCAGCAATAATCTCTCACTCCCCATGGATTACTTGAGATCTAGTTAAAAAAAATAAAAATTTTCTATTTAAAAAAAAAGTTTCTTACTTGGTCTTTTTTTGCTACGTATTTAAAAATTTACTTTTGTACAACGCAAAAAGCTCTCGTCGTAGCACCAAAAATTTAAAAAACCAAAACAACGCATTAAACGCACCTACTCACCTCCTGCTTACCAAAAATAATAAAAATAAAGTTATGTGACTGTGTGCGTACTGCACTAAAAGCAACAAATACGTAACGTTTTCATTGCGTTACATATTTTATCCCTTGTAATTCGGCTCTGTTTCACTCCTTCCGTTTATTATATATTTTTTTTTTTTTTTAATTAATATTTATGTCTCTCGATTGCATAATAAAATACAAAAGAAAATTTATCTGAAAGCAGTATAGAAAGGAAATAAAAAGATTTTTTTTATTATTTTTATTTTATTTTTATTTTACTTATTCATGGTATTAAAAGCTAAAAACAAGTGTTTTGTTCTATCTGTGCTTTTTGTTTTACTTAATTAATTTGACTTTTGCTACATAGCCTCCTTGTTAAAGTGTATTATGTGTATCGAAGGATGGTAAGGTGTTTTTCTTGGTATGTTTTAATTAATTTTGCTTGAATTTGTTAATTTTATTATTAGAACAACGCCACTGTATTTAGCTCGTTTTATTCCTATTAAATTTTTTTAGAACTTTTTTGTTGTTTTTAATTTAATTTTTTTTTTTTTGTATTTATGGCTGTAGTTGGATTTGTAATAATTAAATGTCTACTAATACTCTTGTAACAAGCAACATATATACAATGCATACAGGAGAGTTAATTCTAATTGAAATAAAAAAAAAAAGTAAATAAAGAAGCTGAGCGAGGAATACATGTATATATGTGTATGCGTTATATTCGCTCATTTACCTCTCTCGCAACCAATACACAAAATATTTTGTTGCAAAATCTAATGAAAAATAATAACCACAACAACAAAAAGAGTTTTTCAACAGTTTTCCCTGTCACTTTGATTATTCCATTTTTATTTTACACTTGTGCTTTGCAGTGTTGTGTCGTGTGCTTACTTGTGCTTTATAATAAGCTTTATAATAATAATAATAATAATAATAATAATAATAATAATAATAATAATAATAATAATAATTGAAAATAAAATTATTTTTTTCTAATTTGAAATTTATTTGTGTTTTTCAAAATTAATTAATTATTTTCGAATTAAAAATGGTGAAATAGTGAATTTAAAAAAAAAATTAATTATTTTTGCTTATTGGAAACTTTTCTAAACAGGAGAAAATAAAAAATAAACTGTGACGTCGTTAGCAAAACAAATGTATTATTTTTTTTTAATCAAACATTTTTACATATTTATTGAGTGAGTGCAAGTAAAATAATTAAAAAAATTATAATTTTTAATTAAATAATTTTTGTTATTCTTAGAAAACTGATTTCCTGTTTCCGTTTTTTTTTTTTTTATATATTTTCTTTGCTTCTTCTAGTTGATGCGCAATTTTGTTGTTCGTTTCTTTTAGTTTCTTTATTTTTACTAAGTTGGCATCCTTATAATTTAAAAATCACACACATTCGCATTCTTATTTACCTTTTTTCTTTTTTTTTTTTATTTCTATTTGTTGTAAATTAAAATTAAATAACTAAAAGTGCACATTCACAATAGTTAATTAATTAAAATATTTATTAGTTTTTTTTTTTTTATTATTAAAGAAAATTATAGAGAACGTCACGAAGGGGCGTGTTTTTTGTATTAATTAAAATTAATTTATTAATTATTGCGCATTAATTTATTGTTTCGTTTTTTAATTATTATTATCACAATAAAATCTATGAAATTTCCTTTTTTTGGTTTGTTTATTTTAAATTTTCCTTCAATTGTGTCCGTTTTGATATTAATTTTATTGTTTTCTTAAATTTTCTTTTTGTTGTTACGCTGGATTGGTTGGATTTTCCTCCATTATTATTGTTATTTACTAATGTTGTTTCGTTGTATATTTGTGTGTGTGCTATTTTTTAATTGAAATTAATTTGAACTTGAAAAGTAAAATAAACTTTTTATTTTTTTTGTTTTGTTTTGTTGAGCTTTTTTTTTAATGACTTTATACCGCCCAATTGTCTAAAATTAAGAAAAATAATAAAATTTAAAACAGTCATCATCACTACCACCCATAACACCCAACATCATTCTTCTCGTTTCCTCAGCTGCATAATTGGGCTGTACTCGCTACACACACATATTCGCCCATTTACACGCAAATAAAATGCTTTAATAAAATTATAATTTAATAAAATTTACTGTGATGTAGGTCAGTGCAAGAGAAGAAAAAAAAATTTTTTTTTTCTTTTTCTTTCATCGGTTTTATTTATTTTTAAGAAAATATTTTAATGAAAAAAAAAAAATTATTTATTAATAAATTGTATTAAAAAAAAAAAAAAAAACTAATAATAATAATAATTAATAAATAAAGCTGCTTGGTGTCACTGGTTCTGCTGGTAGCAAATAGCCTCGTCGTCGTTCAAGGACGCAATAAACTTTGCTGTTGTCGTTGTTGTTGTTGTTCGTTCGTTCGTTCGTTTTACATGAATTTTTCTGTGACGCAATCAAGTTTTTTTTTTCTTCCTTTATTTTTTATTATTTTTTTTTTTTAATTGAAAATAAATTACTTTACAGCATTCTGGGCTGTGTATGGTGTGTTTTTTTTTTATCAGTTTTATTACTTTATTACATTTGGTTTGTTGTTGTTGTTGCTTTTGATAAGCTTTAATAATCTTATTGAATTAAAATTATTGATTTTTAAAGCTTTGTTTTGATTTATTGTTTGTATTAGTTGACAAAAATTTTTTTTTTTTTTTTTAATTTAGAAGTTTAGGAATTATTTCAAGCCAGTATTAATTATTCTTCAATTGTTTTTTCCAATAAACTTGTGTTAAAACAAACAAAAAAAAGGTTTTTTTTTAATTTTTGAGTGAAATTTTTATTTACTTTGAGTAGAATTTTTATTTCTTTTTTTATAAAGGAAAATTCAGCTAAAACAATTTGAAGAAAAAAAAAAATAGAAAACAGAAGCAGAAATTCCTACGTATTTTTAGCAGCGTGTTGTTCAGCATACGCTATGAAAATTAATAATTTTTCATAGAAGTTCAAGGTGAAAATTAAAAAAAAATTTCTTTCTTTTCTTAAATGTAAAACGTAAAAGTCACGTAAGCAAGGTGAATTTTCACAACAGAGATTGTTTTTTAAGTAACGTTGTTTTAACAAAAAAAAAAAAAAATAATAATAATTTTTCTTGCTATACCTTTGCTACCCTACCGTAGAGGGATATTAATAAATTATTCATTCAGTTGGAAAATATTATTTTTCAGGTGTTTTTGTGTTGCGTGTTGGTTGTTTATTTTATTATTTTGGACTTACCCTGAGCTAATCTTGTTTTTTTTTTTATTTATTAAAAATATAATTGGAAAACAAAATCTTGTTTATTTTTCCTATTACATATTACACGTTTATAGTGTATTTGTAATAGGTGTAGTGTTTTTTTTTTTTTTTGTTCTCCTACGCGGCCAGGGAATTTATTGGAAATAAATCGTTCAATCGATTTTAACTGTTTTGGTCAACAAAATTTTGCTTATTTAACTAAGGACACGTCATTTTCTCAATGAAAAATTAACTTGACTTGACTTGATGGACGATACTGTGAGCTGCAACAGGAGGTTTTCTCATTGGAATTAGAAGTATTCGAGTCAAATACCTGAGTTTTTCGAAATTCAAAATTCACCTTGAAATTCTTCACTGAAATTCTAAAATTTCAATAAAAAAAAAAAACTGACTGAGTCACAACAATTTTTTCTTTTTTTTTTTTTTTTTTGTTATTTAAATTAAAAATTAATTAATTCCTTATCAGCGTATATAAATTAAATAAATATTATTTAATTTAACAATAAAGCAAAATATTAATATATTGATAAGGAAAAAAAAACACTAAAAGCTCCTCCCCCTTCGGTTATGTTTGGTTACATGCAAATTGAATTAAATAAAATTATTAATGCTTATAAAAAGCTTTACGCTGTTCAATAATAATTTATTTAATTTAAATTTTTTTTTTCGCTGTTTCTATAGGGGTTTTTTATTGGATTCTTGTTAGTTGTTTTGGTTTTTTTTTTGAAAATATTTTGTGGCAACATTAAAAGTACTTGATGGGGACAAAAGTTATTTGAAAATGAATCCCGTCAACATTGTGGTCTTCCCATAAAATTTAAATTTCCTTTAAACACATTAATTAGTTCTACGTTTTATGTTTTATGCGGATTAAACAGTGATTTAACAAGGTGATTTTGCATTAAAAAAAAAAAAAACAAAACATTTCCGGAATGTTGGCCAGTCATACGATTAAAGAATTTTAATATATTTACCATGGTGTCGCTGTTCCTTTGTAATTATTCTCAAAATTTCATTGCGAATTAATTTGGAAAAGTTTTAAATTTAAAAAAAAACTTTGCCCACAAAAAGCTAATGCTAAAGCTTAAACATCAATTACCCCTGCGGCGTACAGATTTCTAACAAAACAAAACAAAAAAAAAACTTTAGCTATGGCACCAGTCAATGACTTATTACATAAATATATTTTTTTTTTTCTTATTCGCTAAATATTTTATTTATTTTGCTTTAAATAATCTCGCGACAAAAGCGTTGAAAAACCAGAATCAACAAAAGGCGCGTCGTCGCGTTACCAAAAAAAACAAAACAAAATTAATTTTTTTTTGTATTCTGCTTTAGTGGTTTAGCTAAGGCCATGCTTAATGTTTACATACTTAAATTATCGATGACTTAGTTAAGCTTTTTCAAGTGGTTTCTGAAGATTTTTTGTATTTTTCTTTTGTTTTGTCAATTAAAGCCTGAAAGATATGACTTTGCGGTGTGGGTTTTTTGTTTATTTACTTACAATGCGAGAATAGATTAGGCTATTTTGTGCTTTTAGCTTCTTTAGTCCTCCAGATTTTTTTTTCTTTTTCACTTTTATAAATTTAAAACAAAAGAATGAAGCAGGTAAAACAAAACGTCAATTGATCATTACACGTTTTTTGAAAAAAAATTTTTTGTATACCCTGTGAGAAACTTTAAAGTTTTTTTTTTTTTTTTTTGATGGCTACAGCACGAACTTTGGTGGTGCTTTTGTTGATTATTTTTTCTTTGCCTGTTTTCAGCTTCAAATATAATGAATGGTTTTTGTTGTTGTTTTTTTCTTTGCTTTAATTATTTTACAAAAAGTTTCAATGGTTCTGTTGCTGCTAGTGGTGGTGGTGATGGTGATGATGATGATGATGATGAGGCTGTATCTACCTTGGCACCTTGATTTCGGTTGTTTTTTTATTTTTTTTTTTTGTCTAGTTTTATGTAAGCTTTTTTCACAACACACACACATTAAATAAAAAAATATAATTTTGAGCAATTATGTAAGTAACAATGCGTATAATTGAGGAAAAAAAATTAAATTTAAATGATGGCCGTCGTTAGTTATTTTGGTTTTTTTTTTATATTTTTAATCCAATCCGTGATGTTGGTTCAAAGCTAAAAATTATTTTGTATAGAAATTTTGTTTCAAAATGTATTTTGTTGCGGTGTTGTAATGCGAAAATTATTTTAGAATTGGCGTTGCGACGCAAATTGATTTATTGCTATGACTCCTGAAATGTTTGTAGGCTGAAATTGATGCTCTAGGATGATGTTCTTGTAAAATGCTATAATAGGATTGAACTTCTGTACGTATTAGCATAATAATAATGAAACTATGCTTAAACTCGTTACAAACGCAAATACCGAAGACTCAGTAAATTTCCATTACTTTGCAAGGCAGAAACGTTCTTTAAGCAGAAACCTTTTTACTGTTTTTATAATTAAAATGTTTAACATCTGCCACCAATTGCTTAATGAGAATTTTTATTTCGGTGTTTTTTTTCTTTTTTTTTTTGATTGATGATAAAAAAAAAATTCTTTTTTAAGCACTCGCGAGTCAAAGTTATTATTTTTTATTTTTCTTATGAATTTTAATGATCTTTAAGCAAAAAAAAAAAAATTTTTTTTTAATGAAATTCTTGTTTTAATGACATTAGGAGTTGGTTAAATTCGGGGTTAAAAAAAAACATCCGGCTTCTAACAACTTAATTAATTAATTAATTAAGAAATGTTTATTTTTGTGTTAATATTTTTTGGCATTTCCATCAAGTCAGATCCTTTTTATTTTACGAAATTTTAGAAGAACTTTGCGCGTAACTTTTATCCCGGAAGATCTTAAGCGAAGAACAAAAGAATTATTACGAAATTATTAACAAAACAAAAAAAAAATCTAATCTCACGCGTGTTGGTTTGTTTTGTTTTGTTTTTTGTTTTGTTTTCGCTGCCTTAACTAAGCGACGCGACCTCGTAAGCTGCAAATACCATTTGATTGGTTATTTCGCTGATTTTTTTTTCTGCCTTGGTTTTTTGATTGAATAAAAAATAATTTTTTTACTTGCTTGTCATGATCAATTTTTTTTTCTTTTTTAGTATTTCGGTTCATTTAAATTAAAATCTTTCGCTGAATTTATATTTTTGTTCTATTGAATCGTGAAGCACAAAATTTTTTGTTATTATTTGATTGATTCGTTTTTTTTTTTTAAGTAAACTTAATTTAAGCTGTATTTGAATGAAGTGCTTTGTTTGTATCTTTTTTTTTTTAGTTTAAATTTAAGTTATCTTGTCTAGCCGTAATAGCAAAGAATGAAAATTTTCCGTTGGTTATCATACCGAAAATTCTTTAAAAAGTTTAATTTTGTAGTTTTACCTGTGAATCAACAATTGACCTATTTTCAGGAGTGTAGTCGCTTTAGTTTTTTCGCTGTTGTTTGCTTAATTTGCGTTTGACAAATTTTATTTTATGTGTTTTTTACTCGTGAAATATGTATTTATGGATTTTAATACGAAAAAATAATTTAATAATTCGCTGAATAGGAGTTTCATACTCGCTAAAAAAAAAAAAAGTTTTCACGTGACCAAATCAATTACGTAGACGTGTTAGTTTTTTCAGCATATTTTTTTTTCTGCATAAATCTGCTTACGTGCGTTACATTATGCTTGGATTTTTTTTTTTATTTGTGTTTATTTATATCAAGATCGATAGATAATTTGAATGAATGAAAGGAAGGAAAATTGTTTTGGTTGTTTGTATCGTAGCTAGTTTGCTTGTTGCCGGCTGCCTTCCTGCCAACATCATGTTTAATTTGAGTTTTTAATTTATTTTTTTTCTTTCTTGCTTTAATTTTAAAAATATATTTGCCACAACAACAACACACCAACATTTGTTTAAATTTAAATTAACATAGAAAAAAGATGTAAGAATAGCAGAAAATAGAAGACAAGTAAAGATTAAATTGTTTAAAAATCACATTAATCATTATTTTTGGTTGTTTGTTGCTGTTATTACAGCGAAAACAACTCAGCAAAATTTAAAATTAGGAAAAGAAATAAAAAAAAAAACGACAACAACAAAAAGCGAGGAATTTTAAGTTTTATGTTGTGTGATGCCCAGTAGACAAAAAACAGCGAAACGTTTTATAGCAGCAGCCACCATCGAATGATTTTCCGGATTTTGTAGCGTTCATTAGTTGCAACTTTTTTTTTTTTTTTTTTGGTATTCACTAAAAATTAGGTTTTCTTTACTTGTTACTTGTTATCCGGACCTGTCACTTAAAGCATAATTATAATTTTGAACAATCATAAAAAATTAACTAAAAGCTTTTTGTTTCATTTTAATTTTGATGTTTGTCGTTCCTGGGGTTTTTTTTTTTAATATTTTTTTTTTTTTTTTTTTTTTTGTATAGAAATGATTGAGGTGTCTTTTGTGCGTTTTGTTATTTTTTACTTCCTGTCTTCTAAATTCTAAATTGTATCCTTTGTTGTAGCTGCGGATGCTACTTTTTATTATTATTATTATTATTATTATTGTGGTTATTCAAACAATCCTTAAAAATTCAAGTTTCTGCTGCTTTATAAACTCAACTGTCACTTTGTTTTGATGGTTTTTAAGTACAAATTTTGGTTGTACTTACAACATGTATTGTGTTGTTGAGGTGCCAAAAGTCAAGTAAAGGTGCGGCAATTGTAGGCCGTGAGCTTTTTGGTTTTATAGCAATTGTATTTTGTTTTTTCATTCAATTCCTGATAATTATTCCTCAATTATTTATATGCGATTGGAATAAAATTATTAATAAACATTTTTTTTTTTTATTTAAATATTTAATTCCGCTATTTGTATGGGTGGCTGCTGCCGATCGCGATTTATCGGCACATTTTGATCTATAACCAATCAATAATTATTATTAATTTTTATTATCATTGTTTAAGCTTTTATGTGACTTAATTATTCGCAAATAATATTATTTTTTTAGTTACGTAGTAAATTAATGTTGTCCTTGACAATGCAAAATAGCAAAGCGCTAAAATTATATAAAGAATGTTTTAATCATGTTAAATCAATTTTATTTATTGTAATAATTAATAAATTAATTAATAATAAAAAAAATAATTAAATTTTTCTTAAATTGTTTTTTTTTTTGTTTTTGCAGTTTTATGGAAAATTACGTCGTAGTTGTTTTCACAGTAAATGAAAAGATTTGATTCTCTTTGTGATGACGAATTGTAAGTGGCGACTTTTCGCTTCGAGAGAGAGAGAGAAAGAGAGAGAGAAAAACATCAGAGCATTTACACATCGCTTTCATGTAAGTAAAAGTCCATGGTATATTTCTTTATTTTATTAGTTTTCTTCTTCTACTTCTTGTTCTTCTTTTTGGTTGTTTTTTTTTTTTTATTATTATAATTTTGGTTTTCAACTTGAACTTGAAATTCTGAAATGGTGAGTCAAATCGATAAATGTTTTTTTTTTTTTTTTTTTATTTATTCGGTGTAGATTCGGTGTACACACAACCAAGTTGCTGTTTATTTATTATTTTTTCGCTTTATGCAAACGTTGTTGTGTTGGTAAGTTTTTATTATTGCAAAAATTATATATTTTAATTAAAAAGAGAGGATAGAAGTACTTTGGTTTTTGTGTAGAGAAAATAAATATTTACTACGTAGTTGAAAAATTACATAGAAATGAAAATACATTTATATGTACATATATTTGAATAACGCACACACATGTTTGAAAAACAAAGAAAGTATTTAAATGGAAAATTCAACATGGTTTATAATAAATATTTGACGCATGCTCTCATTACTTTATTATGTTTTAATTTCTTTATATAAAATAGTAAAAAGTGTTTGTATGTTTATATATAAAGCAAAATGTACACACACACACACACACACACACACACACTCAAATATAAGGAAAAACTATTTTCAATGTTAAAAATTAAATAAATAAAAAGGGAAAAGTATAAAATTTCCTTTGTTTGCCAGTGGAAAATAGTAAAAGAAAATTTATTTTTATTTTTGCTCTTCACCTTAACCATGAACAAATTTGTTTTTTCGATTAATAAATTCGTGGCATTTTTCTCTCTGTGTCACTCGCCCGCTCTCTATCTCTAATTTTTTTTTTTTTCTTTTTTGGTTGGGTTTTTCCATTTCCCTACTGTGTGGCAGAAATTACGTGTCGAAAATGTTACAAGAAATTGTGAAATCATTTGACAAAAATCGTGAATAAAATAGGAAAAATGTTTTGTTCAAAAAAAAAAAAGAATTTAATAAAAGATGAACAATAAAAAAAAAACCACAAAAATCAACGTGAGTTGATAATTAAAAAAAAAAAAAACAATTTTTTTTCTTACTTAGTGAAACCAGTTAAGTCAGTAAATCAGCTGACTTTTTTTTTATTTTTTCCTTATTCTAGCTGAACTTGAAAAAATGTGAAGTTTCCTTCGCTGTGTTTGTGTATTGCGCATTTGTTTCATTCAGTCTGTTTTTTTTTTTTTTTTGTTGTTATCCAACGTAAACAAAAAATTATAACTAATTACGTTTTAATTAATAATTAATTTTAGTTTAATTTGTTGAGTTAGTAATTTAAAGCAACAACAACAAAATTGTACGTCTGGCAGATAAGGAAAATAAAAAACAAAAAAAAATGTTTTAATTTGAATTTGAATTAAGCAGTAAAAAAAAATCCGACTGCACTACCATCTAGTTACGTAGAAATAAAAACTCTCGTGTAAACAAAGTGGAAAATCTATTGAAAACAAAAGAGAGACAAAATATATGGTTTGTGTCTATGGAGTGAAATAATTTTTATTTTCTATTACTTTTAATTATTTTTTTGGTTAATTAATCGGTTGACACTGTTTTGATTCCAAAAAAAAAAAAAATTAAAAATTACAGAAGGAATGAAAATTAAACGCAAATTGATGTGACTGCTGTTGTCGAGTATATAAAAGCATAAAATTGTTTTTAATTAAATAGTGGCTTTTGGGCAATTGGGATACTCCCTGTGGTCCCTTTGTAAATTTGATTAGTGAACACAGCTGGTGGTATCTCAGTTGCCTGGCCATAGAAAACCAACAAATTTTTTACATAAACATTTCTATGTGTGGCAACACATTTGAATAAAATTAATTAAAAAGTATAAATTTAGGCGATTAAAGATTATTTTTAATTATCAAAAAAACGAGCTTAGGGTTTTCTCATTTTTTTGTTTTTATTTAACTATTACCAGGCGTTGAAATTATCTCCACTTGTGTAGGAGGAAATTCTCCTTGATTTTTATATAAAGCTTTTTTTGTTTTGTTTTTTTTTTAAAATTATTACCAAACAGATTAATTAATTAATTTTTTTGATTATTAAAAACGAAAAAAAAAAATGTGTCTCCGCTAGAAAAAATTGTTTTTTTCTTCAGTGGTGAATAAAAACATTAAAATTGATTTAGTTATGCCTGGTTTTGTACTTTAATTTTAATAAATAGGAAAATTTAATTAATTACTTACTTGCTTAGCCAAAAAGGCTAGAAAAAAAAGTGTTTTTCTATAATATAAAATGCATACAATTACTTGTTTATCCACTGTCCTAGTTTTAATAATTTGTGTTAATTATTTTTAAACAAATTTACCAAATTATTAAACTCTGACTTAATTATTTTTTTTTTATTGTTTTAAGCATCTTGTAGTTTAATTTAAAATTTTAATTATGTCAAGCCAAGAAAAAATTTGATATTTTCACAATTGTTTTGGCAGATTTGTTTTTTTTTTATTTTAAATATAATTTGCTTAATTAAAAGCAAAAGAAAAAAAATAGATTTTTACATTGTTTGAATTTAATTTAAAAGATTTGAAATAATTTGCCAAAAAAAAAAATTAATTTTGTTTATTTAGAGCAAAAAAGAAAATCCTGAAATTTTTTGCTTTTTTTATTTAATCAGAGTTTGTTAGGAGAATCTAAATTTATTTTTTTCAACATTATTCACCTGATTACCGATGTGGATTATTTTAAACAACCTGATTACTTAATTACTGAAAAGCTTTGTCGTACGTTAAGTAAATCAAATCACTTTACAAACTCTAGTGTTTTCAGTATAGAAAAAAAGGCAAAAATCATGATGTCGTCACTAATTAATTTTTTTTTATTTAATTAATTAATAAGCTTGACGTAACGTTTCGTATATTTTTCTTACATTACATTACCGTGGATAACCTTTGCTAGTTATTAAAGGTCATACGAAATAATTGAAAAGAAGAATTAAAAAAAATAAAATAAAATATTATTCTACTGTCGAATATGATGAATATCGCGTTTTTTGTTTTTTTTTTTATAAATTAAATTATTGCTTTGTTTTCTCTTTAATTACAGTAATTAATTAATTTATTAATTAAATAAAATGTTTAGATTTGTATTTGTTTTGTTGTAAAAAAAAAAAAAATATGTTAAATTGGTCCTTATCCTACTTAAATGCGTTAATTGATTAATTAATAAACATTTTTTTTTATAATTATTTGTTTATTTATATTGAAAAGATTTATTATGATATTGATTAGTAGTCTGTTGTTTTTAATTAATTAATTTCTAGTTATAATTAGATTATTTATCCCTTGATTTACACGACATTCGCTTTGTTTTTATTTTTTTCTTTATGATTACGCAATTATTTCTTGCTGCTGCTTTTAGCTAATTTTCTTCTTTAAAAGACATAAAAATAAATTTTCATTAAATTACACCAGGAAAAAAAGCGACTGAAACGGAGTTTTTTGATGATTTCTGTTTGTTCCAAGGGCTATAACTCGATAAATTGATTTTGTTCTACTGGTTTACCCGTAAAAAAATTATTTCTCGAGTTATGAGAGTCTCTCTACCTCAGCTTATTAAACTGAATTCGATAGTACGAAGGATATCTGCATATAAATTCTACATTTTAACTTCTACAAATATCGAACGATTATATTGCGCATGTATTACTTACTTACCTTTACAAAAAAAAGTGTTTTATTTCGAGAATTACATCTCAGTATGGTGTTTTGTTTTATTATGGAAAATTTTTGCATTTTATTTGTGGGAGATTCTGTAAGTTTTTCTGTGCTTTGCGTCGTCTTAGCAAATGTTTAAATAAATTTATTCATTATTTTAGTTGATTCAATTATTCATTCCGAAAATAAATGTATTTTTTGCGATGAGAATGACGTGGAAATGATTTTAATATAAATGAAATGCAAAAAACAACGAAAACTGCACATAACTACTATAATAGTTAACAACAACATTATATACGTAAATATATATATATATATATATATATATATATAATCCACGTAATTATTTTATTTATAACTTCGACTTATTTGTTAGTTTCTATCTGGCGTTTTGCCTACTTGAAAGTTTTTTTTTTTTTTTTGTATTTATTTCAATGCAAATTTGTTTTTTTACGTGAATGCAAAAATTATGCAATTTTGTTCATTGCTGCTGCTGCTTTACGTTGTTTTGTTGTTGCGTTTTCAATGAAATTTTTATATATATATTATTTTTTTTGTAAATATATATAAAACAATGTAAATAATAATACAGCGAAAAAAAAAATAAATTAATTATTAATTATTTAAGCGAAATAATCAATTTTTGTTTTTTTTTTTTTTTATTGGAAAATAACGCTAATAAAATGCGATAAGAGCGTGATATGTTTGTGTTGCGTTTCACTAAAAATAATCATACAAAGAAAAAAAAAAAAGAAAACATTTAAATTCCTTTACACCTGGCCTAACAATTAGAAATTTGTAACAACATTTGATTATAAGGCGATTTTGTAGTTTCCTCGAAAATTCTATTTTTGTTTCGTTGTTGGGTAAATAAAATTTAAAAATGCAAAGCATACCTCTTTCGTTTACCTTGTATTTCGGTATAATCAAGTGTTAAGTCAAGTTTTAAGGGTTTTTAATAAATGCTAGGAGTTGTGAAGAATTCTTTTTTTTTCTTTTTTTTTTGTGGTCTCTCTTTATCTTACCACTGGAAAACTTCGTTTATGTTAGATGAGAATTTAGCTTCGTTTCTCTGTAGTTTTTGTTTTAAAAGAATTTTTTTTATTAATCTGTAATACATGCATAGATGTGATGTTTACAGAGTCGGCTTAGGAATTTGTAGGTAGCGTATGAAACAAAAGAATTAGCTTGATATGAAAGTAACTTATGCCGGCCCTACCTGTTGTATGCAGTTAAATGCAGCGCGCATTGCAATTTTTTTTTTTTTTTTTGCTGTTGTTGTTTTAAATAGAAAATTATATAATCGTTATAAAATAAATTATTATAATTAGAAATGTGTGTGTGTGTGTGTGTGTGTGTGTGTGTGTGTGGTGTAGAAAAATGTTAAATAAATATAAAAAACCACGATTCGAAAATTATAGTGGAAATTTTTTTTTTTCAGCGATCATCATGATGACGATGATTATTGCTTTTAAAAATAGTATTTTTCTTACGTTTTTAATTCTCTTGACTTATTTATGTGCTTTTTTAGTAGTTTTAGTGTGAATAAAAAAATTTTCGTTTTCGTTTTCTTGTTGATAAAAATGTAAAATTAAAAAAAAAAAAAAAAGCAAAAAAGTCACAGTACGGTGCAGAATTATTGGCTAATAACTGAGGATTGACTGTAGAATAATTCAGCTGAATGAACATTGGACTTTGGTTTATATCAGTGACACTTTATAATTCTTCTTTTTGCTTACCAATACGCTAAGATAAGAATATTATTTATCCACATATTTTGATGCCATGAAACTCAATGCGAAATTATTTCCCGATTATCCAGTATAGAAAATTCCGTACTTAAAAATACAAATATATTTTGACAAAATTAAAGCTGGCAAAAAAAATTCAATCAGCAAAGCAAAAGTAAATTAAATAAAAAAAAAAAAAGAGAAAAGCAAACAAATGGAAAAAAATAAAAAATTATAAAAAGCGTAGAAAAATCAATAAAACGCGATTTAAACGTCACGATTACCAATAATAGCCACCAACAATAATAATCTAATCAATAAAGATAACAAAATATATTTTTTTTTTAACATAATTAAGCTTTTAAATTGGTTAAACTAAAAGTAGGAAAAAAAAAAATAATAATAATAATGAAAAATGTGTTACACTACTCACGGTATGCAGTGTTGTCACGTTGTGATTCTTTACATTCGCGTTATGGATAATTTAATTATATGCTGTGTGTTAGTTAACAAGAGTTTGATTGTTGCTTTATGTATTATCTATGGGTTACAGGACAGTTATTACCTGTTGTTACTGTTGTCACTGTTGTCACTGTTGTTTGTGCTTTTTAAGCTTAAGTTCAGTCAAAAAAAAAAAATGAAAACTGTATTACGCGAGTCCGCTCATGAATTTCATGGTGCTATCCCGGCTTTACTTAATCGCATTAATTGAAAGATTACTGTGCTATTACCCTGCTGTTATCTGCGTGCTTTTTTCTTTCCTTCGTTTTTATTTTAATTATGACAAAACAGTGAAAATACAATTTTAATCGTCGCTTAACGAGCAGAGTTTATGTGTTTGTAATTTTTTGATAATTATTTGTTGACGCTGGTGTTGGTAAAAAAAAATTTTTGTTTTTTTTATTAATAATTTTTTATTTTTTACTTATTTACTCGCTTATTTACTTTGTAACGAGCGTATGTGTTTGGTTTATTAATTTTATTTTAAATCAACGTTCCTATTGCTGTAAATTTTATTGTAGCCCCAATCAGGGATTTAATTTTTTTGTTAGTTTGTTTGTTTGTTTGTGCTTTAAAAGGTGCTAGAAACAGGGTTGTGTCTTATTTTTAAGCAGCTTTATTTGGCTTTTTTTTATGCTACCAAAGTAGGTTAATCTAGCTGGTTGGTTAAATATGTATTATCATCCAATCAGGGTAGCGTAATTAGTTTTTCCTTAGCTGTAATTGGCTAAAAGAATTCTCTTTCAAATCATACTAAAATAAAATATCTCGAGGCTACTTAAACTATTTTACATATTTGAGTAAAATTAATTAAATGTATGCTTTACGGTTGAACTGTTAATTAGCAATAAACACTGAATTATCTTTCACTTGTATGAAGCTAAATAAGACAAGAAACGGTTTGATTGTTTGGTTTAAACACCTTGCGGTTTAAAAATATTTAATTGAAATGTTTAGTAAAATTTTGTTTTTTTAAATTGATAATTTTTTTGATTGATGGGTTATTAATCTAGCTATTACGGTTATTGCTGGTGGTTTAATAAATTCGGTTTAGGCATTGAGCAGTTTCATGCTTGAATAATTAAATAATATAATCGGTTCTCATCGGTGTATTGTTTATTAATGTGTTTACAACACTGATTCATGTTAAAAAAATTAAAAAAAAAAAATTTAATTTTGTTACAACAACAATAATAGAAACGACAACAGCACATCGGCACTTGTAGCACTTCTAATGCATAAACAAATCGCTATTCCTATAAAGCATTTGAGAGACATCGGACCTGTGGTGTCTTTATCGCTTTTTTATTTTTATTTTTGTTATTTAATTAAAACTTTTAATTTTTTTTTTATCTCAATTAATTTTTATACAACACTAAAAGCATAAATAAATTAGTAATTAGAAAATTCAAAAATAAAACTGAAGCAAAGTGGTGTTTTTTTTCTCTTTGAGAAACGCTGAAAAATTAAACGATGAATTCACGCCCGCAAAAGGAGTAGAGAAATTAATGGAGCTTTAGAGAAATATTTTTTTGAAGAAAAAACTCAAAAAAAAAATTGAAAAGTGATGGCAAAAAGTGTTTTTTAAGTGAAAAAGTGAAAAAAAAAAAATTTTAATTTAATTAAAGGAAGAAAAAAAGAAAGAAAAAAATTATGAAATTGTTGCGCACCACGATAAAATACAGTAAAAATGGGCATTGAACCAGGGAGAAAGGAAATATGGATTAATTAATTAATTAAAAAAAAAACCTTCATTGTTGTTGCGTCATCGATAGAGCTTTTTTTAAGTCATTAGTAATATCGGCTGTTCGCTGATTTTTATTGATAATAAAAATTAATCGCGAAATAAAAAAAAAAAAATGTTATAAAATTGGCAATAAATTAATTAATTAATATTTAATTAACAGAAATAATTTCTGTTGGTTTTCGCGATGAAAAATGGTGAAATGAATTCGTTTTCATATACCGTGTGCTGTTGCGGCTGCAAAATTATTTTAGTTTTTTTTTTTTTTTTTTTTAGTATAGTTTTACGTTAATTTAATTTAATTTATACAAAAAATTAACAATTACTTGGAATTTTTATTAATTAAATTCAATTTTCTACAAATCTGATTTGTTATATTGAAATTCTAATGATGGGGTTACATGGCTAGCGAATATTGTGTAGCGTTTTGTATTGAGCTGACGTTAGATGCGATTTTATAGATACAGATAGGAATTTAGGGTGTTTTTAAAAGGGTTTCTGTTCTTTAGAAGGTAGTTAAGTTGTTTTTACAGGCATTTATAACCATTTTTTTGTTTTTTTTTTTTGGAATTCATACAGAAATAAGTAGTTTTCAGGTGTTTTTTTTTTAAACTATAATAAACGTTACGTTATTAATCGCACAAAAACATATGTAGCCACAGCTTTAAATTAATTATAACAAATTAAAACGAAAGAAAAAAAAAAATATGAATAAAAATGAGGTTTAAGTAGAAAAATAAAAGATAATAATTAATGATAATTAAGTAGAAAACGAAGAAGAAAAGAAAAATAAAAATAAATCTATTTTAAACGAAGCTTTAATGTAGAGGGAAAACTATATAAAAATAAATAAACAACAATTAGAACATGTTAAGGTTAACCGTAATGCTTTTTTATGTTTCATGCACGAAACACTTTTTATTATTATAATTAAAAAAAAATAAATTAATTAATTAAATTTTAAAATAAAAAAATTACAGTAAACAACATAAACTGAATAAAACGTTAATCAAAAATGAAAAAGAAAAAAAAAACCATTTTAACATGAAAATTGATTAATTAAAGAAAAGAAATTGTAAAAAGAAAAAACGCGATAAAACAGTTAGAGCAATTATTAATCAACAACGTTTTGTTGTGGCAGCTGTGGCAATTCTATGCTGTTGCTATTTCTCTTACTACTCTACTCGTACCCAATTATAATTCTGTTGTTTCATTAAATGATTAAAATTTCTTATTTACAACACGCGTTTAAATAAATTTTTGATAAAACTATTTCTGTGGTTCTCTACGCGTTACGATTAAAGTTTTATGTCAATGTGTTATACCTTGTTCGACGGAACGCTAAAATTCTATTTTAAAAATACAAACGAATTAATTCAAGACAAACAAACAAAATTATTAAAAAGGATTTATCATAAGATGCATTAGAAACAACAGATAATATTGCAGCTGGTTGCGTCATAATTGAAACAAGTGACAAATCGTTACAAAGTTTCGTTACAGTGTCTGCACAATTTTTCAACTATTAAAACTAATAAAAAACACCTGAAATTTAATTAATTGCATTTTTAAGGATAATTTCCAATACAACTGACTCTCCGAAAAATAATAAAAGCGTCACACGGTTTCTATTCACTGCTTTCACCAAAACTACGACATGCATTTGTATCAAGTGACATATTGAGCAGCTGGAAATATATTTTTTTTTTTTTTTACTATTTCCCACTCGCGGTTTAAAAAATAAACAAATTGTTTGTGATGATAATATTTCTGTGCAATCACTGTATTAACAATAATAATCTGTCGTTGCAACAAATTTATAATTAGATTAGAGCATTGTGCAGTGCAGTTTTGTTGAAAAACATAAAAAAAAAAATTATTTTCTTTTATATTCACGCGCTTTAATTGCTTCTTTTTTTTTATTAAATGTCAAGTGTGATTGGACTCTGGTTGGAATTTAATTATTATTATTATTATTTTTTTTTTTTTTTTGTTCCTTTGCTCACAATAAAAGGTTATCCGATGTTACCTAATATTTATTTACTAGACTCTAATTAGCTTGGTTTAACATTAATTTTATTGACTTTAAAAATGTATTGATTTAAGAAAAGAAAGACAAATAATTTACGTGGCTTTATTAAGTCATATTGAATTACATAAATTGTAGTTTAGTTAGGTGTTTTTTGCTAATTACACTAATTAAAGTGTGCTAGCTACACAACTTTATAACATTGCGGACAGAGATTATAATTTTAGTGACTTGAAAACACTATTCGATTATTCTCATCGCGACAAATAGCACAGCCGTAACAAATAAGAATTTTTTTATTTTTATTTTTATTTTTATCCATCTTCTTCCTCTTTTACTTTTATTTATTTATCTGATTTAGAGAATTTATTTTTATTATTTTTTTTTTCATTTATTTACATTTTTCTATATAAAAATAAATAGAAATGTCAACCAACTATGATTGTTGTTGTCGTTGTTGTTTCTATTCTAGAAATTCTATGAATTTATGAGTGAGTTAACGAAGAATTAATTTTTTTTGTCTGTTATCAAACTACAAATAATTATAGCTTATTGTGATAAGGAAACTAGTTAGTATTGTACGTAACTACTTAAGTATTCCGTTGATGTACGCGGGGCACGCGATAAAAGTCATCTTTATTGTCTCTCTATCTAATACAAGACTTGTGTTTAACACGGTTTAAGAATTATTATCTGTCCAACCACATTAAATACCGTGTTTACCGTACTTGAGTACAATCTGGAAGTGTCTTACGCCGCTCAAGCGTAAAAAAAACAAACATTAAGCTAGCAGAACAAAGCGTTGTGTTGAATCATTAATCCATGAAACGTAATGCGCTAATCAAGAAATATTTCGATAAACATAAATGTGTACACATGATACTGATAATAATTAGTTTTTTTTTCCATTCTATTCCAACTAAGTCATTCAGTTAAGTCAATTAAAATGTTTTTTTTTAAGTAGAAATACTTTTTCTTTTTTTTTTTAATTTTAAACCAAGATTAGATTAATTATTTATTTTAATTGATTTATTGATTCTTTTTTTTTTCTTTTTTTAATAAAAAATTATTATTATGCGAAAAGCGTTTAAATTGTGTTGAGTTTGGTAATTGCTGTTGTGAGGTTTCGTTTAGCCTGGACGCACTAGTAATAAGTTTTAAATGTTTAATGAGAAGTAGGCAGAAAATTTGTTCTGTGTTCGATTATCAGGTATTCGAGGGTTATTATAGAAAGGACTGGAATTGAGGAATACAAATAGACCATTAGTAATAAAAAAAAAGCAAAACACTTTTACTTTTGATTGCATGTTTCGCTATAATCGTTATACCGCGATAGCGATACGTTATGCAATCAATTTTATTTATGTTATATATTTTATTGCAATAATTATGTTAATTTGTTCTTGCATTGAATTAATTATTTATTTTTTTTTTAATTTTATTGAACAAAAAAATGTGAAAATTTATTTCCGCATGAAGGGATTAATTAATTAATTTGCAATAAATTGGAATTTTTGGTATAAAGATAAGAAAGTTTTATGTGTTTTTGTTGGTGGTAAATAGATTATGAAGCAGTTATACCACCAGTAAAACAGACCCCAAATACCCACTGAATGATGTTAATACAAATACTAATTAGAGTACATCGTGTTTTTATTTCATTACTAATGCAACCATAATGCATTTAAAATCGTCTTAATTTATTTATTATCCATCTGAAAGTAATTTAGAAAATTTTAGCATATTTTTATTACAACTGCAGTGCAGCGTCAGTTTTTTTTTTTTTCTTTTAGCTGATTGAAGTGCAGTTTATTCCTCGCCAATCTTTTTTGGCACGAAAATCTGTTTATGTGTCCTTAAAATAGTTTTGTAATGAGTCCATTATTAGTTGCAATTTTATTTGTTCAGTTAAAATAGTTTATTAAATGCGTTCCCTTACCTATCGTGGAATTTTCCGCATATTCGTTGTTGATGTTGCTGTTGTTACACGGTGCATTCTTAGTCTACTACTTAACCCATATTCTTTGTTGAATAAAATAATTAAAAGATTAATCAGCAGCATTAAATATAAATTAACAAGAAAAAAAAAAGAAAAAACCACCGCCTACAACATTTTATTACATTTTAGCAAATCCATAAAAAAAAAAAAGCCGCCCACAAACTATTTTTACTATTTCAAAGTTTTTTTTTGCATTTCTGAAATTAAATCAAAGAAAACTGAAATGTTTAATTACTTTTCGGATGCATATAGTGGTTGCGCATTAAACTGTCATCTGATGTAAAAAAAAAATTTATAAAAAAACACACGATTATTTAATTAATTATTAAAAAGCTGTGCATATTGTAAATCAAATAATAAATAAAGCTGTATGACTGTACAGAGGGTCCTTGGAATTAAAATGAATTTTTTTATTTTATAAGTTTAATGCCACCCACGGAAAATGATCAGTTTTTTTTTTTTTTTACTGTATTTAATCGTGCGCACGCAACTTAATTTAATAATTTTTTTTCTTTCTTTGTTTTGTTACTGGAGCTTTTTTATTTTATTTTTATTTATTTTCATTATTATTATTATTGCAAATTTATTTATTTAGTTTTGGAGTGCGTATCAGGTGTGCACTTACATCAAACACGTTCGAGTATTGTAAATGCACTATCTGGTACGACATTCCAGGACAATCAATCTGCTAAATTTATGTTTTTTTTTTTTGTATTTTATTATGTTTATTTCCTTTTTTTTTTTTTAGTTATTTTAATTAGTTAATTAATTAATTAATTTAAATTACTGGTACTGGATGTGATGGTTCTGACGGTGTTCTGTGTGAAATTTGTGTCCTAAAGACACATTTCGATTCACTACCAACGATTTTACTTAAAGCCACAACCGTACTATACACGAATTTAGTGTCAGTAATTAACTTATTGATTAATTAATTAATTAACAGAAAGAAAAGAAAAAGAAAAATTATTTCTCTAAATAATTTAAATAAAACAAACAACGATGTCATCGTCTTGAACTTTAGCGAGAAAACACAGAAGATGGATGAAAAAAACGCATTTTGATGATTTTCTTGGTGTATTATGAAAGTTGCTGAAAGTTTTTTCTTTTAAATTTTTTTTTGTTTTTTTTTTTCTTTTAGTTAATTAATTAATTCATTTTTTCAATAAAGAAATTAAAAAAAAAACCAAAAGAATTTTTTTTTTGTTGTTGTTGGTGTTGTTGTTGTTGCTGTTTATGCTTTTGTTGTTTTATTTAAAAAATTTATCTTTTTTTAGTTTTTTTTAAAGGAAATAAATTAAAGAAAAAAAAACCCCCCGCTAAAAATTATGAAAATGTCTTTGTTTTATTTATTTAATTAATTTATGAAGCTTTTTTTTAAAAGCTTTAACACAGGTCTATTCTGTCAGTTTGGTAATAAAAAATGGTTTTACGTAAAATGATTTTACGCTGACTCAATTCTGTTATCTGGATCCTGTAGAAAAAAAGAAAAACTCCTAGAACTTTTACAGAGAGGAAATTTTCATTTTCTTTTCTTTTTTTTATTTTTTTTGGAAAATAATTAGCGAAGTTATCAACCACGTTTCGTTTCGTTTCGTTTTTTTTTTTTTTTGTGTATTGCGATGCAGTTTCTTTCGCTACGTAATGCATTTATGAGGCTGAACTGAATTTTAATTTTGAAAATGGTTAAAAAAAATCGTTTAAAATCCCTACATTTACTCCCAAAGTAACAACGTAGTGCGTAATGCGTGGATTGCGTAATTAAATAATTACCGCTCTGATGAAATAAAACGTTTCAGTATTTCAGTCGTCTAGCACCGATAAACCGCAACCGCTACCCACATTTTTGGTTTTTTTTTTTTTTTGTTCTTTTGCTTTTATTTCATCATTTCTCAAGTTTTCGTCACTTTAGAATTTTTTTTCATTAATTTCGTAATATATTTGGTTTTTTTTTTTTTTATTTAGAAAGTTCAGAAGCCTCTTGGTAGAGATTTCAAAGAGAAAGACAACGATTTGCAACTTTTTGTATTATTATCGTAGAAATAACGCAGATGTCGACAGAAGAAATCACAATAAACAATTATTTTCGCCATAAATTTCCATAACTTTAGCAGTGGAAAAAAGAAAACAACTGAATCATCATCATTCATGTGGAAGCCGTCAAGTAACTTTTTAGAGATTTCTCTCATCTTTGGAACACAAAACAGGTAAGAAAATTACGATTTTTACTAATTAATTTTTTTTTTTTTTTTAATTTTATTTAATGGCTATGCGCTCTGGCAGTGTGGTTAGCTGGTTGTGTGATGTCATTTAATTCACAGCCACTATCCTCCCTGCCGCGGCGAAATGTCTTTTACAACAAAAAATAAACATTTGATTTTTTTTTTTAATACATTTCTTAGTTGGGCGGGTAAATACAATACACAAAATTAACCTAAGTAACAAAATGAAAAAAAAAAAATTTTCGTTTTAATTTTTAATTTTTATTTCCAATTTTTTCTCATTGAGCTGAATTCATTGTGGTAGACGTTGCTACTACGGAGTATGGAATCAAATCATTATCCCAACGATTTGTCGGATAAACTTTTTTCGTTTTTACCTTGCTTTCAATATTTTTTCGGTCTACCCGCCTTGGATTTCTATACATTGCATATTCTTTGCGACGTTCATTCGATAATTGTGGATGTCGGGGTAATGTTTGCGCATTCGGTGACTGTTCTCGTTGATTCGATGTTGGAAGTGTCGGACATGCTGCTGGTAAACCCTCATAATCACTATCGTACACTGGATTTATAACGAGGCCATGCAATGACTTGTTTGTATTTAATGTTGGTCTCGACATTCCTATTAATGCTGCCTAAATATATTTTTATTATTTTTTTTTTCTTTTTAATTTAAAATTTCGAAGATTTCTTATTGACGTATTGATAAAATTATTTTTGTTTTTCACTTTTGTAGCTAATTTAATTTGTTTTCTTTTTTTTTTTTTTTTTTGCGTTCGCGATGTTTACTGCAATTAAAAAATTTATTTATGTTTTAAATTCAGTCAGATAAAAGCACAGAGTAATGGCTGCAGGTAAGTTTATCGTTTTTCTATGGAATAAATAATTGTTATAAGCAAGTATCTGGGTGTATCACGTTTTTTTTTAAATTGATTTTCACTGATTTTGTTTTTTTTTTGACAGCGAAGAAGCATGCGATTTTTTTTTTAAACAGATTTCACGTGTTACACGTTCTATGGCGAATTACAATGAGTGCGGTGGAAGCACATTTCTGGATAAAAATGGAGAAAAACTTTTGGATATAAAAACGAAATCTTATGGAAGTGATGGAAATGAAATAAAATTACAGCAGGTGTCATGCTGTTATTAAACACGTGAAAGGTCGTTTATTTCGCTGGAAAATAACATTTTGGGCTGACGAACAACAAAAGACATTTTTATTTGTTGTTTTTTTTTTTAAAGTTTATTTTTTTCTTTTTAATTTCTTTTTCTTTTTTTCTTTTAATGATTAATTTACTTAAAAAATAAAATTAATTAAAAATAATAATACATAATACGCCTGTTATCCGTTTACAATATATACATTTATGACAGATAATCAATTTATTTTTGTTTTTGTTTTTGTTTTTAGATTCTGTATATAAATGATGTAAATTTCACCAAAAATTTTTAATTAATCTACTAATGTGGTGAATAGAAAACGTTTATTTACCACACTTTATAAAAGTATTTAGGTAAAAAAAGAAAAAAAAAATATTTTTCTTAATCAAACAAACACATGACTACGATTTATACACAAAACAAAAACAGAAACAAAAAAAAAAAAAACAATTTTTTTTTAAATTAAAAAATATAAAATAATCACATCAATAAAAACGTTTATTTTAATATTAATATTAATATTATTTAAATTTAATAATTAACTAAGTTCGTTTTATTGCAATAATAATAATAATAAAATAATTATTTATTTATATATTTATTCTCACCAAACTTTTCCCTTAATATAATTTTCGAATTGGCGGGCGGTCGGCTACGGCGATACGATCGTTTTTGTCATTGCTGCCGGTTTTTTAGCAGATAAACGTGTTTTCCATATATTTTTTTTGTTTTTCCGGTAATTTGATCTAACACCCAATGTGTAGTATATATATGTATGTATTGGTGGTTAGTGTTGTAAAGTATTGCAAAGGAAAACCAAATAAAAAAAAATTCTTTTATTTTTAATTAAATTTTTTTTTACTTTTGACACATATACATATTTATATTTCAGTTTTTTTTTTTTAAATTAATTAATTAATTTATTTATTATTATTATTTATTTATTTATTATTTGTTTTATAATTAAATCACATGTTCACACACCATCACAAAAGAAATTAAATACGTTAAATTTTACATACACAAGAATAATTATTATTTTAAATAAATAAAAAAAAAAAAAAATTTATTTCATTTTAACAGAGTGTTTCATAATTTTCTTTTTTTTTTAGGAATGAATTTTATTTAATTAAATTAAATTAATTAACTAAGAATAAATTGTTTTTTTTTTAAAGTTGTGAATCTCTGGATTTATAACAAAAAATTTTTTTTCGGTATATAAAAGAAGAATTTCTACTTGAATTAATTATTTAATCACAGGCAAATTAATTAATTTTTTTTAAGGATTTTTTTTTGTACATTTTTTTTTTCTTTTTTTTTTAATTAATTAAATTTCGTTTTTATTGCTTTGTAATGAATAAAATAAATTTAGAATATTATCTTTTTGTTTTTAATTAATTCAAATAAATATTTATTTTTTTTTTGTACTATTGTCTTATGATTTTTCACATACTGGTGTTTTAGTATAAATTCACCAGTAAGAACACAAAACATTTTTTTTTTTGTTTCTTGTTATTTTCACTGAGGCTTAGCCGAGATATTTACTTTTTTTCTCTCTTTCTCTATATATTATTCCTATAAGATTTTTTGTGTTTATTTCACTCGGAGAAATTTCGTATTTTTTATTCTTAAATTTCAATATTAATTAATAATTACGATAATTTAATTGCTTATTAAAATATTAATTAAATATTATAGTTAATAAATAATGTAATTAATTTATATAAAAAACAAAATAAAAAATAGTTCATAGTAAAGTAAGTAAAAAAATAAAATAAATAAATAAGAAAAAAAAACTAAAAAAAAAATCACTGAGTAGCGCGAACACACACGTTATTATTATTATTATTAATATAATTATAAAAAAGTCTGGAACAACGCGCATTAGACTTATATCTAACACTTAATAACACGGTTTTATAACAGTCTCTACTATACGCTGTATAACACCATGAATTTACTCTAAATCACACAATACACCTCTAAATGTCGATTTAATTAAAAAAAAAAAAAATTTAATTAATTTCTTTTTCTCTTTAAATAATAATTTCATTTTACAGTACAAAAAGAAAGGAAAATTAAAATTAAAATTAAAACCCATGGAAAAGCTTTCTCTTCCCTTTAACAAAAAAAAAAAAAAAATTAATTTAAATAAACAAAATTCACATAATCTCATTAATTAATTAATTAAATAAATAATAATATTGTTAATCCCTTGTTATTCCTTTTATCCTTTATCATCCTTTATCCTTTATTTTATTTACTTTTTTTTATTGTTTTAAAACTTTTAATTAATTTGGCTATGTGGCATCATAAATAAACGAATTTTGTAGAAGATTTTTGAATGAATTTTTCTTTACATTAATTCACTCAAGAATCAACTGACCAACAACAAGCCAACCACAAGACTTTGATGCACATCTGGCTTCTTCTTCTTCTTCTTCACTTTTTTTTTTAATTTATTTTTTTCTTCTAATAATTAAATATTAATTAATTAGTTACATTTACTAATTAATTAATTTTTATTTCAACTAATTTATGGATTAATTAATTAATTAAATTTTCTTTCTTTATTAAAATTATTTTTAATTTTCTTACACAAAATGTTCTAATGAAAAAAAAAAAAAATAAAAATAATAATTTTTCATTTCTCTTTTCTTTTTTTAAAGCTTAGCTTAGCTAAGCTTAAACCGTTTACTTTACTTAAACCTTTTCTTCAACAATTAAACTAAACACAAATATGGGAAACCGAATAATTATTTTGCATAATGCAAATAGAATAAAAAAGAAAAAATGAAGAAGATAAAATAAAAATTTCATTTAATTTCGTTTTGATGATTGCTGATTGTGTGGGCGGTTTTGGAGGTTGTGGTGGTGATGGAGGTGGTGGTCGTAGTGTTTTTTGTCGTTGTTTATACAAAGTTCATGTATGTACTAAGCCACGTATTTCTGTATTATTAGATCCTTGTAAAACATCCGAACACACAACTAACTCTGACTCGTTTAACATTTGATCATCGACAACGTCTAGGAAATCACCAAATCCAGTCATTTGTTCTAATGATTTAACTTGTTTATCGACCGCCTCTAGAGCACGCTCTAAATCTTCTTGTTCTTCTTGTGTTGGCTCAAATGGTCCATTTTGTTGTACTTCATAAATCACATTTATTTATTTATTAATAATAATCAATCATAATTAATAAAGATTAATTATTTAATAATAACAACTCACCGGTAAACAATTCATTAAAAGCATCTTCTGGCAATTGATTTAGAACATTTGTTAAATCGTGCTCTTCTAAAAGTCTTGTATCACTTAGGGGCATCTCTTCTATTTTTTTTTTATTTTTTTTTTTTTTGATGATTTTATTTTATTTTTATTTTATTAATTAAATGGATAAAAATGTAAGAAAAGAAAGAATAAACAATTTACCTATAGCATCATGTGCCCCAATCATTTCCGATTCACTTAAACCACCAACACCTGTATCCTCACTACTCTCGTACGCCGAACTATTTTCACAAACGTTTATAAACTCTTGTGACGTTAAGTGTGGTATCACAACATCATCTATTGTGAACTCATGTTGCGGTAAATTCATATTTGATAATATTTCTACAGGTGTCGACGAATGATGTTTCAACAGATTATGATTATGATGATGATTATTTAAATTAAGATTATTTAAATTATTATGATTTAGATGATGATGATTTAGATGATGGTTCAACATATTATGATTATAACTGTTGTTTGTTAGAACATTTAAAGTTTGCTGCTGATGATGTAATAATTGTTGATGATCATTATGATTATGATTATGATTCTGATGCTGCTGCTGTTGTTCATCATCGGTTAATAATATTTCATTTCGCTGTATTAAAAATTCTTCCTCCTTTAAATCGTATTGTTGATCTTGATGATGTTGTTGCTGTTGAAGTTGTTGATGATCATCTAAATCTTGTTCCTGCATACACTGTTCCATTTGTCCATGCTCATCTAATAAATTAAATGTTTCCTGACTAATCGTTGGTGGTGGTGTTGGCTTTTTCTTTTTCTTATTACGTTTAGGCGGACGTGTCATTGCACTTGGTTTTGATTTTTTTCTAGGTGGTTTTTTCGGTTTTTGTTCTTGCAATATACGATTATAATTATCCTTCAAGAAAAAAAGTTAAAGAAGTGAGAATTATTACTAAAAATTTAAACAAACAGGTTTCAAAACTGGTTACCCTTTTCCAGGCATGTTCACGACATAAAGGTAATTCATGACTTATATCAAACACCGGCACACGACATTGTGTATTATCAGAAAATTTCGCTGTACACGGATGAAATAGACGTTGATCCACATTTTGTGTTATATGTATATAACAGTAGGCAGTCAGTGCTAATGAATCATTTGAGCATGTTGCTATACAACACTTTTGTGGTGAATGACTAAAAAATAAATCAATAAATAATTAATTAACACATATTTGGTTAATACAGTACGAAAAAAAAATGTATTTAAATTACATTTCATCATCATCAGTTATTTTAAATTTATTAATTGCATTCGATACACAAATTAAGCGTCTTTTTGCTGATAATTTACTTCGTAAACTAAATGCATTTTTATATTGTATTGCTTGTCGCCTTAGATTTGCCGCCTTTATCGTTAAACGTTCTTCACGTGATAAAATATTTATTTGTGTTCCATTCGTTATATTTGTTTGATCTTTTCTATCATCGTACATCCACCATGTCTTTTGACAGGCAGCTAAAAATATAGAACGAAATTATTTTTATTACTTATTACTTTTACTTTAGTTTATTAATTGTTAGTAAAAATTACCAGCTAGCTCCAATTCCTCTGGTTGTGTTGCACCTGGTCCCAAGTAATCAAATACATAGGTATCTGGTGCATGCCATTCTGTTGATGCCGTTGTACTATTACTATTTGTCGATCCCCTTGATGATATCCTTTGTAACGCCTCATGATGTGACGTTTGACTATATGAACGATTTTTTGTTCGTGATAATTTACCTATATACACAAATATTATTTGTATTAATTATTTAAATTATTTTTCGTAGTAGGATAGACAGCTCACCTGATAATTTTTTTAACGTTGTTGATACTAATGATGTTGCTTCTTCACTTTTTGGTATTATTGTTGCAAATTGATTATTACTATCACTAATGTTATTATTATTATTATTATTATTACTAATTAATTTATTTACATTTTTATATTCATCTAATAAATTATTGTCGTCATCATCATCATCTAATAATAAATCTTCGGTTTTTATATTTATTGAATATAAAGGTGCGGTTGACGTTGGACATTGATATAATTGTTGATGAACACTTTCTATATTATGACAATTATTATTTAAATTTGTTGATACTAATGATGTATTATTGTAAAAATGTTCTTGTTGATGTTGTTGATTCTGATTTGACGTTTGATGATTTAATAAAATTAAAGGTGGTGATGATGATGGTGTTGTTGTTACTGTTGTTGCAGTACTTGTTGAAATGGAATGATTATTTGATGATAATGTTAATAATTTATCAGCAGAGGTACGCTGTTGTTGCTGTTGCTGCTGATGGTGTTGTTGTAACTGTTGCTGTTGTCCAAATTGTGTTTGATGATAAAGTGGTGGCGGTGGTAATAATGGTGGTATATGATATGTATGTGTTTGTTGATTATTATTATTATTATTTTGATTATGTTGTTGCGTTTGTTGAGGTAAAACAGTAGCTATTGTTGGTGAACCAGATGTTAATAAAATTCTTTTATTATTATGCTTTGGTGATGGTTTTGTTAATATTGTTGTTGATGCTGTTGTTATACCAGCTGTTACAACTACATTTGAATTTGTTGATACTAATGTTGTTGTTGTTGTCGTTGTACCTGCTGTTATTATTGGTGATGCCGTTAATGGAATTTCTATTGATCCTCCCTTTATTATTGTTTTTAATGAATTTATTTTATTTAAATTTTTATTCGTACTATGAACACCACCATTTACTGTATGTACTATGCCACCATTTAACCGTTGCTGTTGTTGTGGTTGTTGATTATTTTGCAACTTTTTATTCGGTTGTTGTGATAATAATTTTTGATTTTTTGTTCTTACTGGTGTTAATTTTCCAAACTGTAAATATAACAAACAAACAAGCAAAAATTTAAACAAAGAAAAAAATAATTAAAAATAGAAAGAAAAAAAAACTATATTTCTGTTGTTATTATTTAATTGCATATTTTGTAATTAAAAAGAAAAAATAAAAAATAAAATAATTATTTTAAACAAACAGCGTGTTGCGGTTATTTCTTTGTTATTTATTTTTTTTTATTGTGGCGATTTTACAGGCAAAAAAAAATAAATATAATTAATTATTAAAAATAAAAGAAATAGTTTTATATATTATAAATTAAATAATAAATAAGAAATGAGAGTAATTTTTTTTTGTATTATTATTACAAAAGACTTTCACCTGAATATCAATGGCCTTAAGACGTTGTATAAGATTTAAATAACAAAACAAAACGAAACAAACCAAACCATAACAATAATAATATTTTACCTGTGAATGATATATTGTATTTGTAACAGGAGGTTCCGTGAAAATGTACGGATCTTCAGTAAGTCGCGGAACTTGCTGACATGACATATCCGCTTATATATGTTTAAATCCCGCTTACCTTCAATAATAAATTTAAAATTTAATATATATATATATGGCGGGAATAATTAATACAAAGATAAATTAAATTTATTTTTAACTCATACCCTGTTTTGCAGCGAGTTTATGTACTTTTTACTTTCGCAAAAAAAAAAAAAAAATTATCCTTTTTCTATTCCTGTATTTACTTCTTTACTATTTCTTTCTTTATTGCTTTATTTATTATGCTTTTATTTAATTCATTTACTGAAAAGAAAAAAAAAACAGAAATAAATTAATTAAAACAAAAATAAATAAAATTCACAAATACTTTAAACTTAAATTTAAATACAAATAAAATTTTTAAATAATTAGAAAAAAAATAGCCAAGAGGAAAAACACTTAATCGTTTGTAATGTAAACACAATTTTTGATGTTTGTGCAAAGTTTTTTTTTTTGCTTTTTAGTTTATTATTATTTTTTATTTTTAATTATTATATTGTGGCTTGAAATGTATAAATTAATACATTTATTTCACATTTTTTTTTTTTTTAATCATGTTTTGTGTTTATTCCCATTAAAAATTTAAATAAAAAAAAAAAATTATTAAACGTAAACAATAAAAACATTATTATTATTATTAATAAAAATTAATTCTTAATCAGTGTTTGTTTGTTTAGTAAATTTATATAATAATAACTCTTGATATATAATAATTCCAGGTAAAATACCGAGTTTTACGTTTTATTTGTAAATTATCAAGCAAACAATTTTTTTTTTATCGTTTAATTACATACAAAAAAAAGCACAACAATTTTATATAAAACATTTATTTTTACACGAGAATAGAATATAAAAATTAATCACAATAAAAAAAAAAGCGAGAAAATTAAAATCAATTAATCATTAAAGCTGAAAAGAAAAGGCAAAAACAAATAAAAATTAATTTGTCTGGAGAGAGAGAACTGTCAAATTAGTTAGTTTTTGACAGATGAATGAAATTGTACAAAAATAGTATATATTTGCCGCCGTGCAAAATTACTACAAATATGTCATTGAAGAAGGTCGAATATTTACATTAAATTAATAAAAAAAAAAATTATTTATTTTGTTTTGTTTAATTTCAAAAAAAATTATATTTTTAAAAAAACACCAAATAGAAAAAAAAACAAAAAAAAACCAACAATCAAATTCGGTATCAAAAGCGAAAAAAAAATTATTTTTTTTTTTTTTTTTGTTGAAAAACAGAAAGAAAGAAAAAATAATCGTCGTATATATTTATGCTTTAAACAAGGGGGCTCTCACTACTACAATTACACTACACCGCTATACTAATAGGCAAGAATAACTTCTTGCAATCCATAATACACGCCCACCTTTATTTCTTATTAACATTTAAATTAATTAACAATTATCTTTAGATAATAATTAACACAATAAACATAATAATAAATGCTTTAATGTTTGATTTATTGTCAAAAACACTAATTTAATAACATTACAATTTGACAGTACTCAGCAAGATGGCGGGGGAATATATATATATAGATACATATATGCATCGCATATATTTTATTCGCTGAATTTTTAATACACAATTTTATCGCTCAGTTCTTTAAAAGCTTCAAACTTCATTCGTTACAATATAAATGCAGGGAAATTTTATTTCCCAAAATAAAAAAACCTTTTTTTTTGTTTTGTTTATTTACACATAAATATGTAAATAAACAAAAAAAAATTCTTCTTTTTATAAATAGAATTTTCACTTTTTATCAACCAAAAAAAAAAAATTTAAATCGCGTTGTGCTTTCGTAATAATTATGAATTTCTATATTTTATGAATAAGAACAGAAAAAAAAATTGTTTTTGTTTACTTCTAAATTTGTATGTTTTATGTTTTATGGCAATGGATAAACAGCGATGAATATTAAATTTCATTCATATAAATTGGCAAATTACAAATACTACGCATTTAATAACAGAAATACATGAAAAAAAAAAAAAAAATAAATAAATAAACAAAAACCACTTGTGTTCGGGTATTAGATGAATAAAAGTTTAAAACATTTAAATATTGAGTAATGCGTACGTGTAAAAGAGATGAAAGTATGGAGTAGTAGTCGAATTTTAATTAAATAGAACCGCGAGGTGATATGATAAGTTATCTGCATAACCGATTTTTATGTTTTGTTTATGAAATTTTATGAATGTTGAATGGAATGATCTGTATCACGTATGTTACAAGAAACATGATATGTTGACAATGTTAACACTGGATAAGGATATTTTCATCTGGAATTTAAAAGGAGAAATCAGTTCTATTTATAAATACAAAAACAAATGTAAATAAATAATTTATGCATCGTGTGACCGCTACACAGCCGATACGCTGCTATTCTTATCAGAAAAACAATTTAATTTTTTTTGTTTCTTTTTTTTAATGATTATTTATCAATTATTTTTTTTTTAGCTTGTTTATATTATTAAACAAGTGCCATCAAGGAAAATTGATTATTTTTCGCTAATTAATTAAAAATAAAACCAAAAATAAATAATTTTTTTTTTTTTTTGAAGAAAAAAATCGTCATTTTATCTGTTGCATAAAATTTCCATACAAAGGCATATAGCCTAACTACGCACTTCACATTTATAATTTTAACTAATAAATTTAAATAATAAATATGATTATATTTCCGCTTAATTAAATATATTTAAGGAATGCGATTTGTTTTTAATTAATTAATTTAAATAAAAATTAAAAATAGTTTTGCAAAAATTTTTTTTTTTAAACTGTTGACTGGTAAAATGGTTTGGGTATTGGAAACGGTAGAGTTGCGCTGTAAAGGGTTTTTTCTTTTTCTCTTATAAGAGAACAAAAAAAAATAGACAAAGGAACATAAAATCCAGCAGTTCATTTGTTTGTTGTTTTTTTTTTTCTTAACGACGTAATAAACAACCAGAGAAAGAAGAAGAAAAAAAAATTCATCAGCCTTCAGTTTTTTTTTTTTTTAGTTTTGCACTATTTTAAAAATATTCCTGTTTTTGTTCGTTTATTTGTTTTACCTTTTTTATTTTTTTGATAATTCTGTTTATTATCATAAGACAGATTATAATGAAGAAAACATAAATAAACAACAACAAATCTAATAAATAAAATGTAAACAAACAAAGATTTTGATGTTACGTGCCTATTTACGTGTATACGGTTTTGTATTTTCTTTACCCACGTTACATAACGTTTTAAACGGATTTTCTTTTATTGATAGAAAATGTGGAAAAAAAATTTCGTTGATTTTTTGTGGAAACAGACACGATTATGTATAACTAGAAATTTAATAAACGACAAAAAACGTTCCATGGAGCGCAAACGTTTAACCAACGTTTTTGTTCGATTCGATTCGAAAAAAAAAAGTTTTTTTTTTCTCCTTTGACTTGTTGATCTGCGAATTTAAACGCAAAATAAATGTTTTTTGTTTTTTTGACAAATTAATTATAGATCGTATCACGCTACAACAAGCTTTACCTTCGTTATTTTAATTATATACATTTGTACGTTAGTATTCTGAGTCGTAGTTTTGTCTTTTTTTTTTTTTTGTTATTATTTAATTAAAGCCCTAATGATTATGTCATTAAAAAAAATGTATTTTGTAATTCGCCGCATTGTTTTTGTATTATTTTTGAAATGAAAAACATCTTTTCGCACCTATTAAATGTGTCGTAAAGGTGAGAAATGTTTTTTTTTTTCGCATTTGCTAATTCTACTTAGTTATCATCTGTTAACTGAAAATAAGTGCACCGCACTGCATTTAAATTTATGATTATTATTATAATTGTTTATGTGTGCGTTAATGCATTAACAATTAACTTTTAATTTATATAGAAAACATACTTTCAACACAACTACAGTGCATATATATAAAAAAAATTTCTTTGCTTGTTTGTTTTTATTTTGATCTATTCAAAAAAAAAAAAAAAAAAAAAAAACGAAACAAAAAAAAAGATTTATGAAAATTGTACTTTACAGGGACGTACTTTATATTGTTACACGGTTTTTGTGTATTAATGTTTTTTTTTATTTTTTAATTAGATTATTGATGGAATAATTAGTTTTATTTTTATAAAAAATTGGATGTATTTTTTATGTTGTTATTAAACCGACATAGAAAAAAAAATTGTGAACGCCTGCCCTGTACTATCTTATAGGCGTTTTCTTCTTTTTATAAATTTGTGTGTTATTTTTTTTCTGTATGAATGTAGCGCCGCGAAACCAAGTGGTGATTAAAGTAAATTGTTTTAACAAAAAATGGCGACAATCGCTAAGTCGTACACAGATGATTGTGAGTGCTTATATTGTTTCTATTATTTTATACCAATATTGTGAAGTGATTATTATTGAAATTGATAAAAAAAAGTTTTAAATAAAATAACTAATTGAAATGTCGTTAATTGAAACGGTGGTACATGAGAAAAATGATATTTATGGTGGCATCAAAGATGACGTCGACCCTCCCCAACAAATATCTGATACTACTGAAACACCATCTGCAGAAATGTCGGAAAGTAGTTTAGTTACAAATGTAACTGTTGAAAATGATGGCGGCGCTGTAAATATTTTAAAAACAACAAATCCAACTGATGATATAAAACAGAAATTCCTTGAATCAGCTAAGGAAGCAAAGGAAATGTTTAATAAAACAAAAAGGAAGAGACGTCGTCGCAAATCAAAGAGGAAATCATATAACAAACCATATGCAAAAACAAATTGGAAATTCCAGATGCCTAAAGTTATTGATAATAAACAGCGCAGAATAAATATGTTCGCCTTTGGCCAACCAATTGCACCTTATAATACAAATAAATTCCTAATGGAAGATCATATGGTTGAAATGCAAACAAATCGGGCGACACCAACTGGACGAACACGTGACTCTAGTTTTTCTGTTGATTCAGAAGAAAATTATTTCTTCTCATTACCCGAAGATGAAGAGGAATTTTTAACGAAAGAATTTTCAAGCGTTTACGAAATTGCAAGATCAGAACGCTTAGAAAATATGACAAAAGTTGAATTAATTAAGGAATTTCTACAATTGGAAGCTGACTATGAGCAATTGAATAAACTCGAACGGCAAAGAAAACGTGCCGATGCAGATGCCAAAGAACAACAGAAAAAGTCAACAAATGAAACACAAAACAAAATTTATGCGCTAGAGGAGAAAATCAAAGAGCTGAATGTCGAGAATAATGGTAAGCTTAGACTTAGGTTTAATTAATTTTTTTCTTTCCTTTACATAATGGTCTATTTTGTTTAGAATTAAAACGGTTACTTCGTGGTACAGCGGATGACACAATTGAGATGCAGGAGAATCAAATTTGTTCAAATTCGAGTGAGGACAGCGAAAGTGATAGTTCTAGTTCGAGCAGCAGTAGCAGCAGTGGGCATAGTAACAGCAGCCATCGTAGCTCGTTAAGTTGTGATAATGAGGATTATTCAATGGGATTTAATGAAGAGATACAGCCATTGTGTAACGGTGCATTGTCTAATGATGAACAATTAAATTGTAATGAATTAGGCGTATTGCCATCACCACCTCCCGTATTGTCGACAATTGAACAAAATCATCATACAAATTCATTAACTAAGTCACCACCCACGTCACAACCTCTTGTTATGAATTAAAATATTTTTATTTTTAATTTTTATTTTATTAACGCAACCATGCTACTCGTGGCTCTTTTTTATTTATTAAATTTGCTGAATTTTTTGGCTACCTGAATTGTAATTTTTTTTTTCTTTCTTTTCTTTTTTTTTTTATTGCTTTTAATTAAACGAGTAAACCATACGGATCCTTGAATTTATTAACTGACTTTTTGTGGTGATAATATTTATAAATTTGTTGTTTTTGATTTTCGGACAATAAAATAGAAAGAAAAAAAAAAGTTTAAAATTTTACTCAATTTTCGTATCGTATGTAAAGTAATTAAAAAAAAAAAAGAAGTAAAACAACAAGGAACACGGTCTCGTTTCCGTTTTGATAATAATTTTCACTTTAGGTAAAAAAAACAAAAAAAAAATTCTTTTTTCTTCTTTTTATTTTGCAAATTAAGGTGATAAGACTGTGACTGTGTTAGTGTGTAATGAGTTTTCTTAATTTATTTATTTTATTAACAAAGCAAGGGAGAGTATATAAAGAGTACAAGAGTGTGGAAAATTATTTTAATTAATTAAATAATTTGAAAATGAGAGAGCGAGAAATAAAAACATAAATGTGAGAGGAAATAATTTTTTTTTTAATGTTTTTGTTTTATATCAACGAAAACCGGACTCTCCCCCATATGCTGCGGATTATTATTACTTTTTTTTTTTTGACCTTTAATTAAATACTTGTTGTCCCTTTTTTTTTAAATAATTATTTTTAATTAATCATAAAACAAAAGAATTATTAATTAAACGATTAATTTAATAATCGTGTGTGTATTGTTGTGGAGGATTTTCTTCCCTGAAAATTATGAATTAAAAAAAAAAAAAAAAAATAGAGAAGAAGAAGAAAACAGACAAATGTGGTGAAAACAAAAGAAAAAAAGAAATTTTTTTTTTGTCTATTAAAAAGTTTTTAAACGGAGTTTAATTAATTTTAAGTTTAAAATTTATATATAAAGAAAAACAAAAAATTAATATATGTGTGTAAAACAAACAAAAAAAAATAAATGAAAAATTTTTAATTAATGAAGAAAAAATGTTTATTATATTTTTAATTTTTTTTTTATCCCTGTTTTGTTTTCTTTATTTAGTTTTAACGCACGAGTGATGTTTTAAAAGGAAATTTTATTCCTACAAAAGGGTAAGCTATGTATTTTGGTTGATGTAATCCAGAATAAAACGCCTTTTGGCGTTTTGTAATCAGAAATAATTAAGGAAAGGATTATGGAAAATAAATAAAAGAAAAAATTGTATTAAATGAAAAATTATTTAATTTTCTGTTTCTTTGCTTTTGGTACAGGGGCCAATACATTTTCACCTTTATAAAATTTCTTTAACAATTCCATTGCGTCATTATCGCAGACGCCACTAGTCACTTTTATTGAATTTTTTAATATTTCATCAACATTTATTACGGTGCTACCGCCAAAACGATCATTTTTACAACCGTAAATAATTTCTTTAACATTTAATTGATTTAGTGCGGCCGCACACATTATACAGGGCTCACATGTCACAATCACGGTCACTTCACTAAAATATTCTTTTTGATTTTTATTGTTTTTCCGGCAATAGTCAATCGTTTTATCGATACAAATTATTTCCGCATGACGTGTTGGATTCTTTGTTAAATTCACCAAATTATTCTCACTAGCAATTATTTGATTGTCATGAACAAAAACACAACCGATTGGCACCTCATTCATGTCGATAGCCTTCTTTGCCTGCTCCAGAGCGTCCTGCATATATTTTTCCATTTTTTTTTTCTCTTTTGTATAAAAATAATTAATTCAGGGTGATTAAACAAAAAAAAAGAAACGAAAATTATTTCATGAATTTAATGAGATCTTCCTTCTCAAACCAAACTTTCGCTTCTTTTGACCAATTTTGATTCCCTGGACTACGCGGGCTTGGATGTTTAATACTTTTGATCTGGATTTCCTCATCAATCGATTTATTTTTAATTAATGCTGAAATTCGTTTTTCAACACTTCGTCCAATCACGACAATTATTTTCGGTTGAATTAGTTTTACCACTTTAACGAGCGCTTTATCACAAATGGTGCCCAATTCTTTCTTTTCAGGTGTCTGAAAATAACTAAAAGTAAATAAATAGCCAAAAAAAATTTTTTTTTCGAACAAACTTTTAATTCGTCGGGTGTTTGGTTTTTAGATGATTGTCGCTTGCCTTTTATTGTCGTTTGAAAAAAGGCAAAGGGACACCAATTATATAAAAAAGAATTTTTAAATAATACTGCAGGATCCTCCCCCGTTATATCTTTTAAAACACCCCAAAATTTATCCCCACTTTGTTCTTTACGTTGCGATGCTAAACCTTTGACTGGATAATCAGGACATTCGTTTGTTGGCGTTTTAACAGTTCCTTGTAGCTGCATCCAGTCTTTGACTGCCCAAATTACTCCAAACGGTACCTAAAAGGTAATTTAAAATAATTAAAAACTTCAATAATAAATAAAACGTTTTGTTACACCGGTTTGGCACATTCCCCATGGCCCCGGATTAATTCCAACAAATAATATTATTTTCGGTCCATCTAAAAACTTTTTCATATAAGCACAATGCAACTCGGAAGCATAGCTAATCGGATTATAAACATAAGATGATGAAAATTTAATCTCATACAACTCATCACACATTTCACATTCGATATTATACAGTTCTTCCCAAAATTGTTTTTTCCTAGTAAAATACTTCGATGTTGTCCCTTCACTAGAACTACTAACACTCGAAATCGGATTTATTTCCGTTTTATCATCATTTGTTAGTTTTAATTTCTTTCGCAACATTTCACCAAATTTTGATTGTCGACAACTGTTTTCACTTTGCGTTTTTAAATGTATTTTACCTATTTATTAATGTAATTTATCAGTTTATTTTCTTTATTGATGTTATCTGAATTCAAACAGGTAGAAACTTTTGCCAACAAACGTCAAAGTCCATGCAGAAAGTTACTCTCTAAGTACTTATGAACTTACGAGTTTTTTTTTTAAATTTTCAATTGCAATAAAATACTTTTAAATTTCTTATGTTATTAGATAATCAATATATTTAATTAATTATCATCAATTATTAAAAATAAATTCAAAATATGTGCCATAATTTTCAAAGAAAAACACTTCCCCATAAATTTTAAGTTCAGTGGTTCTTGATAAAAGGAAAAAGTTTTTTTTCTCAAATATAAATGTCATATAGAAACAAAAAAAGAAAAAAAAAATTAATTTTTGTTTTGAATTTTGGAATTGTTGAAAAAAAAAAGAAAAAATTTATTTTTAATTAAGATGTCTTGTATTGGTTGTTTAAGAAAATATGGGTTATTTTGTCGTGAAGTAAGTGTTACTATATTTATATTACTTTTTAATATTTACTTTTTAACTAATTAATTTAAATAGTCGGGATGCCCTAGCTGTGGTTTTTCCTATTGTTCTAAATGTTTAAAGAAAAGTATTCAGATACCGAAGTTGAATAATGAAAAGAAAAAGGTTTGCCTATCGTGTTTTGATAAATTAACTAAGGAAGCACTTACATTGAATGAGAAACCTCCAGTGCAAGACGTTATTAAGTAAATATTCATAGAATTTCCGTTAAAATTTGCTTCATTTAACAATGGCCATACGTTTTCAGAATGTTAGAGAATTTAGATGATAAAGATTTCCGTCCACCAATAACAGTTTATACAGCGACCAAAGATGAGGATGCAAATCAAACCAATGAAATTGATGAAAACATTCGAACGAAATTAAAATCTTTACGTGATGACGGGGAAGCCATCCCACAGGATAAGGATATTGCAATTCGATTAGCTAAACTAAAGGACATAGAATTTAAGGAAAAATCAAACATGGATTTGATAACTGCTGTTGATAACCGAACAGACGTTGAAAAGGCAAATGATCTAATGAAGCAATACATGGAGGAGCAAGTAATTGCCAATAGTGATTCAAATCCTATTGCTGATATTGAAATGCGATTAGCTGCATTGAAAGGTTTTTTTTTAGTCTTTATTTAATCAATTTCTTTGTTGAAAGATTTATATTAAGATGTTTCTCTTTTTTATAGATGTTTCAGTGGACATGATACGCGACCAGTCGTTAAAAACTGAAAGTGATTCCAGTGATGATGATGAGAAGGCGGAGAAAAAAGTATTAAAGAAATATATGGAAGAAGCTGCATTAAATATCGATATAACACCGGAAGAAAAAGAGATAATTAATGACTTACCGCCGCCTAGTAAGGATACAGAAGAATTACCCTGGTGTGCAGTTTGCAATGAGGACGCAATAAAGCGCTGCGATGACTGTGATGGTGAATTATATTGCGAAGCTTGCTTCAAAGACATCCACGACGACGACGAGGAATATAAAAGTCACAAAACTAAACCATATAAATCACCAAAAACAACTGTGGAAGACAATGACGACGATTATGTTGAAGATGATAAAAATTAATTTTTAGGTTATTTTAAAGGAATAAAAAAAATAAAATTATAATTAATCTTGCCTTGTGATAACAAATATAATATATTAAATAAAATAAATTGCTTTTAAAGGATGAACATGTAAAATAAGATTTTTAATTTAAAAAGTTCCTTTTTTTGCATAAATAACGAATAAAAGTTAATTATTATGACAGATAAAATTTTAATTATTTGATCTTATTGAGAAAAATGTACTAGATTTGTGCTTTTCATATTTGCGGAAAACATAAAATATAAACATTAAGCTTACGGATGGTGGCTAGTTTTTTTTGTGTTATTTTGTTTTTTGTGTGTTTAGTGTTAAATGTCATCGTTTTAATTCCTCATCACAAAAAAAAAAAATAATAATAAAAAATAAATAAATAGAAAACATTTAATCAAAATAAACATAAATAAATGATTATTTAGTGATAAATGAAAAATAATTAATTAATTAATAATGTTTTAAAAGTTTATAATTGAACTTCTTAGTTAAGGCATAGCAAAAAACAGTGAAATTTTGTTTGTAAAAGGAAAAATAATTTCTTTTTCTGTTTTGTTTTGTCATTACAAACTTTCGGAAAGAAAATGTCGTACACCAATACAAATTATGGTGGCGATATTGTTCATTTAAATGTTGGTGGCAAGAGGTTTTGTACACAAAATTTTTACATTATTAAATTATCATTTTTTTTTGTTTTTTTAATTTTTTTTAAACTTTCTATTTAATTAATTCACCTAGATTTTCAACGTCAAGACAAACATTAACGTGGATTCCAGATACATTTTTTACAGCCCTACTGAATGGTAGAATATCTAGTTTACGTGATGACAACAATGCAATATTTATTGATCGTGATCCAAATATATTTGCAATAATATTAAATTATTTACGAACAAGAGATATTGATATAAAACAGTGTGATATTAGGGTGTTACGGCATGAGGCAGAATATTATAATATTTCACCACTTGTGAAACGTTTAATGTTGTGCGAAGATTTAGGACATTCATCCTGTGGTGATTTATTGTTTTATGGGTGCTTGCCACCACCAAGTAATTATTAGAAAAATTATATAATTAAATTTGAATGCTGATATATAAGAAACTTTAGATTTTCTTCTAGATATTCCAATACAGGAAATGGTTATGCCGCCTTCAATGGGAAGTAACAGTAGCACAGTAACAGTAGCTGGTAGCGTTAATCAATCACATAGTTCCACTACAATAACTGCTGTCCCTGTTAATTCTTCAGGAATAAATCAAGCAAATTCACAAGTACCAGGCTCTAGTAATGCCAATTCTGTAAACGCTAGACCCGGATCAATGGTACGTGTACCAGAATTACAAAATCAACAAACGACAGCAGTTAACTCATTACCCGGAACAAGTGGAAATAGTTCAAATAGTAGTACAACAAGTGGTGGTGGTAATTCACGTCATTCTGGTCACTCTAGAAATTCTTCATGGGATCTTAAGGTTGCCTATAATGGCAATAGTGTATCATCTAGAAGCTCACAAGTACAGAATTTTTTTAATTTTTTTCTAAAGTTAATTTTTAATGAATCGAATTAATTTCGGATTAATTCAGGATATGAGATCATGGGCACCGGGACATTCAAGAACAACTTCATTAGATTTAAGACATTCTAGAAATTCATCAGCTGATTTAAACAAATTCATTAGAAATGACGTTAGTCTTGTATTTAATCCGAATCAAGGTAATTTATCAGATTCCTATTGGAGTTATCATTCTTAGTTTCTTATTAAAATAAAATGTTTGTTTAGCTTCTGCATGGGCTGATCCTATGCGAGTACAAATAATTAAAGCGCATCACAATTTGATATCGGTGGCGTATGCCCACTTTGCTACTTGTTACAGGTTTGTTTCTGCATTCGTTTGATGGCTCGCCAAATAATTATTTAATTTAAATTTTTAGATTGAAAGATTCATCTGGGTGGCAATTGGTGTTTACATCGCCGTATATTGAGGCATCAATTGAACGCATTGCTATAAATGCAAAAGTGAATCTCTCTAGCAGTGGTGATCAGGCACCAAGTAAAATGATCGCAATATCCTATGGCAGCCAAATACGACTTTGGGGGATAACCGATAACGGAACAAAGACTGACATCGGTGTATTTAATTTATATGTACGTGTTGAGTATTTATTCTTTATTGGTAGCCAATTGGTTGGTTTATCGTCATCTGGGAAAATAGGTGTTTGGCATGCAATGACACAACACTGGCAAATACAGGATCTTGTACCAATTTTATCATATGACACCGCTGGATTATTTTTATTACTTGGTTGTAATAATGGTTCAATTTATTATATCGGTGGTTATTCACATTAAATATTTTCTTAACCGACGGTTTAATAAAATGTTTGTTTCTTTGATTTTGATTAAAGATATGCAGAAATTCCCATTACGAATGAAGGATAACGATCTGCTAGTAACGGAACTATATAAAGATCCATCAAACGATCATATAACAGCGATTTCTGTTTATTTAACACCGAAAACAACAAGTAAGTTCTTTCTCTTTTATTTTCTTTTTCTTTTTATTCTTTTTAATTTTTTTGAATTTAATTGAAAAAAATTATAAAAAAGAAATTTTTTTTAATTGAAATAAATAAATAAAAAAACCAAAAAAAAAAAATAAAAAACCAATTGCATGCCAGCACCGGATAGAGGAAAAGAAGGTAAATGATGGTAGCAAATGTGTAATTAGCAACAAAATCAAATCAAATCAATAAATTGAGAAAGAGAAATTTTTTCTTTGGAAAACATTTAACCACGCACACGCAAGCAAAAAAAAATTTTTTTTTCTTTTGATTTATTGATTAATTAATTAATTTTTTTTTTAAAGCTTTTTAGTTGAGTTTTTTTTTCTTCTTCTACTTCTACTTCTGCTTTTTTTTTTGGCAAATCTCTGTTGTTTGCACAATTTTTTTTTTTTTTTCCTTCTTAATTGTTTTCATATTTTGCTAATTAAAAATCATCACTGGTGCTGGTATTCTATGATGAAAATTTATTTATTTCATTCATTTTTGTAGTTTTTGTTTTGTTATTTTGTCTGACTATAAGGCGAGGTATTATATTGACAATGGGACAATTGCACACATATTAAAGAGACGCTTTATAGTCACAGCATTAGAATCGTTTTTTTTTTTTTTATTCAATAAAACAAATTTTTCTTTGACATTTAATTAATAAATAAAAATTATTCTTTTAGGTTTATCTGGTAATTGGATTGAGATTGCTTATGGTACACGTTCTGGTTCTGTACGTGTAATTGTACAACATCCAGAAACTGTAGGTCATGGACCACAATTGTTTCAATCATTTCCTGTTCATCAATCACCTGTGACTAAAGTGAGTTTTGTTTTCTGTTGCTTAAATGTCAGAAAAAATTAAAATTAATTTTTTTTTGTTTTAGGTAACTTTATCCGAGAAATATTTAGTATCGGTTTGCAGTGAATATAATCATGTGAGAACGTGGAGTGTAACTAGATTCCGTGGTATGATCTCCACCCAACCGAGTTCAACACCGGAAGCATCATTTAAAGTAGATTTTAATTCCCTGGTATTTTTTGAATGAATTTTTCATACATTTTTTTGTGATTTTTTTTTTTTTAGATTGTTTCGCTGGAGGCAACCGATACAAATTTTAGCTATACAGCCGGTAATGATTTTGGTCCATTTGGTGAACAGGATGATGAACAAGTATTTGTACAGAAAGTTGTACCGGATACTGATCAATTGTACGTTCGTTTGGCGTCAAATGGTGAACGGGTTTGTGTTATAAAATCAGTGGATAACACAACGATAACATCGTTTTGTGTGCATAAATGTGAGGGTAGTTCGCATATGGGTAGTTACTATATACGTCCGAGACGTTTTATATTATCAGGACATTGTAATGGCGCAATACAAATGTGGGACTTGACAACAGCTTTGGATTTAGCAGGAAATGGTGAATCAGGTATTTCACTTTCACTTTCATTTTTTTTTTGTTTCTCCTTTATGCTTTTTGTAATTTAATTTTTTTTTTATTTCCACCTGTATTTATATTTTTCTTTTATTTTTTGTTTTCATTATTTGCTTGTTTGTACCTGCATCCAATAATAATTTAAAAAAATCTTGTATAAATGTGTGTAGGAGTTGTAAAAGTAAATCTAAACGTAAAATTATGTTGTATTACCTGATCCGACACTGTTGTTGTTGTTTATTATCTTGAAATGAGTTGAAAAACCAATGACTATAGACATGACGAGCGCTTGCTGTTTTTCCAAAAAAAAAAGAAAAATTTACGAAGAAAAAAGCAAAGAAATCACAGCATAGCCTTCCAGTAGTTTAATTGAATTAAAAAAAAAAAAGAAACAAACCCCAAACCACCCACCCTCCGTCATATTTATATGGTACTTAGTTTATTATTTATTTTATTTAATTAATTAAATTTTTTTTTTATGTTTTGCTTGTTTGGTGGAATTTTTATTAGAATTTGCGCTTTGCGTTGAGATTTTTAATGAAGGAAATTAATATAAAAAAAAATTTTTTTTTTTTCTTTTCAAAGCTCAACAAATGCTTGGTGGACCAACTGCTGAGGAATTAATCCGCTTATTGGATCAATGTGATTTAAGTAATAGTCATTGTTCAACGCCTTGTATGTCGCCGTGTCCGACAACCACGAACAGTGCCACAGTCGCAATAACACGATTAAAAGCTGCTAATGTTGCATTTTTAAATCAAACGACAAATAATTTAGTAACTGGTGGTAGTAATGGTGGAAGTAGCAATATTAGTAATACAGGTGCTACTAGTGGTATTATTAGTAATCAACAAAATGTTAGTGTGTCAATGGGACAACAAAGTAATGCGAATTCTGGTGGTACATCCACGGGAGCTTCTACTGCTGCTAGTAGTAGTAACACAAATGGTACAACATCGGCTACCACCCTTACTACCACTAGTGCCACTAGTAATATTAATGGAGGACAGACTGAATAACAAAATTAAATTTTTATTTTTTTTTTTGGTTGTTAATTAAAGTTTTGTTTTTGTTTATGTTTATTACTTTGATTGTGATAAATTTTTTATTTTTATTTTTATTATCTTAGTACATCACAGGCATTTTTTTGTATTTTTATTATCAGGGCCGGGCGGCGTTTAAAGTATTTTATAAAGAAAAGAAAAACAATAAAAAAAATTTTTTTTCATAATATATTTTTACTCTATTATAGATGTGTTTCAATATTTGTGATATTCTTCAAAAAAATAAAAAATATATACATATATATATAATAAAAAAATTAATTAATTAATTAATATAAAAAAAAAAATTCTAAATTATTTATAAAAAAAAAATTAATTTCTTGTTTAATTAATTAATAATAAATTGTAAAACAAAAAAAAAAAGAAAATGATTTTTGCTTGTTTTGTATGGAATTTTAATAATATTTGGTGATTTATTTATGTACAGGGTGTTTTGTATCAGTGTTAGAATTGGTATTTTATTTTTTAGAAGGATTGTTGTGATCTGATGTTATTAGTAATTCGAACTAGATGTAATAAGGAGCAAAATAAGTTGTATTGTAAAGGAGCTTTGATATTACAAAATTTGGTAACGATTTTGTACACGTATTTCGTGGCATTCTTATTCACATTCTTATGACGATTGTTTTCCCCAAGTACGTGAGAGTAAATTTTAACGTACAGCGTGTTACTTTCCTGCAAAAAAAAATGTTGGAATAACCCAACGACTAATTATCAACAACAAAACAATTTTTTTTTTATACAATTTTATTATCTATGGCAACAAAGAAAAGAAAGGAATAAAAACAAAAAATGTACATATTCACATGTACATAAACACATAAATAACATAATTAAAAAAAATAATAAAATTGATTTAATTAATTAATTAATTAATAAACAGGAAGGAAGGAAGAGGCACAACATATTTAACCTTTTGATTCCTTTAGTAAATTTATTTTTTTTTTTTTAAATAATTTTTTATAACTTTTTAAGAACACTTAACACAATTTTTTATTTTCTTTAATTTATAAAAACATTAATTAATTTATTAATTAAAATAGAATAAAAGATTTTTTTTTAAATTTAATATATTAAAAGAAATATAATTGGTCGCTTTGATATAAGCCACTCCCCTATGTTAAGAAAAATTATTAAGAACGGCAACGCCTGTAAACATTTGTATGACTTCTTTGTATGACTAGAATTCGTACCGTGTGTTGCGTTGTGTCATGTTTTTGATTAATTAAAACAGAAACAGAGAAAAAAAAAATACAAAATTACGCAATCGTTTATAACGACGATTTTAAAAACAAAATTTATTACACAAAAAATATTTGATTAGAAAATAAAAAACAAAGAAAAGCAAATGTCTGGAAACCAAGACAAAAATCGTCACTGGTTAACACAACATAAATAATTAATTTTATTTATATTTAACATTTATTTCATGATTGTCAACAATCAATATTTTTAATTAATTAATTTTATTCTTTATACAATTAAAACTTTACTTTATAAACTAAATAATAATAATTAATTATTTTATAAATATCGTTTTTTTCTCATTTTTTTTAATCTGTGTGTGCTTTGAGTATGCTTCATTAATTAACATTTTTTTTCTTTTCCTCTAGAAAATTATTGTTCATTTAAAACTTAAACATTTATATTCACTAAAAAAAAAAAATCGAGAATAAAAAAAAAAAACGAAATAAATTTTTTCCTAATTTAATTTTAAATTCACTTTAACACGACGAATTTGACTAACTAATATGTTTTTTTTTCCTTCTTTATTAATTAACTTTAATAATTAGTTTTTTTTTGTTTTTTATTGTACTTTTCACTTTTACCTTTGATATCAATCAATCAATTGTCATTAAAAATGTGGACAAACAGAAAAATCTCAATCACATTTCCCAGTACAATAAATTTGAATACCATTCGGGATTAGTCAGTAATGGTAAAAGAATTATCCAACTAACCAGACCAATTATATATAATCCAAATAGAATATTTTTTATTGGTTTCTCTTGATTGAGTAACTCCTGAAAATCAGGAAAACCCATATGATTACAAAATGCATGCGCTATAAATGGTGCGACAAAATGTCCTAAAAAAAAAAAATATTTATTTATTCACAGGATTACACAAAAAAAAAAAATAATAATTTACCCGTTTTAACAAATAAATACGCTGAATAAATTCCAAATATTGTTGTATATGTAAATTGGAAGCATGATATTAATATGACAGTTTTCTTTTCCATACCTAGTCTCAGTCTTTCAAATACGTGATGAAAATGTGCTAAAAATAAAACGAAAAATTATTTGTTCCAATAGATTAACTGGGACATAACATACCAACTCCAAAAAATAATGGAGTTATAAATATAACGGTGGAAGGTTTAAACGTTTGTAATAATAATGGCATCATACAGGCACGAAAGGCGAATTCTTCTGTTAATGGTGCGACCACATGATTTCTCAGCCACAATACACTTTGTATACTATCAAACCAGTATATCGGTTCCACATAAACTTTCCACACCCCGTTATACACTTGTACACTTAGTGGTCCCAAAAATAAAATTGCCGTCAATACTAATGGAATAAATAAGGCTGGCAAAAATCCATCTAATCTTAAGCCCATTGCTTCCCATATTGTTACTTTTTCTAAAATACTCTTTGATGAAAATAAATAAATAAATATTGGTGATATCAGCATAACAATTGATACACTAAAAAAACGTTTTTTTATCATTGACGGATGATCCCTGTAAATACCAAAAAGAAAACAAAAAAAGAATATTATTATTTCAAAAATCCCGCTGTTATGAAAATAGAAATTAAAATTAAATTATATAGGTGGCCTAGAAATGTGTAACTATTGGAATGTCAAAAATGTGTAGGTAAAGTAGAAACAGAACAATATCCGTGGGTGGATAAGTTATAAAAAAAATGTCAACAGAGAAGAAATTTTTTTTTTTTTATTCATAACACAACCATAACAGAAACATAAACAATATTTATAAAATAATAATTACCGATTCTGTTCAGATCTCCATACATATAAACTTGCAACATAAATAATTGATAATGCAAAACATGAACCAATTGAAGTTAAATAAGGTATTCGCGGTAAGATTGGTTCATCATCCATTTTGAAAAATGACTGTGAAAATTTTGACATAAAAAATATGAAAATATGTCGATAAAATAGTTTGTTTAGGTTTTATGTAATGAGTTAATTCATTACTGTAAAAAGTTTTTATTATTAATAAACATATATATTTAATTAATATATAATTTAAATTATTTGTTATCTATGTGAAATAATTAATTTTTAATATTTATTTGTTTACAATAGCAGAAAAGTATCGGAAAAAAATTTCGAACATATGTAATGAATGCACTTTCTATGTAATTGGTCGAAAACTGAGAGAAATTTAAATTGCGTTGCGTTCCTCATATAATTAAATACGATTAAACACAAAAGCAGCCAGCCAGCTAACCAGACCAGCAGTGGGTTTAGCCCTTTTTGGCAGCTTTACTACTGTACGGTTCAGAAACTTATGCAATTTTTTTTATTTATACTTTTTTATATTATTTATGTGTGTTATAAATAAATTTGTTTGGTGTTTTGTGTTTTCAAATAAATAATATAATGGAAAAATTGTTTATTCAAATAATTAAAAAGTGTTTAAAATGCTAACAAAATAAATCGAACAGCAGAATTGTGTAATAATAAGTTTTACTTGAAAGAGAAAAAAGTGTATAGAAAAAAAAAACATTTTTTTTTATAGAAATTTAATTTAATTTTTTTTATATTGAATTTTTTGCTTGTCTCTTTCATTATTATTAATAACTATCTCGCTTGTGCTACTATAAAAAGCAGATCGTTTATGAATGAGAAAATGGCTGCCGGGGCTACAACCAGTTTTGTCGTCTCCTTTGTTTAGGATAAACTTTTTTTGACAATATTCAATTAAAGTTTTTTTTATTTATTTAATTAAAACTAATAAATAATAAAAATGCCTAGTGCCTCATTTTCATCGTCGAGGTCCTATGTAAGGAGATCACGCCGAAAAGGTGGAAATCGTATTGCATTGCCTTCAAGAACATCAGGTAATTAATTATAATAGTGAATGTATGGAGGTTTTTTCCGTGTCTGTATACAAAAATAATTTTTTTTGTATGCGATTTGTATTTGAAAATTATTCTACACGAAAAATAAAAAATTTAAATTAATTAAAAATAATTACAAGAAAAAAAAAGATGGGAAATTAATAATAATTATCGACAGATTCATTACGACGTTATTCCGATAATTAAATCCAATTCGAATCAAACCAGAGATAAATCATCTTCTTTTGTTTTTTATTTTTGTTTTCCCCCGATTAATTTACTTGTGTTGGTGAAATTAAATAAGAAAAATAATTTCGTGTAGTTAATTAACATTTTTTTTGCAAATTATAATTTTATTTTTTTTTTTATTGTATTTATAATGACCTATATTGTTGTTCTTTTAGTTAGATGTATTAAAATTAAATTAAATAAAATTATTTTTTTTTGTTTATTTTGATTTCATTTCTTTTCAAATGTGTGCTGTTTGTGTGGGTTCCGTGTTGGTTACACGTATTTAATTTTATTTATTAATGAATTAAAAAAAAAAAACTATAGGAAAAAGTTTTTCGTTTTACTCCTTAATAATTGTTTTTGTAATTAATGCGTAGTAAATATTATTAATTGGTATAAATAATTGAAGATATAATTATTAAAAATAAAAAAAAGGTGGGGAGGTTATTATTTTCATCCCTTTATTTCTGTTTTCAAAACGTTAAATCAGTTAATTTATTTTTTCGCTAATTAAATTTATTGTTGGAATTTTTGTTTGTTGATTAAACAAAACAAAACGATTTTTTTTTAACTCGTTTTGATTGAGTTTTTTTTTTATTGTTTTTACAGATTGTTATTAATGACAAAAAAATAATATATTTTTATTTGTTTGTGTTTGTGAATAAAGTTTGTTGATTACAAGGTTTAGATTGTGATTTGTTTTTTTTTTTATCTATAGAAATAATATTCAATTTTGACAGCTGTACTTTAATACAAACGCAATTGTCGTGTTTACATTTTTTTTTTTTTTAATTTTTATTTACATGAAATGTAATTGGATAAAGAATGATAACAATATAAAAATGAAAAAAAAAATTAATTATTAATTATTTTCTATATGTGATTGTGTAATTTTAATTAGTTTTTTTTATATTGATTTCATTCGTAATATTTGTATGGTTTTGTATAGTTGTATGCGTTTTGGTTTTTTTTTTATTTCATCTCTCTCTCTCCTTCTCTCTTTTAATTATAATTTTTTTTTTTGTATTATTGGTGTGTTTTGTTGTTGTGTTGTTGTGTGCATTGAATCATCGTCACTGGTATATTTTATTTATTGAAAAAAACCATTGACAAAATTCGTTATAAGTGAAAATATTGATTTTGAACAGATAATAATTGGTTATTTATTAAAATACCTGGTAATAATTTGTATGTGTGTTTTTTGTTATTGTAATTAAAAAAAAAAAAAAAAATAAATTGTGTGTTGTGTTAATGCAATTATAATTTGTATTTAATAATTAATATTCAAATGAGCTGTCAAAAAATTGTTTATTTATTGTTTGCTAGTGTTTGTGTGTGTACATTTAAGTTTGGCTTTTATTTTTGTTGTTGGTTGTATTGGTTTTATTTTTCCTCCAATTTTAATTACTAAATAATTAGTTAATTAATTTTTTTTAATAAATGCAGGGTTGTTTAAAACATAAAAAAAAATTATTTGTTGGTTTGCCCTTTGAGTCATTATTTTTCTTTTTAATTTTATTCATTTATTTGGTAATATTGAATAAAAATGAAAAAAAAATAAAAATAAATAAATGCAAAGGCCACCACCTGGTCGTCCTGCCTTTGAAATAATGTAAATTTGTGGTTGCTGTATGTAAAAAGTGCATTGGTGTGTAGCACATTGATTAGTAAGAAAAATGTAAAAAATTTTTTTTCTTTTTTTACCTACTAAATTCGTACGCTTAAATTGCATGGTTGAGGTGAGGTGGTGATACTTGTTTTACGTTACAGCAATTTTACTTAGAACAAATTGTGTTAATAAGAATTTTTTTTTGTTATTATTATTATTTTGTAATTAAAAGGTGAGAGTAGAATAAAATATATTTTTTTTTTTTATTTGTCGATTTTTGTTTGTTTGTTTGTTTTCCCTTTTATTCTCTAGGTAACACAGGTAGTACTTTGTTTAAATATATAGGCTGTGTGTTCAGTTACTTATTTTTTTTTTTGTATTTTTCTTGTATTATTATTTACTAATTAAATATTACTATGGTAATCAAATGAAATTTTAAGGTTTTACTTGCTTCTTGCGTCTTCTTTTATTGAAGAAAAAATAATACGAACAATGTAGAAAAAGCTCTGTATGGTATGTAGAAAAGAAAAAAAAAAGTTTGTTTAATGATAAAAATCTAATATCGTCGTTTAAATAAAAATTAATTAATTTTTTTTTCTTTCTTTCTGTTTTTTTTATAATTATCTATTTTCGCTGTTTTATTGTAGTTTTTTTTGTTGTTGTTAATTTGTTGTGTTCTGGGTTGGTGACGGTTTTATTTTTTTGAGAAATTATTTTACTTAATATGTGTTGTCATCGTTGTAATTTTTAAATTTTTAATTAAACTAAGCAAAAGAAGTAGAAGTAGAAGAAGAAGAAGAAAAGACAATTTTTATTTGATTAATTAATTTTTCGCCATTGCGATTAATAATCTAATTTTGTGACGCGTCGCGACCTTAATTACTTTACTACAACAAGAAAGAGAAAAAATGTTTTGTTGTTTTTGTTTGATACGCACTTTGATTATAATTTTTTTTTATTTTTCGTGTTGAATATAAAAGATTTGATTGTTTATCTGTAGTACTGGTCTTCATCTGATCATATCGTTCTGTGTTGGTTCTTGGTTAATAAAAAAAAAAAAAAATTTTTTCTTATTCGTTTTCTATATTTAAAGATATTAAAGAGGAGAACGATATATGTAACGAATTTATTAGATCATTTAAAAAAATAAAAAAATTAAAAAAGAAAAATTATTAATATTTTAAGGATGGGGGGGATAATAGTGTGAATGTGTGATTTTATTTCTTCTTTTTATTCGTTGAAAATGAGAGTTGAAAATGTCGTTTACATGTCGCGTTGTTATTGTTTTGCTTTTTATTTTTTCTTTTTATCTTTCTTTCTGGTTAAATAAAAATAGATTTAAAAAAAAAATTGACTTAAATAAAAATATAAAATCTAATTATAAAAAATTTATTAACTCAGCTGATCCATGTGAAACAATTTGCCAAAATATTACAGCCCCAAATGTGGGTTCAGCTCCTTCAACTGGATCAACAGCTGCAGCACAAGGAGCGAGTACTTCCACAAGTCCAGGTAATAAAAAGTTTTACTATTTTTATTTTTTTGTTCTCTTTATTCCATATCCATTCTCTTTGCTTATTAATAATAAAAAAAAAATTTCTTTTTTAGCCAATTCTAATTCATTGAATACAAATAGTAATAATAATCCAATAATTGCGAGTACGAGTAGTTCACCGCCGGCAGCATCATCAGTGGCATCGACAAATGTTGGTGGACATCACTCACCGTATGATTTACGAAGAAAGTCACCATCGTCAAATCATGATTGTTGGGGCGGTGGACCGTCAACCAGTGCACAATCAAATCAATTTCAAAATAGTAATTCTACTGAATTTAGTGGAACGTCATATATGTTGCCAGCGAGAAAACGCCCACGACGATCCTACTCATCGAGTACAGATTCTTGTGCACCATCTGCTGCACATTATTTGCAATATGAAATGCCCGATGAGGTATTATTGACAATTTTTTCATATCTACTAGAACAAGATTTATGTCGATTATCATTGGTTTGTAAAAGATTTAATACAATATCGAATGATAAGGAATTATGGAAGCGTTTATATCAAAGTGTTTATGAATATGATTATCCATTAATTCATCCAGAAGCATGTAAATTTATCTTTATCAAACCAGACGATTGTGACATTGTTAATCCGTGGAAGGAAAGTTTTCGACAATTATATAGAGGAATACACGTACGGCCTGGATATCAGGACCGTAAATACAAAGGCAGAAATATTGTTTACTATAATACACTGCAGGCTGCACTAGATTATACCGATGAACGCAATAATGTTCCTACGGCGTCATCAATTATAAACTTTTTGACAGCAAATTCTTTCCAGAATTTAAACTCAGGTTCTTCATCGTCAACATCATCAGCGGTTGTTGCTAGTGAAGACAGCACTAATATTGCTGATCATGAGAGTATTTTAATTTTTGTGCATGCCGGACATTATCGTACCGAGTTTTTGGTAATTGATTCTGATATTGCATTAATTGGTGCGGCACCAGGTAATGTTGCTGAATATATTGTACTTGAGAAGGAAACCGAATCGACAATAGTGTTTGTTGAGGGTGCAAAACATGCATACGTAGGCCATATGACACTAAAATTCTCACCGGATAATTCATCGAATGTACCTCATCACAAGCATTATTGTCTTGAAATCGGTGAAAATTGTAGTCCGACAATTGATCATTGCATTATCAGGAGTACATCGATAGGTTAGTTACTAGTTACTACAAAATAAAATTATGTAACTACTGATAACTTATTTAATTTCAGTTGGTGCAGCGGTATGTGTGAGTGGTGTTGGTGCAAATCCATATTTAAAAAATTGTGACATCAGCGATTGTGAAAACGTGGGTCTGTATGTCACCGATTATGCTCAAGGCACATACGAATACAATGAGATTAGTCGAAATGCATTGGCTGGCATTTGGGTTAAAAACTTTGCCAGTCCAATAATGCGGATAAATCATATACACCACGGTCGTGATGTTGGCATATTCACATTTGATAATGGAATGGTGAGATGATAATTACTTTGGTCTCTATAAATATAAATAAATAATAATTATATTTTTAGGGTTATTTTGAAACGAATGATATTCATAATAATCGTATCGCTGGTTTTGAGGTAAAGGCAGGTGCAAATCCAACAGTTGTGAAATGTGAAATACATCATGGACAAACTGGTGGAATTTATGTCCATGAAAATGGATTAGGTCAATTTATTGAGAATAAAATACATTCGAATAATTTTGCTGGTGAGTCTTATTGAAATATGAGTTATGTACAAAATGTTCGTTATTTTAATCGAATTAATCTTTAGGTGTTTGGATAACGTCAAATAGTAATCCAACAATTCGTAAAAATGAAATATATAATGGGCATCAAGGTGGTGTTTATATATTTGGAGAGGGACGTGGTCTGATTGAACACAATAATATATATGGCAATGCATTGGCCGGCATACAAATACGTACTACAAGTGATCCAATAGTTCGTCATAATAAAATTCATCATGGTCAACATGGTGGTATTTATGTTCATGAAAAGGGTCAAGGATTAATTGAAGAGAACGAAGTGTACGCTAATACATTGGCCGGTGTTTGGATAACAACCGGTAGCACTCCTGTGTTACGTCGTAATCGTATCCATTCAGGTAAACAAGTAGGAGTTTACTTTTATGATAATGGCCATGGAAAATTAGAGGATAATGATATATTTAATCATTTGTATTCGGGTGTACAAATCCGTACTGGAAGTAACCCTGTGATTCGTGGTAATAAAATATGGGGTGGACAAAATGGAGGTGTGCTCGTGTACAATGGTGGTTTAGGACTGTTGGAACATAATGAAATATTCGATAATGCCATGGCTGGAGTTTGGATAAAAACTGATTCAAATCCAACATTACGACGGAATAAAATATACGATGGTCGGGATGGTGGCATTTGTATATTTAATGGTGGTAAAGGTGTATTAGAGGAGAATGACATATTTAGGAATACTCAGGCGGGCGTTTTAATATCAACACAAAGCCATCCACTGTTAAGACGGAACCGAATATTTGACGGCTTAGCAGCTGGCGTAGAGATAACAAATAATGCCACAGCAACCCTAGAATACAATCAAATATTTAATAATAAATTTGGTGGGCTATGTTTAGCAAGTGGTGTATCACCAACAGTTAGAAGCAATAAAATATTTAATAATCAAGACGAGGTGGAAAAAGCGGTATCTGGGGGACAATGTCTTTATAAGATATCTAGTTACACATCATTTCCTATGCATGATTTTTATCGTTGTCAAACATGTAATACAACTGATCGAAATGCGATTTGTGTGAATTGTATAAAAACGTGTCATGCTGGACATGATGTAGAATTTATTAGACATGACAGGTAAATAAAAAAATGAGAAATAATTTTTTCCTTTTATATTTCTGATTATTTTTTGTTGGTTATAGATTTTTCTGCGATTGTGGTGCCGGAACATTAACGAATCAATGCCAGTTGCAGGGTGAGCCAACACAAGACACTGACACGTTATATGATTCGGCAGCACCAATGGAATCACATACACTAATGGTGAACTAGGGTTATGTTATTTTTATAATGCTGTGTTAATAGATGTACTAGTATTATTATTTTATTATTATCATTATTAATAATATATATTTAATTTTTCAATTATTATTAATTAATAATTATAAATTAGTTGAAATAAGTTTATTAATTATTTAATATAAATAATAATTAATTAATTTTTTTTCCGTTTTTTTTTTATTATATTATTTAAATATAAATTTAATTATTAAGACGTTTAAACATAAATTTATCACTACTATTACATTAATAATTAATATTAATTTACAATTTTTGTTTTTAGTTTTTAAGTTTAATTTAAATTTAATTTAATTATTTCATTATTGTTTGTTTTTGTTTGTTTGTTTGATGTTTGATATTTGATGGTTGTCCTTCTTTTCTATAATACAATTATTATTATTATTATTATTATTATTTATCCTTTGAAACCTACTTTATTATAATTATAATTATTTATTATTGTTTAAAAAATAAAAAAAAAGAAAAGTTTAAAATTAATGAAGATACAAAAAAAAAAAAGAATGAAAAATTAATTAAAATAATAACCAAAAAAAAAGCACACAAAATAACATTTTTTTTTATCTGCCTTTCTTTGATAATTAATTGTCAATATATTAAGACGAACAACAAAAAAATAAAATAAAATTATTGAAAGAATAGAGAAGCATTCAAGAAGAATAATAGAAAAATTGTTTAAAAGAAGCAGCAGCAGCATAGAGAATACACAAAAATAAAAAAATAATTTTTTTTTTAAAGGAAATTAATTAAATAAATGAATCTCATTTGTGTTATTATTATATTATATAAAAAATTAAATAAGAAAACCTCTGCTGCTGTTGTTGCTGCTGCTTGCTTGCCTTTTTCGTCATAATTATCATTTTTGCTACACATTTACTGATTAGTAATCCGTTTTTATTAGTTAATTATTTAAGTTAATTTTTTCATTGCCATAATTGATTAATTGTTGAAATATTCAATAAAAATTATTAATTTAATTAGGCTATAGTCGCATCTTTTATAAAAGTTGCTAAGAGAAGAAGGGTTGAAGAATTTTTTTCAACTTATTCAATCAATATAAAATAATTTAGTAAAAAATTGCAACATGGATGCACTCTGAAATATTATTATTTTTTTTTCTGTTAATTAATTGTTTTATTATTGTTTAAAAAAAAAATAACGCATTCAGTTGTGTAAAGTGTTATTTCCCCCAAAAATTCCTGAATAAATGTTTACAAGCAAAATCAATCAGGTTGTTATGTATTTACACAACCCATAAAAGTGTCTCTATTATAAATCTTAATTCATTTATAATTTTTTTCCAATTTTAAATGTTGTTTTGTGTTGATTTTGAATTTAATTATATTATTTTCCATTAATTAATTAATTGATTATCATCATATAAAATCTCTAATATTCTCGTAGTAAAAAAGAAAAAAACGCATTATTTCTTTTTTATCATCAAATATTTTCTGTATTCTGGTTATGATTAAACTATAAATAATTAAATAGAGAAGATAACAAAAATTTAATTAATTCTTTTACTCGAATTAATTAATAAAATCATCTAAATAAAAATTTGACAAAAAAAAATTAATAAAATGCTTTGAATGTAAGTTTTTTTCTGTCTCTTTTTTTTTTTTAATTAGTAATTTTAGAGAAGCATTTCAAGGAAAAATTAAAAAAATAAAATTAATTAAAGAAAAAAAACTTTAGAAAATTATGTAAATATCGTGAAAAAAAATTAATAAAGTTTAATAATTTGATGTTTGAGTAATAAAAATTAAATTAAATTAATTAGTGATAATATTGTGCATCATGTATGTGTTAAACTCTTTACAATTAATTAATTATTTAATTAATAATAATAATAATAATAATAATTAATAAAGAAAAGAAAATATTTATTTTATTTATTTTTTACTATCGCAAACGATGATAAAACAACAAAGATTTTTCGTGTTTTTCGTCATTTATTATTATTATTTTTTTTATTTATTAATTAATTAATTAAAGAAAACAAAAAAGTAATGTTAATTAAAATTAACACAAAAATAAATAAACAATGCACGATAAATTAATAAATGTATTTATTAATAAAAAATTAAAAAATGGAAAATGTAAGGAAAATAATTAATAATAGAATTAATTAATCAACTACAAAAATAATTAAAAATTAATTAAATAATTAATTTAAAAAAATAAATAAATAATTAATCATAATAATAATTATAAATTTTATGATGTAATGTTGCCATCATTAGTAATAATTTAATTAAATTTAATTTATTTTAAGATAATATATATATATATATATAAATATATATATATGAATAAGTAATATTTAATTAATTAAGTATAAATTAAACAAAACAAGAAAAAAGAAATGGAATAAAAACTAACAGAAAATACATTTTCTTTTATTTTTAATTTTTTTAATGTATTAATAAAAATTTAATATTAATTTACATGAAATTTTTTTTTTTTAATTAAAAAATTAATTAAATAATTATAAAATTAAATAAGAGCAAAAAAAAAAAATTTTTTTTTATATAAAATAAATAAATTTAATACAAAAGAAATCATAATGTGTGTGTAAAGAAGCAAAAAAAAAAAAAAATTAATTAAAATTAACAAATAATTAATTAATTAATAAGAACAATAAAAATTAATAGCAATAAAAATGCATGATGATGATGATGATGAATAGTTTTTATTTTTTATTTTCTGTTTTTTTTTTATTTGTTTTGTGAATGTTAAATTAAATTAAATTTAAAACATAAATTAATCATTTTTTTTTTAATTAAACAAAAAAAAAATTAACGAAATTTGCATTTTTTTCTTCTTTAAATTACGGATTACGAATTATTATCGTTTACGGTTTTTTGCCATATTATTACTGTAGCAGCGTTTGAAGACACAGAATATTTGTGCTCTCATTTGGTTTACTATAATCGGATTTTACTGTGGAAATTACATTAACAAATTAATACCGAATTAAAATTCCTCGATTGAATGACTATTTAGCGATTTTTTTTTACGTTTGTTTGCTCTTAAATTTACTTTTTAAAACGGACTGTAATGGATGCAATTGTTTGTGTTCTTAAAATACCCAAATTGGGATTTATATTTGCGGGGTTGTGATTTATTTAATGTTTTTCAATCAATTTTAATTATCAAAAATAAAAAAAAATAAATATTTTAATTTAACATCGAAGATAGAAAGGAGACACGATGAATACGAATATTCTTGCTACACCTTTCAAGCCTTTGTCGTCTTTTTAGAATAATGCTGCTAATATTGAGCACGGTTTACTTGATTTTTTTTTATTTATTAATTAATTATCACCGTGTAATTATAATCAAAAATAAAAATTTAATTATTTTATCTGACTGATTCGATTGAATTCTTTCATTTTCTCAACTCTTTTTAACTAACATTGATGTGAATGTAAAATGTAAATAAATCTTCATCACAATTAAAAAAAACAACAACATATAATTAAGAAATAAATGAATAATTTTAAATTAATTAATAATAATAATAATAAAAATATATTAATATATTTATGTAAATGTGTACGTTTGATGCTAATGAAATAAGAAAAAAAAAATTAATAATTCGATGTATTAATGAGAGAAAATTAAGTAATAAAAATCACTAAATAAATAAATAAATAAATTAATCTTCCAGAAATAAATTTAAAACAATAAAAAAACAAAACAAAAAAATAAATTATTTAATCATTTTTACCAATTAAAATTAATTTAAAAAGAAAAACTTTTTTTTTCATTGAACAGTGATTATTGTGTATACCAGTTATACCAGTTCTTACACTTTACAACTTTTATTTAATTTAATTAAATATTCAACTATGATGCTTTGTGTGTGGTTGGTTTTGTTTGTTTCCACCTAGAAATAGAATAGAATTGATTACGAAAACGTTGGATGTTGAAACAACTGGTTTGTGACTATTCTGTAATTACTATGCCACGTTTCATTGCAACGTTTTTCCAACACAAAGCAATTAAAATTTAATTAATTAAATTTTTTATTTTGTTTCTTCTTTAAATTTTTCTTCTTTTTTTTTATACATCGAATGTTTTATTAATTAGAATTTTTTTGAATTAATCTTAGCTACAAGATCTGTGTTTTCACCTGAAATTTACCTTTTTTTTTTGCTATATTTTTGTAATTTATTTTCTACAATTTTTTTTTTTTTTTAAATAAAATGTATTAAAAATAAAAAATATTTTTAATCAAGTTAAATGGCAATAAAGTAATAAAAATAATTAAATAAAAAAAAAATATAATAAGAAATCGTGTGTTGTATTAGAAAGAAAAAAAAAAAAATAATAAATAAATTAATTAATAAAAAAATATGAATATATAATAATTAATAAAAAATAAAGAAAAATTAAAAATTTCATTCAATAAAGCATTAAAAATAAATTAATAAAAATTGTGTAAACTAAATTGATTAATTTAATTAGAGATGAAAGAAAATAAAATTAAAAAAAAAAAAAATTGTATTTTTTTAATAAATTAAGGTAAAAATGGGTAAAAACAAATTAATTAATAAATAAAAACCATAAAAAAATTTTTTAATTAAAATTTGTTTTGTTTGGTTGATATTTGTGTTTATTTATAATTTTTCTCTAATTAATAATTACGAATATTAATAATAATAATCAGTAAGCAAAAATTCAATAATTAATTTAATGAATAAATAAATAACATACACACAATACTAATTAAAACAATAAAATAATAATAATAATAAATAATAATAATAATTGTTAAAAATAGACGTAAAATAATTAATAATAATTAAGTTAATTTCCACCATCACCCAGTTATCCATAAAAAATAAAAAAAAAAAAACATAACTAATAATTAAATATTGATTTACATAAATAATAATAATAATAATAATATTACCTTAATATAAAAACATATTTATGCTGTTAAAAAGAAAGAAATAATTAAATAAAATAAATCTAATTAAGTTTTCTGATATTTTTGTAACTGCCGCCGCCGCCAATTTCAAACTGATGAAAAATTATAAAAATTAATAAAAATAAAAAACCAACCATACCAACAAAACAATAAAAACAAATCACAATAATTTTTTTACAAAAACCAAATTAAATTAATTAATTTATTTATTTTATAACAGAAATGAGAAATGAATAATTTATTATAAATAATAATTAATTAATAATAATGATAACAAATAACAATAATCAAATTTTAATTTAAAAATTACATTACGTAAGTCGGTTTATTCTGTGTTTTTGTTTGTTTAATTTTTTATTTAATTAATTAACCGGATACCACCACTCGTGTAAGATTTACCCTTTTAAAGTTCTATTATGGATTTTTATGTTGATAAAAGCAGGCTATATGCCCTGTAAAGCAAAATTTAATTAAATCCTAACCATTCGTTAATTGACATTTCATTCTGATTTAGTCATTCTTCTGATTACATTTATTCACGCTGAATCATACAAACGCCGGTTCTCTGTGTAGTTGTTTGAGCTAAGAACATCTAATTTAGATTATAAACGATAAGTAAACAATTTAACAAACGAATTCAGATTATTCTGAAGTAAGATTGGTTCCTAGAAGTTAACACTGACCATCAAATTGTATTTATTATTTATTTATATCAGTTAAACACAGCACTGTTTTTATGATTTTCTTTTATTTAATTAAATTTCCGCCATACTTTCAATTATTTAATTTTCTTTTTCATTTAATCCTAATAATTAAAGAGAGACAAGTACAATAGAGCAAAATTTAAATAATAAAAATCAATTAAGTAAATAGGTAAATTTATTATTAAAATGTAAAGTTAAGATAAAAATACAAGAAAAAATAATTAAAAGTTTTTAATTATGCATACATATAAAATCTGTAATTAATATTATTATTATTTAATTAATTAATTAATAGAACAACAAACAGTAATAATTATAATAATTATTATTATTGTTTAATCGTGTTATTATTTAAATATTCAAAATATTATACACATTGTACTATCCCCCCTTGTATTAACTAACCCTTTCATAATCAAATTCATATTTCATGTAAAGTAAACAAATTTAATTAACTAAATTAAAACTACGCTTTATTAACACAATTTTAAGTCAAGCACTTTACATAACTAAAATATATATATATATATATTCATTCTGTATAAAGCTATTTTGAAGGAAAAATTAAACAAAAAATTAATTAATTAATTTAAATGAAATGAAAAGAAAATAATTTAAAAAAAAATCAAATTATTATTATATAAAAAAAATTGTAAAAAACAAAATAAAAAAAAAAATGAGAAAAAAAAAAAACCAAAAAAAAAAATTTATTAATTTCCAATTTTATGGAGTTGGTGCACGTTTTATGTAAATTGGAGATCAAAAAAGGTAAACATTTTCCTTAAAAATTTTTGTTATTGTGATTCTTGATAGTTTCAGGGGCCATAACTTTAGAAATAAAATTTTTCTCAGGTTAGAGGTGTTAGCCTTTATTTGCCATATAACATATTGTCTAGCCACTTAGTTTTTTTTTTTTTTTAATCAAAATTATTTGCAATCTATGTTTCATTTATTTTTGCTAGAATCAATCAACAAAAATGTTTGCTCATTATTATTTTTTTTTTTAATTTTTATTTCTAAAAACTTTTCCTATTGTTTTTTTTTTCATTTTTTATTTTATATAATTTTTATTTTTTTATACCTTTTTATGTTATTATTTCATAATTTTATATAATATTTTTAATTATTTTTTATAACATAAAAATTATTAAAGTTAAAGAAGAAAAATAGAAATAGAAAGGAAAAAAAAACGGTTAAACAAAATGGCCACTGATGAGGAACATTTATTTGGCAATGTAAATTTTAAAATACCCCATGGGTTAGTCGATTTAATGAATGACATAACACGTGAAATAATACGTTATCGTGTTGATAATACACCGACAAATATTTGTGCATTTATTGCGGATTACCTGGAAGCATTATTTGTGACACGTGAGAATGTGACAGTTAGTAAACAAATTGTTGATAGCATTCTTCTGGAAAGCAGTGATATTATTCAGGAAATTTTATCGGCGGTAGGATATTCAACAGAAAGCGCCAAGGAGTCGTCATTGCTTGTGCAAAGATTTTATCAACAGAAAGTCAGTGAAAATATCTTGAGTGGAAGCGATAGTCTAATGGATGTTAACCAGTGTGAAATAATTAACGATTTATCACATAGAACCCGCATGTCGTACTACAAATGTGAAATGGCGGCTAGAATCATTAAATGTACCTACGACCATTTTTACTATACGAAAACGAATTATGAAAAACCAAGCGAGTTGAAATTAGATTATTGGCTGAATTGTGTTAATAAAACGTTGCGCATTTATAAGGAATCACTTCCATCAGACATTGAATGCAAAAGTGCATTTACCCGTATTCAAGCTGCGTATAAGGCTTATTTCACAAACGATTTCTATTGTTATAAATTAGATCATATGCAGCAAGTATCTGATGAAGAAGATACAATTTCACAAAGCTTTGATTCAACTTATGTCGAGACTGAAACATCATTCAAAGGTAAAAATTGGTCATGGGAAGCAAGTACAGGTACATTTAACGAGATGGAAGAGGAAAACGATAGTATTGAGTATCTTGAAAATATTCCAAGCCATGGGTACAGCGATCTTTATGAAGGTATAGAGTATCATGAAGATAACGAAGAAAACGTATCGCTTGAATCATTTGGTTCTGCATTTAATTTATTACATGAAGAAGTAGAAAATTTTGATGAAAAAGAATCTACAACTACAGAGGATGGGTTGGATATAAACGATGCGATGATAAATATACTATTTTCTTAAGTTTTGTGCCAGTTTTGATTTTGAAATTAAATGATGTAATAAATGTTGGAAAGTTTTATAAATATTTTTTTTTAATTTCACAAATAACCGTTGAAACAATTTTAGACAGAAAGTGTCTTGTAGTACATTTTTCTACCATCTGTCCTCATTAATTGTATAATATTGCCAGATGAATTCTTAAATCCAATCAGAAATAGATTGGTGAGTTGGAGTATTTTTTTTCTTCTTTCCATTATTTAACTCTCCCCACTCACTTCTTTAAGTGTTGTTCTTATCTTTTTTTTATCTGCGGTTTTAAGAACAAAAATAAAAGTTTTTTTTTTAGAGACGTGTCAATGCCAATGTTAATGCTTTTTATAACCTAATTAAACAAATAATCAAAATAAAATAGAAATGACTTATGCTTTATTTATTTATAATTAAATCATATACAGAAGCTTGCTATCAATCAATCAAACGTAAATTTGATAAAAAAAAAAATGCAATACCGGTCGATGAATGATTTACCATAAAATGTATTATAGCTACTTGACTTTCAAACATTATCAGGTAAACAAGTATTAAAAATAAATAAATCGATAAAGCCGCCTCAATCATTTAAAAAATAATTTTTTTGTTGTTGCTTTTTACCATTTCTTCTGTTTAAATTAAATTTTTTTATTTTTTTATTATAAATGTAAAACCGGACCCGTACTGTCAATTTTATTATTTTTTTGTTCTTTCTTTTCTCGCATATTCATTCCTGTCTTCTTCTTTTATGGTGCGCGGTTGTGCTGCTGCTGCTGCTGTTGTGTATTGTGCCTATTCGCCGTATTGGAATTCTTTTTTTTTTTTTGTTTAAACTTTTTTTTTAATTTTTTTTTTAGTTTAATTTATTTAATTTTTGTTAATCAATTTGTTATTAATAAGTTTTGTGTGTGTGGCAATTGATTTATTAATTAAATTAATTTAAATTGTGTGATTTATATATAAAAATAAATAAAAAATGGGTTTTTGTTATTCAATCGGTATACGCCTGATAAACTTTATTATATTTTTCTTTTTAATTGTTTTGTTACCTGGATTACCACCTAGAACACATTTTGATATCAAATCATTTGAGTAAGTTTTTTTTTTTTTTCTAGAAGAAAAATTGTAAGAGAAAATTTTAAATTAAAGAAAATAAAAAATAAATAAATAGTTGTCGAGTCATTAAATGCAATGAATATAAAAAAGAAAAAAAAACATTTTTAAAGTGCTTTTTTAAAGAAAAAAAAAAATAAAAAATATTTTTCTTCATGTTTTAGGTTACAGTTATGTCCATGCAACAAACAGCAACTCGTATAGCAATTTTATTCAAGAGAAAACACTTGAATATGCTTTTTAGAAACTTTTTTTTTTTAAGTTTTTTATTATTCCGAATATGAAATTAATTAAAAAAACAAATTATTTTTTATTCGCTAATTATTACATAACCTTTTACTCTGTTGTAGTTCAACAGACAAAAGTATTTAATTTTTTTTTTTGTTAAACTTTGCTGAATTTATAATTTTCTATAAAAACTTTCATTTTATTTTATTTAATTTAATTTAATTAATTAATTCCTGTTTTTTTTTTGTTTGTAGTATTAAAAAGCCTCGTGAATTAAAAGGTTCATTAGAGTTGAATACCTTACTTGACAACGCTGAACGTTTATTTGAAGGTAAAATTCATGGCCCAGAACATTTATTAGCTCGTGCTAATGATATTTATACCGGTATACATGGTGGCGAAGTTATTAAAATTAACGGACATCACATAACGCATGTCGCGAAATTTGGTGAACCTTGTGGTTTGTTTTTATTATTTTTATGCATAAACAAAATAAAATAAATTTCGATACAATTTTTAGAGCATAGTTTTGAGGAATCAAAATGTGGCCGTCCACTTGGTATGGCATTTGACACTTTAGGCAATAATCTAATTGTGGCTGATGCATATTATGGTATCTGGTCCGTTGATCTTAATAATGGCAAGAAAAAGTTACTCATCTCTCCCCATCAAGAGATTGATGGAAAGATTACACGTAAAGCAGCTTTGTTTAATTCTGTTGCCGTCCATAGTACCGGCGATATTTTCTGGACAGATTCATCATCAGATTTCGGTATTGATAATGGTGTTTACAGTCTTTTAGCTAATCCATCTGGAAGGTAATTGTTTTTTCGATACACGTAAAACTGTAAATTCATGATTTTTCAATTTTTTTTAGGTTATTGCGGTACAATCGTGAAACGAATACAAGCAAAGTTTTGATTGATGAGATAAATTTCGCTAATGGTTTAGCATTAAGTCCGAAAGAAGATTATATTTTATTATCTGAGACAGCTTCGTCACAAATAAGACGTTATTATTTGACAGGAGCCAAATCAGGCACATGGGATATCTTTATTGATAGTCTTCCTGGTTTCACAGATAATTTAACACCAGATGCTGAGGGTATTTGGGTGCCATTAGTCATGTCGGTTGATGAAAATAATCCATCAATAACACAATCTGCTGCCAAAGTGCCATTAATCCGTACATTCTTATTGCGATTATTCGCTTTAATGGAATTACCGTTCAAAGTAATTGAAAATGTATTCCCAAATCAATATTCAAAGCGTGCGCTCTACTTTTTGGGACACTTTGAATCGATTAGATTTGTTTTCCCTAAACGTACAACACTGGTAAGACTCGATTGGAATGGTAATATTGTTGGATCGTTACATGGATTCGATAAGTCTGTCACATCCGTATCACATGTTTTGGAATTAAATGGTTATTTGTATTTGGGATCACCAATGAACACATATGTTGGTCGTGTAAAGTTACCAAAGGAACCAAAAGTTCGTGTTGTAGAGATGAATGAAACACCACAAAAAGAGTTACCAAAAGCAAAGCCGACAGAGGCACCAAAACCAAAACCAACTGAAGCACCAAAGGTGAAACCAACTGAAGCTCCAAAGGTAGTGAAACAAACAGAAGCGCCAAAGCCAACAACAACACCACCACCACCACCACCAGTTCAGAAAACAACAGAAGCGCCTAAGCCTAAACCAACAGAAGCTCCAAAACCTAAACCAACTGAGGCACCAAAAGTGGTGAAACCAACAGAAGCACCAAAAGTAGCGAAACCAACTGATGCGCCCAAAGTAAAAGCAACAGAAGCACCTAAGGAAAAGCCTAAGGATCCAGCACCTATCCGCGAAACAATTCCAACCGACACCAAACCACCAACCCAAGAAAAAATCAAAATAATCAAAAAGAGTGGCGAACAAGGTGAACTGTAGAGTTAGTTACTGTGGATTAGTTTGACTTTTTATAATTTTCCTTAAATCGTTTCATAATTTTGGTTTTTCCTTGTGTATGTGAAATCTATCATTTTTTTTTTACATTTAAAACTCGATTAATTAATTTAATTAAATTAAATTAAAATAAAATTCTATTGTTTTTGGCATTATAATAAAGATTAAGAGGGACAGATAAGCGGAACATTTATCGACATTCCGAGATTATTTAAAATTAATATGATTCCATTATTTACGTTTGTGTACTCTAAAGCAATTTTTATACATATATATTTATAATTTTTTTTCTTTTTTTATAATAATAATTAATTAAATTATTTATTTCTTCTTGTTTAAAAATAATTTTTGTACTTTTTTGTAACTTTTTTTTCTTCAATTTAATTGTTTATTCGATTGGATTTAATTGATTAGGAATTTGTATGGTAATTAGTAGGGCTGCTAAAGTGTTTAACTAAGGGTTAACATATATTAAAATCTATTTTTAATTAATTAATTAAATGTCGATTTGACATAAGACGAGATGAGAAGCAGCCACTGTAGTAATTTTAAGTTTCTAATGGTTACACACAGCATCAACGGCAACGGTCTATTCATTTTACAAAAAACGCAATATAATTAAATATATAAAAAAAAAGGTTATTAATAAATGTTAGAATCATTAAATCAATAAACAATAAATTTTTTTTTCTGTTAAATATAAAAAAAAACTTTGTTTTATTTCCGTGTTTATATTAAAAATAAAAAAAAAATTATTTGAAGTCGTCATGTTGAATAAAAAAAACCCAAAGATGTTATGTTGAGTGAAAATATAATAAAATAAAGTACGAAACCTATTTGGTTGTTGTATTCGCTTTATACAAATTTTGACGTTTGGTATTTTGATGATGATATTTTTAAAATGACAAATGGATTTGTTTTGATTAATTTTTTATTTTTTTTTTCGTACCATTTTAATGAATTAATTAATTTTTTAAATTAATAATGAATAATAAAATAGCACCAAGTAGAAGTACAGCATATATATCAAATTTACCGTTTACATTAACGAACAATGATATACATAAAATATTTGAAAAATATGGTAAAATTGTTAAGTGAGTGTTAAATGAAATGTAATGAAAATTTTTATTTTGTTTATCATTGTAAATTTATTTAAAAGAAAATTAATTAATTAATTTGTATTTAAAGAGTAACTGTATTACGGGATAAGGTAACAAGAATATCCCGTGGTGTTGCATTTATTATGTATTTAAAGCCAGAAGAAGCTGAAGCATGTACATCAGCTATTGATAATATAGAAATGTTTGGACGAACATTAAAGGCTAGCATAGCTAAAGATAATGGAAAATCCACTGATTATATTAAAAAGTTTGTTAAAATAGATCTATATTGATAAATTAAATTGATTTTTTTTTTGTAAATTAATTTACAGAAGAAAATATCCTGATAAAAGTAAATGCTATGAGTGTGGTGAAGAAGGACATTTAAGTTATGTTTGTCCAGGGAATGTTTTAGGTGAACGAATACCACCACCAAAAATAGAAAAAGAAATAAAATGTAATGATGAAAATTTTCATTGTGATGTTGATGTGGAATCAACGGAAGGTAATCATATGAATCAAGGAACATCGGTTATTAAAAAGAAACGTTACAAAAAATGTACCTACCTAAGTGATGAGGAAGAAATAAGCGAATAAATTTAATTGAAAAAAAAAAATAAATTCCATTTCTGTATTATCATGAAGAATTAATGTCAGTTATAGAAAGTGAGGCTAGTCGAAGCAAACGAATTTAAATGTTTTTTTTTTCTGGATTTCAAAGATGCAGTAAATAAAATGTTTCATTATTGATATAAAATTCTCTCCTTAGAACTCCTGTATAACCACTGCAGCATTTTCTTCAATAACTTCAATAGAAAATAAATCTAAACAACTCAATAAACAATAAATGTAAACAATTTTTTTTTGTTTCTTTTTTATTTTATTTTATTAATATTATTCATTTTTATTTATTTATTAATTAATTAATTTATTTATATACATATAATATATGTATATAAGTATGTATGTATGAATATACTGTTATATATATAAATAAATAAAATAATAAAATCTATATTGATTTCTCATGTTTTTTTTTTCTTTCTTTTTCATTTTTATTTATTTATTTATTCTTGTTTCCATCATTAATGAATTTAAATTTATTTTTCATTTATTTATTTAATTAAATATATATTTTTTAGTTTTTAATTAATTAATTTTATTTATATATAACATTATGTATTTTTTTTTGGTTGTAATTAATTAATTAATTAATTATTTTACTTTTTATATATATAGATTTTTTTTAGTCATAATTTTTCTTTCTTTCATTTGCTTCTTTTAATTATTTACTTAGTTTAATTTTTTTTATTTTTGTTAATTAACATTCCCTTCACTAAGATCATATATGCTTGCTTATTATAATAACAAAATGAATAATAATTATTTTTTATTTTGAATTGTTTTATTTATTTATTAATTAATTATATTTATATATATATGTATATTTATTAATTTATAAATTCTAGAAATTAACTAAATATAATAAATACTTTCTATTTATAAATCTATCAACATTTTTCTTAGGTTTTTTTTTTTTTTTTTTGTGTTTTTTTTTAATTCATTTATAATCGCAATCATTCAATTTTTATTTAGTTTTAAATTATTATTTATTTATTTATTTATTACATTAACACATATTCACATATAATCTCCGCTTAATTATAATTAATAAACTACATTTCATCTTTTATTAAATTAATAAATTAAAATATTCATCAGTCAAAAATCTAGCGTTTTTTTTTTTTTTTTTTAATTAATTAATTATATTTTTGGTGCTGTTTTGCTTGTTTTGTGTTTTTTACATTATTTAATTTAATTTAATTATTTTTCTTTTTTTGCTTAGTTTATCTAAAAATTTTTTTTTCAATCTTAAATTAATTATAATTTTCATCACATAATTAAATGAGAGAATTTGTGTGAATTAAATGAGTAATTAGTAGAGATTTTGCTTCTTCTTTTTTTTTTTTTTTTTGAAAGCAATTAAAGAGGGGCATTTTGCAGTTGGTTTTTTTTTTTTTAATATTTGTTACTTAAAAGAGTAACAATTTGTAGAAAATTATGTGATTAGAAATAACACAGATTTCTAGTAAAACACGTTGTTTTAACGGAAGTTTTATCCTCATTACGCATGTGTATTTTGCTTTAAATCGACAAATACGTTCGCCATTTTTTATTTATTTATAATTATCAACACACTGATGGTCTCGTGTTAATTTAACGTTTTTAACGCACATAATTTTCTAAAAACATTTTTAATTTTTAATTTCATCTAAAGTTACTTTTTGTTTTGTTTTTATATTTTTTTCTTCTTGTGATTAAATCTCTGGAAAATTATGCACAAATAATATGAATGTTTAATATGAACAAATTTAATGTGAAATAAATAAACATATATAATTAATTTGCGAAAATGTGATGAGAATCGTTTGGGTTAATTTTTCTTTCCTTTTCTTATTCATATAAAATGATTATTTAATTTTAATTTTAATTTTACTACAAAAAAAAAAAAAACAAACAAACAGAAATTATACAATAAAAAAAAAAATCTTTTTTTTTGCTCCTTAATTTAATTTAATTTAATTTCTATCGTTAAAATGCTGATTAGTTTTGCAAAATGATATGATTTTTTTTTTTGTTTGTTTCAATTATTTTCTTTATTTAAATATTTTTTATTACCAATAAATTTTATTTAATTAATTAGCCGTTTTAATTAAGAGATGAAAGTATTGAAATTTTTCATTTAATTCATTCTTAATTTTAATTTTTTAATTCTAAAAAAGAGCAATAAAAACGAAAAAAAAATTTATTATTATTTCTTAATTAATTTAGCGATAAATTTAAGTATTTGGATTTTTTTTTCTTATTCAATTAATTTAATTAGTTAATTAACACTTCTAAATGCGTTAAGGAGTTTTTTTTTTGTATCCTTTAATCCTTTGTTTTGTTTTTTTTTAATAGAAAATTAATTTTACATTTAGTTTAAAAAAGAGAGAAGAAAAGAGAAGAAGTTTTATCGTAAAAACATGTGATATGTGTTAATTATTTTAATTTTTTTTTTTGTTTTTGTTAATTATTTAATTTTTGGTTTTGCAGTAGAAAAAGGCTTAAAATTAACAGAGAAATTAAGAGAAACAAATTAATTAATATAGCTGATTTAGAGAGTTTTTAGATAAAGAGTATGTGGCTTAATTTTAAAGAGTATAATTACTTTAAAGTCACTTAATTCATTCATAATTAGTTTAAAATAAAACCGATAAATATCCATTTTTCGTTTATTAATTTCTCTACAATTTTGAATATTTTTTTGAATGATTGTTATAGACTTGGAGTAATTATTGAGTAATTATCGTTTATGCCATTCCTTATATATTGCGTAATAAATAATAATTATCAGATCTTTACATTAATTGCGGATCCAAGAGTAATAAACATAATTAAAGCAAAATATGTTGTAAAAAACTGAAAAATATTTTAATTAAATTCGTTTAAAGCAACCACGCCAATATTATTTAACGAATCACACAAGATCATTTAAAAAAATAAGTTTTGTTTTAATTAAAACAAAATAACGTATCAACCAATTAAAATGGATTTTATTTATTATATTTTTACCAATCACAGTTGGCTTAGTAACGTTCTTAAATATTTGAAAATAAAAAAATTCATTTAGCCATTTTTTTTTTGTTAAATTTTTAAATTAGATTATTCCTGTCATTTGTTTCTTTATTTAATTAATTTAATAATAATAATAAATAAAAAAAAATACTTTCAACAAGTTAGTAAATAAATTTAATTTTTTTTTTAATCAACAAGGAACAAGTGATAAATATTTAATTTGTTTTTTTTTTTTTAAAGTAATTTTAATTAATTAAGATAATAATTTGTGCATAAGTAACTGCGTAATTTAATTAATTTTATTTTATTTTATTAATTAATTATTCTTAATTTAGTTTAGTTTATTTTTTTTTAAATTTAATTACACTAGGATTGTTTTATTTATTAGAATAAGAGAATTTAATTAATAAAAATTTATTTATTTATTTATTCATTTGCTATTTGTTATTGTTCTTAATTGTTTTCATTAATTTTGTAGCTCTTAAAAACTATTAGTATCAATTTGTTTAATTATTTCATTTAATTTAGTTTCTATCTTTTTGTTTACTTTTGCTTTACAATTTAGATTAGAATTTATTTATTTATTTTTCTTTATCAGTGTACTGTAATGTTATTAGTTTTAATTGAAATTTAATTGAGAAGAATTTGATCAATTTTAAATGTTAATAATTAATTAAAAAGGGGAGGATAATTTTAGATAACTAGAAAGAGATTTTTTTTTTATTTTTTACTTTTGTTGCTTGTGAATTATTATATTTTGATATTTTTTTTTTGTTAATTGAATTAATTAGTTTAAGAAAATTGAATTAATTAATTTATATTAAAAAGGAGAAAAAAATTCATTTTTTTTTTTAGATTATTGTATTTCATTACTGGACGTCCTTTTGATTAGTTTTTTTTTTTATTTTTATTTTGTTTGCTAAATCATTCTCGTGTCTTTTTTTTTTGTAATTAATTAGTTGAACAAAGTTTAGTAATTTAGTTAATTAATTAAAATAAAAAAAAGTCTTAAACTTTGTTAACTTTTTAATTAATTATTATTTTCTCTGTGTCCTTATCATTATTTCTGTGACAAATTCACACATATACACATACAATTTTTTTTATTAATTTAATTTAATTTTTAATTATTTAATTAATTAAATAAATCATTAAGTAATTTTTTCTTTAATTTTTTTTTTGTTTCTATAATTTACAGCACCACACCATAATTGAGCCATATTAGATACCTCATATATATTTATTTTCTTTTATTCATTAATTAATTCATTTACTGATTAAAGCAAAAAAAAAAAATAAAACCATAAAAGGTTAATTTATTGATAGATTGTGTTAATTAAAAAATAAAACAACAAAAAACCAATCAATAGCGCATATATATATATATATATTTTCTTTAATTAATTAATTCGGAATGCGCTTAGAAATTAACCAAAAAATAAACCACAATACAGTACAAAGAATTTATTTATTTTTATTTTCTTTTTTAATATTTAATTTTACTTAAACTTAATTTTAATTTAATTTAATTTAATTAATTATTTATTTTCAATTAATTAAAGCTAACGGCCTTTTTATTAGCAGCAGCATTTTATTTTTTTCTTTATATAGGGGGGGCAGTCTCTCACATTATAATTAATAACATTAATAATAATAATAATTATATATGTATATATATTATTTTTTAAATAATTAATTATTATTTTTTATTTTATTTTTTTTATTTACTTTTTACATTGCGCACCATTTTAAATTAATTAACAAAAAAAGAGAACAAAAAAGTTTTAACGAAAACAGAGAAAATAAATGGGGGAACATTTTTATTTTAAACGTACCACTCTTTGATATCTTTTGAGTCACGTTTTTTCGGTTTGGGTGCAACCATACCAGCACCACCCATATTATTACCAGATAAATGACCACTAACACTACCGCCACCGGCACCGCCACCAGCCATACCCGGTTTGTCGTGTCCGTTACGTAATGAACCGTTCAGTGGTAATGTTGAACCATTTGCATGGTGCAAGTGTGAATTTGAGTGATGGTCATTGCTACCGAGTAATGCGGCACTAGGACCTTGACCGTAACCACCACCCTTATCGTGTTCCGTTTTATATGTACGATCACCGTTTGATTTAAACCACAACACAAGTAGAATCACTAATATAACTGCGATTAATGCACCGGCAACAATTCCGATAATCATTGCTGTACGTTCCTCAGCCTCGGAATTAATACGACCGGATTTATGTTTTGGACGTACTGTTGGTGTGTACGGTGGTGGCTGTGGTGGAGGATGGAATGCTGGTGTTTCCTTTTCTGGCTCCGGTATCGGTGGATCTGGTGTACCAGCTGTTGATATGTGTTCTTCTTCTGGTGTGGTGGGACTGTGCGGCGATGTATCACTTCTGTCAGGAATTGTAGTTTCTGAATGTGTTGTTGATGCAATCGAGGTGGTTCCATATGTAGTGCTACCATCACCAGTACCGCTAACCGAAGGTTTTCCACGGGTAGTTGTTGTACCAGTGCTTGTGCCGTATGAAACTGTAGTTCCACTACTTGTACCAATGGTTACACCGGTGTTGCTACTGCTACCACTTCCCACGTCAACATATTTTGTTGTGCCACCTGTAAATGAATCCAAATCACCATCCGTTGTGCCATCGGTTCGTTTATCCTGTTCCCCTGTCGTAGATGAAGTAATCTCAGGACTGGTATCTAAAAGAAAAAAATTGTCAAAACCCTCATCAAATATGAAATTTGTATTAAAATAAAACAACAAATACCTGTTCCCTTGGCCGTTGTTGACGTGAACTGCTCAGTCACTTCGCCTGATCCTGAACCATGAATACAATCTTCATCATCACATGTACGTTCAGTGCCACCCTCACCTGGTTTCACAACTTTTTTATTACTAGCCGGTTGTTTTGTCGGCGGCACATAAACAGGAGTTATTAAATCATCACCACTACCATTTTCAAACGGTGGTGTACACTCATCCTCATCATCACCACGACAACCAGATCCAGCACCAGAAAATATCAAATCATCCATAACACCTGGATAACCACTAGCGGGCGTCTAGTGAAAAATTAAATTAGAATAAAATAATCAAATCAATATTGAATGAAAAAACATGCAAGAAAAAAATAATAATAAGAAAAATTAATTAACAAAAATAAATTAAAGATTAATTAACGCTACGTTAAGTAAGTAATGAAATTAAATTAATTAGAAAATAAAGTTTAATTAAAAGTAGAAGAAATAGACAAACAAAACACTAAAACTATAGAAATTTTTTTTTTATATAATTTTGGTCTTTTCCGATTGCAGCCGGTTTAAAATTACGACACAGAGATAATTAATTAATCATGCACAAAAAAAAAAAGAGAGAGAGATAAATTCTTCTTTTACTTTAATTAATTAAAATTTTTATTCCATAAACGGGAAAACGAAATAAGGAAAAACAGAACTGAAGGAAAAATAATTTTTCTCCTTTCGTATATTCCGTTTTCCATTAATTTTATTTCTTTAATTAAGAACCAAAGAAACAACAAACAAATAAAAAAAAAAGGCGCAACATAATTATGCATAATTATAAAACGAAATGAAATATTTAAAAATATTTTTTTTGTACTATAATTAGTAAGAAAAATGAACCAAAGTATAAATTCTACGTTAATTTTGTTTTTACGATAGAAATTTTTTTTTTTTAATAATTTTTATTAAATATGGTGAAACATAAAAAACGTAAAACAAATAAATGAAACATAAAAAGAGAGTAAATAAATAAAATAAGCAGAGCCGTAGCAATGTTATGGACACTTTGGATGGAACAAACTCAATTTTATATGGCACAACTTTGAATTGACCATATCATTGCTACGGCACTTCAAACCAATAATAATAAAAAATAAAAACATTTAATAACACACAACAATCAGAAATATAATAAAAAAAGAAGATTAATTAAAATGAGGAGGTAAATCTTAATAATTTAGTAACACACGAAAATATCAATAGAAATGAATCAAAGTGACGAGAACAAATCGAGTAAAGTATTATTCGCTTTCGCCTTGACAGACTTTCGTCTGGTTTTACTCAATAAAAATACAAAAAAAATTAATCAAAAACGTTAATCAAACATAAAAACACATAGAAATAAGAATAAAAAACAAAAACAGAAAACAGAAATTAGTAAACATCAACGGTCAAGATAACAAAGATAATTAATTTCGTTTTCAAATTTCGCATTTTCAAAACGTTTTCTTTCTGCATTTAATTTTATTTATTTATTTTTTTAGTTGTTTGTTGTTGATATTGTCAAAATCCTAACCTGCTGCATTCTTTGCAGATCATTTCTATCTAATACTCCCGTTACCAATTGCACATCTCCACGAACAGTCACATGCGGATCACGTTCGGCCGCTAAGTCAAGGATGCGTAAACGATTTATTGATAAACCAGCGATAACACCAGCAAAAGGACGTTCAATCCTTGAACGTCCATTACGTCCAACTTTACCACCAACTTGAATGGTTGTCATAACATTAAACGTTGTCGAATGGTGACCTGAAATGAGGGAGGATTTTTTATTTTTATTACTTTCCGGCCTTTAAAGACAGTTTTCAGTTACCTTGCGGATGTAAATTTTGAACATTATAGTCATCCAGTTGGAGAGTGGCATTTGCACCGAGTCTTGTAAAGCGAACGACGTGATAATTATTATCGTTCACCTTGACCCCAATTTCACCCAGTGGTAAATCATGTGAGCCAATATTGTAAACCATAAAAATGTTTCCTTCCACCTAAACAGTTAATTGAAAATTTATTAAAATTGTCACTAAGTACTTAATCTCCAAAACAACTTACGATTTCTAATTCCATATAATCTTGTGTTGAAGAGCTTTCTATTCTTAGTAAGACGGCATCAGATTTCACTGTGATAAAACCGAGAGCAATAAAATCTTCTTCAGTATCTGGCTGCCGGGATGGTGGGAATGTGTATTGGATTAAACCACGATTTGCACCAAATTCATATGCAACAGATTCTTTAGGGAAAAATAAAATTCAATAAGATTTTTGTGTTTTTCGACAAAAGTTAAAAGGCAACAAAATACCATCATAGCATGTGGGTCCTGTGTATGAAGTCATGTCACATTCACATGCATAAGCATTCCATTGCTGGACGCATAGACCACCATTGGCGCAGGCGTTTTGGCTGCACTTTGTTGGACCTTCACAACCGTTTGCCACCAATGAACTGGGAACTACTGCATCATCTATTAGATTCGGTGATGCGTCTGCCAAGTCAACTGATGCAATGCAGCCTTCAAAACCAGACCGTGAAGCAATACTAGCCGGCAGTTTTGGATACATATCCTTAAAGACACCACCCACATACAAAATACCTTCTAGCTCCATGTGCATATTATTTCCTTAACAAAATAAAAAAAAAATTTGTTATAATTTTAATTAATTTATAATAAATTTAATTACCGGTCGCTGTGTACACTTCAACAGTATCATCGACGGTAACGGTGTGCGTTTTAGGGCCAGGACGTCTGATGCTGACTGTGTGCCAGCGATTGTCATTCATATGAATGCGGGCTTTATCTCTGATAGTAATTGGTCCGTCGCCTAAATCGAAGATGTAGTGAATATGCCCATTCACTAGTTCGACGGATATAAAATCAGTACGACGACCACCGTTATAGAAGAGTAATCCGTTGGGTTCCAGGGTCTTAAACCGAAAATCAATAGAAACAGAAGAATATGCTTTAAGCATTGGTAGTCCAACATATGAATGCTTCGAACGGAATGTGGCTGCCTGATACGGATTTCCACTTGGTGAATTCACAAAGCGGGCTGTCAGTTTGAATGTTGTACTCGGTAAGGCTGCCAACTCCTGTCCAAGCGTCTTCACCAAGTCAATGTACCTAAATTCGGAATAAACGAATTTTAAACGATTCTAAACCAGTAAAAATAATTTTGATTAAAAAAATGACCTATGCCCATTATAAACGAATCCTTGCATTTGACCAACAAAATTCGCAATTGTCGATGTCATTTGTATTTCCTCCTCTGCATGGAATAATCCACCCAAATGCAACGAGCGTACCTCTAATGTACTATGGCGCCCAAGTATTGTTTCAGCTGAAGTTAAAATTTTACATAGTGTGCTCATAATTTTAATTCGGACAATAAAGGTTTGACAAAATTAGTAACGATTAAAAATAGAGAGTTTTTTTTTTTAAAGGGGGGGTTCGGGAATGCTATAATTTTTGTAATTATTATTATTAAGTAATTTCTTTTTTTTTTTTTCTTTTGTTAAGGGATGATTTATTTATTTCCATTTTTTATATTATTAAAACAAAAACAAAAATAAAAAATAAAATTAAATAAAAAAAAAAAAACAAAATTAATAAAAGGATTTATTAAAAAGAAATAATTTTTTTTCTTTTTCTTCTTCTTCTTCTTAAAAATTTAATTAATTAAACAGAAGAGAAAAATAAAAAAGAAAAAAAAAAGAAAATAAAGAACAAATAACGAAAAATTCTTAATTAATTAAAAGAAATAAAGAGAATAAAAGTAAATTCAGTGAATGGTTGTGATTTAAATATTTAATTTTATTATTTTATTTAATTTGTGAGAGAAAAATTATTTTGAATAATAAAAAAAAAAAAATAAAAAATAAATATTATAATTATTTGCTACGTGGTTGGGGTGGCAGTATGTGACTTGTTAATTAGCAATTAAATTCAATTAAATAAAAATTAAATTAAAATAAATAATAATGAAAGTGTGTACAACATTTCTTTTTTTTTATTAATTAATTATCATTAGCGAGTTGTTAGTTTTGTGTAACAAAAATATAAAAAATAAAAAATTGAATTAATTATTATCATTTTGTTGTCTGTAATGCAATGATTATAATAATTAAACATAAAAAAAAATAAAAAAATTAATAAAATAAAAGCTATAGTAAAAAAAATGGGTTTTTCTTTTTTTCAAAGCTAGATAAGTAAAAAAAAAAAAAAGGTTAAAAAACAAGCGACAATCATGCAAGATATTTAAAAAGTTTTCTACAATCACAAAGAAATAAAAAAAAAGAAAAGTAGCTAAATAAGCGCTACATGCATTTTAATGCAAATTTTTTCTTCAAGGGATGATTAAACTTTGTAAAAAACAAAAACAACGACAACAACGACAGCAATACTCATTTGAGGTACGTAGGCCATGGCACTGTAGTACCAAGAATGACAAAAAAAAAAACGTGATAGATAACAAGATAAACGTTTTTCGTGGATTTCTACCTGTTTTTCGCAATTTAAAATTAAAAAAAAAAAACAAAAACCAAAACAAGAAAGAAATCGTTAACCTTGGTTTGTCACAAACATTTCTTATTCCTTTCTTGTTTCTTGATTGGTTTAATTTTTCTTTTCTTTTGTTTCGTTTTTGGTTCATGTTTTGTTTCCTTAAAGTTTGTTTTACTTTTTTTTCTCTTCTTTTTTCTTTTATCAGTGTTCACAAACTAACAAAAAAAAAAAAAGAAGCAGAACGAAACCAAAATGCTATAACGAATACAAAAGCACTGAACCATTTGTGTTTGCTGTCGTTGCTTTAAGCTTTTTTTTCTGCTGTTTTGTTTTTAATTTTATTTATCTTTAAAAGATTTCCATGCATCAGGCAACAAGCTTTTTTAAATTTTTGTTGATTTTTTTTTTTTTTTTTTTTTTTGATAAATAACTCATAAATAAATTATAAAAAATAATAAGAATAAAGAAAATAAAAACAGAAAATAAAAAAAACAAAATTCCATTGTTAATGAATAAGAAACCAAAATAAAAAATTAATTAAATATAACAGGGCGGGATTCTAAGCTATTATTTGTATTAAATTTTCTTGGAATAAAAATGATAAATTTATTTTTTTTATTTTTATTTTTAAAAGTTTATTTGATTTTTATTTAAATTAAGGAAATTAATGTGAAGTTTATTTTCCAAAACCCGTTATTAACACGTAATCATGCAAGTTTAAATTCGTTGGCTCGTTTAATGTAAAGTAGTTGCAGTGGAGACGCCTGGTACATTATTATTTACTTTAATTAATTAAATTAACTACTTTAGATTTTACTATGTATTATATTTGTTTTCTTCAAACTTTTCTTAAAAGCTTTCAAAATAAAATAATTATTTGAATGAGTCAAAACTAAAAGCGTCAATTAATTAGTTGATCAGGCTGCTTGAATTGTTTCCCTTACTTATTATTCACTGTAAAAACGTACGTTTATACATATAATAGTTAGGAAAACTATTTTGATTTGATTACATAAACGACTTAAATGACAAATAAAGCAGAAACTAAGTAAGTTACGAAAACAAAGTGAATAAAAATTAAATTTATTAATGGGAAAAATAATTTTCCGTTTCTTTCTTCCTCTGTTTATTTAACTTTTTGATTTAGATCAAACAAAGAATGAGAGGCAAAACCAAATAAAATAAAGCAAAACAAACAACCAAAAAATATAAAAGTTTATAATAAGTTTATTGGGCGATAAATAACACCCATCCATTTGATGTAAAAAGAAAATCATCAAGGTTTGCTTTTGTTAATAACGAGTAAATGTGATAGCTGGAGCTTTTTGTGTAAGCTAGAAAGAGAACACATCCGTTTTTATTATTATTCTTCATCTGCTTTCATTGTTTTGTTTATTTATTTTTCTTAGCTCTGTTATTGTTTCTACTCGTGTGCTTTTTTACTGACTGACTACACTAAATATATATAATCTTGTATTTTGTGTATATCGTCGTTAACTTAACGTTTATAACAAATAACACAAACAACAAAACATATATACAACACCATAGAACAGAGTAAAAGAAGTAAAAGGAAAATAAAAGCTCTAGAAAAAGCTTAGAATTAGAAATATGTATAAGAATCTGTAAAAACATAGCAAAGCAAACAAAAACTAACAGAAAACACAAAAATTTCGATTTACAATTGGAAAGCTTCGGCTGAGAGAAAGTTTATTTCGTTTTTTTTTTTTTTTTTGCTTTTTCGTCCTTTTGTTTTATGATTACAATTTTATTACATGAATGCGTGCGCAAATTTTGACGTTCTTCTATGTTTCTCGCGGTAAATTTTATTTCACAAAATTTTTTTGTTTATTTATTTTAACTTTTATTAGCTTGTCATACTTTATATTAATTGAGCTTTAACTCTGAGCAAAAATAATAACAATAAAAAAAAACACGCATTAGAGAGTAATACGCGCAATATTTTGTCTATCAAACAAATTATTAGTTCACATTATTTTCCTTAATTTAATTAATTTTAGGGGGAGTTTTTTTTTTTTGTTTATTTATATATTTAGTCCTTAATTTTAATACTTAATTACAAAAATTAAAAATTATAATAAAAATACAGGCAAAATTAATTTTGTGCAATAAAATAGCGCCCTGACGCTCGTAGGATCCCGTTTTTTGTTTCAGTAAAATTAGAGAAGTCTAACATTAAAAAAATGAAAAAAAATAAAACTTTTTTACTTTAACGATTTAGAGGATCCTTTATAAAAGGTAATTAGAGAATATACAAAAAAAAAAAAAAAAATTAAATTAAAAATTCCATCATTTATTTACTTGAGAAAGTGCTTTTCTTTGAATGAAAGCTTTTGTTTGGGGATGGAATTTTTGCTGTTTTCTTTTCCTATCAGCAAATTTTTTTTCGATTAAAATAATTAAATAAAATTATTATAATAACAATTAATTAAAAAAAAAAAAAAGAAATTAATTCATTAATTAAAAACAAAAGAAAATAAAAATAATTAAAAAAAAAATAATTTGTTGTCCTTTCGTTGAATTTTTTAACATTGATTTTCGCTTTATATAACTTTCGCAGCTTTATTAACAATTATTAATATTAAGAGATAAACAATAGATAAGAAATAGACATTATTGATTATTTAATTTAATTAAAGAACAAAAAAAAAAATAATAAAAATAATATTAATTAAATAAAACAAGAAATAGAAAACGATAACAAATAATTAAAATAGAAATTTAATAAAAAAAAGAATTTTTTTTTTTTTTTTATCCAATTATATAGAGAAAAAACCATTGAAAGCAGTATATTATATATACATACATATGTATATATGTATATAATATTAAAAATTAATTCAATTAAAATAAATAAATAAGTAAAGAAAACAAAGTTTAATTAAAATAAATAAATTAATAAAATATAAGAAGAATTAAAAAAAAAAAAAAATAATGAAAATAAAAGTAGCGTTTTCTGTGTATCAACATTCTATCATTTGGTTTGTTTGGTTTTAGTTATTTATTTTTTATTATTAATTATTTATTCAAAATAATTTCTGTGTCTGTTTGTTTAGTTAATTCCTGTTTTTGTTTGTTGTTGGTAAAGTAATTTTAATTAATTAATTAATTAAAATTTTTATTTTTATTGCATAGTCATTTTATCGGTGATTAAGCATTTGATGGATTTATATTTGTTTTTTTTTTTTTTTCTTTCTATTAGTAACGACGTAATTTCTGTTACGACATCATAAAAACATTAAAATATTAATTAATTTATAATAAAATAGGTAAAAATACGATAATTGTGACTTGGCTTTGGTGAGTTCTGTGCTTTCAACACTTGAAATTAACCAAAATTCCATTTAAAAGGAATAAAATAAATTATTTTATCTATGTATAAAATACCTACACCTGTTTAACAGGTAACGTAAATAATAAAAACACAAATAAAATCGCTAGGTAAAAAAAAAAAAAAACTTAGAATTGATTACAGTGCCAAAAGCAGGTTGTTTACATTTCTAAAATAAAATATAAATATTGTTTAGTAAACTTAAAAGCTTTCACTAGAGCATTACTTATTAATAATCATTGAATTTAGATTTGAAACTTATTTGGTTTTGTTTTAATTAAGCTCATTGACATAACAATACACAGATCATAACACTGTGCTGTGCTGTTTATGTTACTAAACTAAAGCTTTTTATAGATTACTTTCGTAAAGCTTGTTCACTTATAAAAGAAACATTAATAGACTGAAATCTTAAAATTCATTGATTTGAAAATAAATAAATAAATTTTAATTTTATTATTAACGCGATATTTTTTTTTGATATATTTTTATCTGGGTCTTATTATGGCAAACGAAAAGTTTAAACAAGTTGTAATCTCTGTTGATCCGTAAATATTTAATTATCTTAGTTTTAAAAATAGAATCGATCATATATTATGATCACAGTGTTAATCTCTGAATTGACACATTTTATTTAGAGGATGAAATATCTAGGATGAAAAACTTTTTATTTTTTAATTTTTTAAGTGTCGCTTCATCCCCTAATGTTTTTTGATTGATTTTTTTTCCTTTTTTTTTTTCTTGATAAATGACAATTTTGCCTCGTTTTTATTTATCTAATTTTTTTTTATGGTTTCTCTGTTATGTTTTGTCGCAATTTGACAATCAGATTATTCAGAGAGATATAGCAAAAAAAAAAAAAAAAAAAAAAAGTTTAAGGGACGCTGTTTTTTTTTCGTGTTCTAAATTCCCTGTATTTTATAGCGATTTTAATGTATAAATAAAAAAAAAGAAGGAAACACAGAGTAATGAAAAAAGTAAACAGAAAGAGTGAATTAAAATAAATTCTATAGACAAATATATATATAAAAAAAAGAAACTTAAATTACATTTCGATTATCAAGTTTTCGCAAGCTTGCAAAAGTTCAATAAAATAAAATCATTCTCTGGTTTTTAAAAGTTAATTTAATTCATTTTAAATTCAATTGTGTTTCTATGATTGTTTCTTTCCGTAAAAAAATAAAAAGAAAGACAACTTTCATCCCTTATTATTATTACTTCTGGTTAAGGAAGGCAGACGAAATAATAATAATAATAAAAAAAATAAAAGTTTCGCAAACAAAACCAAAAAAAAAAAAAAACCTTATCAGTACTAAATGAAGTAAAAAAAAAAAAATGTTTTTCTTGTTCTTTTTTATTTAATTTTGTTGCTGCTGCTGCTGTTTGTTCTATTTAACCACAGGAAAGTAGGGAAGGAAAAGTTTTTGTCTTTTAAGGTTTTTTATTTTATTTTTATTTAAGGGTATGGGCATAGAAAATTTTGTGTGCGATATTTCTGTTGTTGCAGCTTTCGTTTTCTTATTAAAACGAAGAAATTATTTAAGGAAATTTAATAAAAAGAAAAAAAAAATCTTTTTTTTTCTATTTTTAAAAGCAGTTTGAAGTAGTTTTACCGTAACAAAAAAAAAATAAAAATAAAATAAAAATTTATGCAAGATTTATTAAGGGAGGAGAATAATAGTTTTCAGCTTTTATTTTAACTAGTAAACTGTGCAGTGTGCTGAGTCGAGTAAAGCACAATGCAGTCGAAAACAATAGGAAAACAATACAAATGTATGAGAAGCTTTTAGTTTTTTCTTTTTTTTCTTTTTCAAATATTTTATTTCTACTTGGCTTGTCGAAATTCTTTTTATTTACAAAAGATGATGATAATGCTGTCTAGTCAGTGTTTTTGTATTATTTCTCTTTTTACAATGAAGCCAAAGCTTTTCTTTTATTGTTTAAACGAAGAAACTCATCATGAATAATATTTATTCTAATCATAATTAATAAAAAAAGCTTCCAATTGTTAGTTTTACAGAAAGAAACATTTTTTTTCGTATAAGCTTTAAAATGTTCACGTTTCTTTTTACCAAGTAACTTTTCTTTATTAATTCTTATTTTAAAGAAGCTTTAAGGATAGTTTCAATTAATAATCTCATTTGACTACCCACAGATCATACAAATTGTTAATAAAAAAAATTATTTTTAATTATTTAAACATGTATCGTGGGGTGAATACCTAATTTTAATTTTTTTTTGCTCATTGATCAAAAATATCCTCTAGCAATCACCCACTCGAGAATTTTTTTTTAAATCTTTTTCATTATGTATAACAGAATTATCGCTTATTTTTGCTGCATCATGAGATTCTATGAATTTTACTTTAAACGAAATTAATTTTAAGCTTAACTCGAATAATAATTAAATTTTAGCTTCGTTTTTGAAGCTACGTTAGGTAGGAGTTACGTGTTTTTATTAGAAAAAGCTTGAAATAACAATTATGCAGATTAGAAAAATAAAAATATTGCATGTAACAAGTAAATCTTGCATAATTATGCTTTAAGCATGAAATGATGTGAGCTTTTATAGGTTTTATTTTTTGCTTCTTCTTAGAATTCATTTACGATACGAGAAGTTTATCGCACTGTAACCAAGATACTTAGCGTTTTCACTGCTTTTTATAAATTTTATTAATTAAGTGTCAGACATTTAAGTAGGATTATTAACGTTTGCTAGAGTTATTAGCTTTTTACTGTTCATTGAACTTTTCATTTTTTTTTTATTCTATGGAGAAGCTTAATTTGTTTGAGATATTACTGACTGATTACAACTATTTTGTATCCGATTTTAATTAATAATCTTGTGGGAGTAATTTTATGAATCATTTCGTTAATGTTGTTACGTCAGTTAATGTCGGTAGTTATGTTAGGTTCTCTTCTATTTAAAACTTTATTGCTTATTTATTTATTTTACTTTCCTTTCCTTTCTTTTGTAACTTTAAACATTGAAAACAAAATGATTTGTCGCTTGGGAATAAAATACTTTTAAAAGGTGGTTTTGACATAAAAAAAAAGGAAACGAAAAAAAAAATGTTTCTTTAAACTTAATTACGAACGATGTTATTTAGTAACAAATATCCATCAAATGCTTTCTTGTTAATTTATTATATCCATTGAAATGTGTTTAATTCTGTTCCTGGTTAATTTAATTAAAACAATTAAACAACAAAAAGATAAAATAGAAAAAAAAAGAAAATAGTAAAAAAAAAGTAACGCAACATTGATAGTTAATTTTTTTTTTTTTTTAACAAAAATTATAATCAATTAACTACAATTGTCTTAATTAAATTTACTTGAAAATAAATTAATTACGAAATAAAAAAATAATTTTTTTTTTTTATTAAATTTACAGTAAAAGTACAAAAATAATAAAAGAATAGAAAAAAAAACGAGAATTTTATACCAAATCAAACCAATTAGATAATTTTTAAACAAAAAAAAAAAAAAATTAATTAATTAAACCAATTCGAGCAAGAAAACAAAATTTAATTTAATTTAATTAATTAATAAAAATATTTAATTTTTCTGTAATAATTTTTTGTTTCTGTTTTTTCTTAAAAGAAATTATATAAAAAAAAAAAAACTAAAATTTAATTAAATTAAAATAAATTAAATTCAAACAAAACAAAAATAAAAAATTTAAATTAAATAAATTAATAAAATTAAAAAAAAACATTTTTTTTTTTTTTTATTATACATCACGACAATTAGATAGAGAATTAAGAGATAAAAACCAATTAAATGTATATTGTATATATATATATAGAGATAATTATTAATTATTCTTAATTAAAATAAAAAAATTTTTTAAATATAATATTCGAGACTAAAGAAGAAATAATAAATTAAAAATAGAGAGAAAAAAAATTTTTTTTTGTCTTTATTGTTTAAATAAAACTAAAACAAAAAATTCTTTTTCCTTTGGCTTTAGTTAATAATTTTTTTTTATATATAATAATTAATCATGAAACGTTTAATTAAGAATTAATTAAAAATAAATGTTTAAAACAAATATACAAAAAAATAGAGATAATTTAGAAAAAATTAAACAAAAAAAAAACGACACGTCACGACACGTATTAGGGCAAAAATATGTGCTGTTGATACATACATAACGTACCCCTGACGGGGGCAGCCCCGTCAACTTGTAGCCGAAGATTTGATGCTCGTCTTGAGAATTTCACGGTGTGCCAGTTGTTGTCATTGAGTACACCTTGGCCAGCGAGAAGATTCTTTAAAAAGGAAAAACATAAATAAAAATTCATAAAATAAATGACATAAACGGTAGATTTAATTACTTTTTCTCTGTCGCCAAGGCGGACACTGGCACGTACGCGTCCAGCTACCAAAGCAATCTCTAGACGATCTGGTGAATTTGATTCGGCGCTCGTTAACAATAAGAAACCAACAGCACGTGCCGTTTTAAATCTTAAAACCAATTCTTCTGTTTGTGTACGGCTGCCGGTTGCACCACCCATCCATACGGTCATATGCTGGCTACCATTGAACGCTAGTGTTGATGATTCCCTTCCGCATGTCGGTCCAGTATATAACGTTGACGAACAATCACATAACGGTCGATTCCAGCCCTCGGTACATGTGCCACCGTTTAAACAAGGTGAAACAGCACCACCACATTGATTAGCGATTATGTGACAGGATGGTTTGACACCGCCTGATAGAATGCAAATTAATTAGTAAAAAAAAAAAAGGAAACTATAAAAAATAATGAGGAAAATTACCAGAATCTTGTTGTCTAGCATATGCTGCAATATCTATTGGTTTGCCACTGAGAACTAAATCCCTTAAACAACCAACAAATCCTTGTCGCAAAGTTGCTGTCCAAATAGCTGGTGGCCATGTTACACTAGCGTACGGCGGTCCTGTACCACCTACATACAACGGACTGTCTAGTTCTAGTTGTATCGATTCACCAGGTGTTCTGAATTCATTCCATTGTCCATCAACAGCTACTTTACCATCGCGACCGCTTCTACGCAGTGTCAACTCATGCCAGACACCATCGTCAACACGACGACGCGATGCACGCGCCTTAACAGCACCAGAACCCAAATCCACGTGGACATAAATATGTCCATTCAATAGTTCAACAGCGAACAAATCAGATTTCGGTGGACGACTGCCAGTATTTAGTATCAGCAAACCATTTGGTTCGTTTGTACGAAATTTAAACGAGATAACACCTTGCTTAGACGTCTCCCACGCTGGTAAAATCTAACAGAATCCACACAAAAATTTACAAAAGATTAATTAATTATGACAATGATAAATGGTGTTTTACTTCGTTTTCGTTTTTTTTTTTTTATTTTTATTTTACAATTAATAACATGTCACTTTGATACAAATTATGATAAAAATCAAAAATAAACTAACACAAACCCACCTGCGCTTATGAATAATAAAATAATAGCAACAATGGATCAGTTAAGACAAACAAAAATTACAAAAGTTCTTAAATCTGATTACAAAGTTTTGTTTCTGTTACATTTAATTTTTTTTTTATTTTGGATTGTGTACGGCGGTTGAGTAGTTTTACTAGGTAAGAAAATGTAAAGAAAATAATCACGTTGCACCTGCAACATATAACCGCATTCACATAATAATATTCGTTGTTATGCAATCCAAGTATATTTGCCGTGAAAGATAACAACCGATATATATATATGATTGAAATTGTTTTGTTCCTGTTTGCTTGTTAATAACAAAACTAAGTACCCAAGCCAAACAATAAATGTGAAGTTCCATTATCATTATTATTATTATTATTATTATCGTTAATAATAAAAGAAAAACAAATAGATAAATAAGATAAATAATAATAATAATAATAAAAAAGCGACCAACAACTACTTTCTGTTTTCCCAAGAAAAACGAATTGTTAAGCAAACAAGTAAACAAGAAATATTTATTTTTTAAGCTTTTTTAATGCTTTTATATTCATTAAAAAAAAAATAATAGAATTGAGGAAAAGAAAAATAAAAAACAATTATTTTTGAGTTAAACAACACGTTTTGTTTGTTATTAATTATTTAAAGCTTAGTGAATAAGCTTTTCTAATAAGAAAGAAAAAAGAAAAATTGTTTTTTAAGACGTTTTATTTATTTTTTTGTTTAAATATAAGGCAAAACTATGCAGGTGGTTAATTACCGTAATAATGGCAAAAAAAATAAAAATAAACTTACCAAATGTGAATCCTTTGATGTAAATGTTACCGGATCCTGTGGATCTCCCGTTGGGCATGTATAATCAACACGACCAACAACTTGTATTAATTTTGATCCAGTTCTTGCCAGGTCTATTAAATTCAAACGGAGTGTGTCAGCAGAGAATTCCACCTTTATAATAATAATAAAAAAAGAAAACAATTTTTAATGATAAACAATAAATAAAAGAAGAAAAAGTTTTTAAATCTCTGTACAATTGTGTATTGCTAGTGGGCGTTTATTATTATTATGGTTATTCAGATGCTTTTTATTTATATGAAATAAATCCGCTTACCTTGCGTAAACATCCAACAAAATTATTATGTACTCTGGCACCAGGGAGAGCTCTTGGATTGACTGCCCCACCTACATAAACACGGGACGATGACAGCATTGTAAATTTACCAGCAATGTGTGAGTGATCGGTGTACACATCGTCAACAACTGCTACCAACTGTAATGGTGAATTTTTTTTTTTTTTTTATTATTTTAACTAAAAAATAAAAAAAAGTGTAAATAACGAGGAGAAAGTTTAAAGTAGATAAAAAGACCCGAATAAAATTATTCATCTAATTTAAATTCGTTTTTTTTTTATTTCTTCTTATAATTTTATTGCTGTCTGAATGATCACACGTTAACTCCCTGCTCCAAGTTACACTAAGATAATATTTGTGTGGGTGATCCCTGTTAATATAAACAGATGGAAGTGTCATTTCATTTATAAAGAAACGAAAAGAAAAAAAAACAACGAAAATAAAGGAGCTGCAACAGAAGTCAACAGCTGTTCATTGCTTCCTTTTGCTTGATAATAAAACTTTTGACATTTTTTTTGATATTTAAATTAAATTAAATAAACGGAAAGATAATAATTTTTTTTTTGATTTTTTATGAAGTGACAAAGATGATGCCTAGATAAATGATTTTAAATAACATTTTTTTTATTCTTGTTGGTACATACCCGACAAAAGCTTGTTATCGGTGAAATCTGTAATAAAAAAATATTTTTTGTTTTGTTAGTTAGATAAAAAGCTCATTGTTTGTTAAGGCAATAATGTAATTAAAAAAAAAAAAAAAACCACAAACTTCTTGTATGCGTCGATGAATTGTCACTTTGTGCCATTGATGGTCATCAAAGCGTACACGTGCCGGTTTGATATGCATCTCCTGTTTCCCATTAGCTAAGCTCATCGTTAACGAAACACCACCATCTCGTAATGCCAAATTCAAATAATCAGGATTATGACCTATCAAAAATACAGAAATAAGAAAATTATTAAACGAAATTTTGATGTTTTTTTTTGTTTTGTCTTCCCAATTTTCTTGTATAATAACACAAGGAGGAAGTTCATAAAGGAATATAAAATTACAGAAGAAAAACAAAATGTCCGTGACATACTGTTGTTTTGTTGTTTTCTGTCTTTATTTTTTGGGATAAGTTACTAAAAAAGCTATCTTGTTTCCACTCTGCAAACCACAATTACAAGCGTAATCTATTTTTATTGTTGCCAGATAACGAGAGGAGAAATACATCAACATCAAGAACAACAAGAACGGTAAAACCACAAACAAGTAATCTCTCACTTTATATGTTTTGTCATTATAGTAGGAGATTATGATAGTTGTATATCCCATTCTTAAATTTTTGTAACAACCCTACGCTATCACCCAAATTCGGCTATAAAACAATTTGGCGCATGAAGCAAATTTTATTTTTTGTTTGTTTGTTGGTTACTCTTGTCTCAATAGTCAATCGGTCGTTGACCTAATAATATTAAAAAAAAAGTATAAATAAAATCACCCACTCACCCTTCGCATTCGCATTATTTATTTTTTTTATTCATGTGTATATTTTAAGGGAAGACGATAAAGGGAATCATTTTTATTACAAAAAAACGCTGTAAAAATTTCTTCTTTCTTATGTAAATAGGACAAAGCTTTAAGTTTGTGCTTTTTTAGTAATTTTTTTTTTTAAGTTTAAGATGCATTAGTGATAAATCTGTTTAGTTCAGAGGATGATCCTTAAAATTGCCATTGGGCAAACATTTTTTCTTTTTTTTTTGTATTTCTATTTCAGAATGGAAATGCTTCAGTCATTGTTAAAAATGTGTGGAGATTACTGTATGGCTTCCGATGTTCGTTAGCTTTTTTTTTTGTTTGCCCAGCTGTATTTTCATTGTCTTTTTTAAACGTATATAAAAGTAATGTTACTTTTGGACACATAGAAACATAAACCATTCCTTGTATATTACGTGGGCAGATAAGTCTTTTTGGTTTCACATGTCCAATACTCTTATGGAATTAGCCTGTATTATGGTAAAGAAATGAAACGAATTGTTCACACTATGCAAGGGTAGAGAATTTTATTTTTTTTTTGGTTGATAAAAATAACTCCTGTCTCCTATTTTTGGTTTTTATTTCTCTTCGCTTTACGTGGGCAAAATACAGAAAAATCAAATAAAAAGGAAAAGTGTTAGAAACGGAATATTTGTTGTTATGAGGTCTGGTCTTACTTAAATGTGTATGACTTTGGCAATAGGATTTGCACCGATTCTTATCGGGTGTTAAAGGTGTTACATGTATCGAAAATAGGCGACAAGAAAATTGTGTACAAAAATTAGGCTGATTATGTTCGTTTTTTTTTTGGGTAGAAAATAGGAGGATTTTCAACACACACATTATACTACTTATAGCAAATAGTATGTATTTGTGTTTCTCATTTTCCTTTTGTTTACTCATCCATTCACAAGATTAGGTCGTACACACGTGTTATATCCATTCAATTACCTTTTTTTTATATACTTTAAAAAAAAAAATTCTTCTTCTTCCTTATTTGCATAGAAGAATATTTTGCTGTTACGTTTGTCGCATCTTTATCTTTTAAAAAAGATAGAAAAAAAGAAGTTTTAAACTGTGCAGATTTATTTCATATAAAAACGAATTGTTTATGCAGTCTTAAGTGTTTTGGCAAAAGCAAAACGAATTTTTTTTTTTTTTTTTTTTGCTTTCTCATTTTATTGTTAAACGATGAAAAAAAGAATAAAACAGCAACGCGAACAACAAAAACCGAGAAAATATCGATTACACTTTAAATTCTGTTTTTTTTTGTTATATTTTTATTTTCACACATTTTTTATAGGTGGGTTGTTTCGGTGGGTTGTTTAGAACATTTACGTTCTTGCATTACAAATAATAAAACATTATTTTTCAAAAAATAATAAAATAAAAATGACAAGGGAAGCTTTTTGTTTTGTACAGAACACAGAGTGGAGAAATTAAACATTTTTTTATTCATTTACAAAAAACAGCATAAACAATGCGATATGCTTATATGCAGAATTTATGATTAAATACTAGAAAAATACACCAAGTAAAAAATTACAAATATAGAATAAAATTAAAAAAAAACAAAACGAATGCAAATGAGACAGAATCTTTTAATTCTGAATATTTTTTTGAAACCGCATACATAAATGATGTTTGCTTTAGCTTAATTAATTAAAATAGCAAAAAACAAAAAAAAAAAAAACAGAAAAACTTTTGCAGCTTTTTCCTAATTTATCTATGGCGCCGAAGAAGAGATTTATTTTAATTTTGGTTATTTTTATTGTTGTTAAAGAATTTTCGTTCATGAATATAAACGACAACCACCATCACCACCATCACTCCATTTTTATTTGTTAATTTATTGCATGCACGGTAAATTCTAGATGTGTATGTTTTTTTTGTAGCTATTTAGCTACAGAGTAGAAAACTGTGTAACGCGGAAGATACACTTTGCTAAATAACATGATAAGCTACTCTGAAAAATTCGTCTTTAATCTGATAAAAAAAAATGTTTTACTCGCAACGCATCTTTTCTTTTGAGCTTTAATTGTGTTTAACTGAGTTTTTGAACGATTAAGCTTTTTTTTTTTTTGTAATTTTATTAAGTAGCTAAAGATAATAACAAAAATTATCTGAGTGATTTAATTTGAAAAATTATTTATCAACCAGATAGCGATGAGTAATGGCTTTAAGCAACGACAATGAAATTAAGTTAAATATGCGAACAATTTTTAATATTTACACAGCAAAGCACACATGAATATTTATTCATAAACTCTGCAAATAAATAGCGAAAAGACAACACACAAAAAAAAAATAAAGAAGAAGAAGAAGAAAAAGCTTTTATTTATTTTCTGTTTTCTAAAAATATATAAAAATATCTCATTAAATTAATTCAGCAATTTTCCATATAAGGAATAATTTTTTTTCATCCGGATTTTGCTTGTTTGCAATTTTTTTTTCTACATTTATACATGCAGTATGTATAATGTACGAATAACAATAAAAATGATTATTTTGCAATGGGAAAGTAAAGGCGAAACGAGTATAATAAGCGACTAGGAAAAGAAATGAAATAAATTTTTATTTTCCGTGTTGTTATCGTATGCAATATTCCGCTGTGAAAAGAAATAAATTGTTTTGGTTTTATTTAAGAAAGTAGTTGTGGTAAAATATGGGAAAATAAAAAGAAATTTATTTCAAAGCTTTTGTCAAAAGCACCTAACATTGCAAAACTTTATTAAGATGAATTTTTATTGGAAATTTTTCTTTGTACATTTTTATTTGTCATCGTTGTTTGTGTTCGTTTAATTATGGAAGCTGCTGCAGAAAGCTTTTCGTTAAGTTAAGTTTTTTTTTGTTTTTAGAGAAATACAGTAAAATTGTTTCACAGACTTTTTTGTAAATAACTTAAACATACTTTGTTTATCAGAAGTCCAGTGAATTGTGTTGACTATAGCTAGAGAAACTTTTAGAAAAATTACCTAATTATGCCTGAAATAAAATAAAATAAAATAGCGATGTTATAGCTAGATGACAAAAATTAATGCACAAAGGAAGAGAATAACAATAAAAGAATTTGCTTTTGTGGTTTATAATACTAAAAAGTACTAAAAACAAGTAAAACATGAGATGAAAAACATCAACCAACCACATGGAAATAACCGCGACTTTAATTACTTTGTTTTTTATATTATTTTACTCCTGTCTATTGCCAAAGTTTTACAATTTCTAGTAAAAAGTTTCACAAAGCCTTTCTCCTTCAAATATAAAATTAAAAAACTTTTTTTTTTTTTATTTTATTTCGTTTTTTTCTCTCTCTTTTTTTTATATTTTTTTTTTTTCGTTGTCATTAATATCGCGTATGCTAGCGAAACAAATAATAATAATAATAAAAAAGCGAAATGAATAAAATTAATAATAAACTTAAAAGCTATTAAAGCTATGAAAAATAATTCATTTTCATTTCGTTGAACTTTTATTTGCTTATTTTGTTTACTTTTCCTTTTGTTTGGGCGCGTTTTACTGTATGGCGACAGCAATAAACAACAAACGGAAAAGATGAAGAGAATAAAAAAAAGAAGCACAAATGCGATTATGTTTTGATAAATAAAAAAAGAAAAGCACAAACATATAAATAAAAGAGAAATCTTTTTGATCTTAGCCAAAAGAAATATTGTGGAAAAACTTCAAAAGAGACGATGATGTGAATAATAATGCAAAATAACTTGTTTCGCAAGTAATAAGTCAGAAAAATTGCATAGGGAATTAATTGTTTTTTAAAGCTTTAAAATAAAACGCAAGATGTTTCAATTATTTACGCTTTAAGAGAAATTTAAAATAAAATAAAAAACTTTTATTGAGATTAGGGATGAATTGGTGAGGAATAATATTTCGAAAACAAGACAACAAAGTATGTTAATGTCAGTACGAATTTGTAGCCGTGCCAATGCTTTTGTTATTTAATGATTTGACGCCAATGTAGACATCGTTATGTCTAGAAAAAAGTCACTTTACTTAAGGGGGTTGCAAATGGATTTTGTATTAACCAAAAAAAAAAAAAAAAAAAACAACAACTCGTAAATGTCTGAGAGAAAAAATGCCAAAAGAAATTTTTTAATTTTTTTTGTATTTGGAAAACGTTTTTGAATTACTAAAAAAAAACGAATTTCCACAACGCATTTTCTGGATTTTAATAAAGTCAAATCATCAGCACCACCCACATTATTTTTATTTTATTTTTTAATAATATCATTATGACTTCACCTTATTTGATATTTCTTTCTTTTCTTTTTGATTATTATCTCTTAAAAAAAAAAAGAAAAGCAAATTCACATGTCGCTTCGTTTCTTTTCTACATTTTTTCTTCTGTTTTAAATAAAGCATTCAGTACACGAAGCTTTTTAAGTAAAAAGACAAAAACAAAAATAAAAAAACGTGAATAATGCTTATTATTTTTTTTTTTTGTAAGGGAGATTCTTTTTGGTGTATTTCGTTGTTCTCGTCTTAACATTCTTATTGCTTGAAATACCTAACGTGACAAATTTTTTTTTTGTTTTTTGTTTAATAATTTTATTTCACTAAGTACAAAAACAAAAAACCAAAAAAAAAAAAAAAACTAAACTCACTGAAACGTGTTTGTGTTTCTTCGTTTAGTAAATACAAAACCATACGAAACATCATTTCATCATTTATTAAATAGAGAACAAAAAGCTTACCGATGACTTTTCAAAGTGTAGAAATATTCATTTTTTTTTAAGTAAAACTTTAATTGCAAAAAGTTATTGAATAAAAGTTACTTCATTCAATTGTATTAAAGAAGCAGACAGAAAAAAAAATTCATACCGGGCGCCTCCACTAGATGCAACTGATCGAACGAACAAACTTTATCCTGTGATTTTGGTTTTTTTTTTTACTATAATTTTCTCCAAAAATCAATAAGTTTTTCTTCTGAAATTCATTATCAATGGATAATTATACCAATTTTTTTTTGTGTTTTACTTTTAATTGATTCATGAATTATTTATTGGTGAAAAATAAATTCTGAACTTTCTGCATACAACTTAATTACAAGGTATAGAAAGGTAAGTAACTAAGAGCACTATTCCCTTTTTTTTTTATTTAATGTTAATTTATGCTTAAATCAATATTTATTATTGCAAAAGCTTTAATTGGATAATGGGTTGAGGTTGTCTATAAATGAAGTAAGAAAAAGAGTTTTTATAGCAAATAGAATGGCGGATACTGGAGGATTGAATTCATTTATATTGTTTACACGAGGCATATAATTTTTTTTTCCTTTTGACTGTTTTTAATGCTTTTTGCACAGTTTTATTATAGAATGTAACCGACGAAATAATAAAAAAAAAAAATAAGAAAAAACGTTTTTCCATTTCATTTTTTAAAAGAAACAAAAAAACGTTAAAAAGCAAAATCACTTAAGCAAAAAAAAAAAAAAGCTCAAATTAGTTTTTTTTTTTTTAATAAATGAAAGGGTTGTGCTGAATAAATTTTTCTTGTTTACCTAATTATCATAGGTACAGGTGAAATGTGTTTATATTAACATAAAAGAAAGAAAAAAATGCTTTTTTGCGTTGTTACCACTTAAAAAATTATTTTTTATACTTTACACCGTTTTAAAGATGTTTAAGTGACGTTAAAGCTCTATCTGGCTGATTATTAATTTTGTGTAATTTTTTTGCTGATTTTTTGACAACGACATGTTTTGTAATCATAAATGATACATCAATCAGAATTTTGTGTAAGAAAAGTACATCCAGTATCAACTTTTTAAAAGAAATGCTGTTAAACGCAAAAAATATTGTTGATGCTTTTCTGAATTTTCGCCCTGGCCATAACACAAGCCATATTCTGTATGGAAAATTAAATAAACTTCTCATCTTATTTTAAAGAAATTGATATCTTGTCAAGAATATTAAATCAAACATTTAATTAATTAAAAAAGTTAGAAATTCCATGAGTTTTTGTTTTTTTTTTTTTTTTAATTTGATATACAAAAAAAAATAAAAAAATTGAAAAAGAAAAAGAAAAAACTTGTGGAGAGTTTTTCCTATTTGATAACATTTAATTAATTCTTTGAGTAAACCATATTCAAACGTATAATTGTAGAAAAAGAATCTAAATCATATGTAGATATAAAGTAAAGAATATTTTTTTACTTGCTAATAGTAAACTAAAGTAAAGTAAAGTTTGTTTTGAATAAAGCTTTATAAAGTTTACAAAAAAAAAAACATCTATTGGAGATGGATATAGAATAAAATAAAAATAAAATATGTGGGGCGATATATGTAAAAGCTAAAAGTAATAACAAGCAAATACAGAAATATTACATTCAGTATTGTAACGTAACTCGGTTTCAGTTTTGTAAAAGTTTTCATTTTATTTTTTTCCATATTTATTATAACGAGAATAATAATTTGATTATAACTAGTAGTAATTAGTATTATTACTAATATAGTAAATAAACTAGTTGTAGCCCATTGTTTTGTAATTTAAAATACCACAGAAAAAAAAAATCTATTTATTTTGTTTATTCAAAAAAGTTATTAGTTATTAACTTTGGAATAATAATTTTGTGCTTTAATAACAAAAAAGAAGCTTTATATTGACACGATCGACCTTTTATTGACTTTGAATATTTGTTTATGGTTTTCGATGAATATTGATTCAAAATTTTAATTATTATTATTTTTGGTTATACTGAGAGACGACAACAAAGTTCTATTTTATTAACTGGCTTTAAGTTTATCTTTAATTATAATTTGGCTAAATTAATTCATCAGAAATGCTACTTGTCGCTTGTGTATTATTTTGGTAAATTGTGACTCAAGTAAGCTACTAATTGATTAAAAATAAAATTAAATATTTAAGTCACTTAAAATGACTTTGTGTTAAAACTTAATTTTGAATTGATTCTTTTTTGATTATTTTCAATAAAACCACTTTGCTTTATGACATTTCTTCAATTTATTTGATGTGGTTGAAGGACTTTCTATTTAATATTTAATTAAGTAACAAAAAATCAATACTTAACTCATCATTATTAAACATTTATTATTATTATATCTAAATATCTAAATATTCAAATTTCATTCATTCATTCTTTTTATTTTATTTTTTTTTCCCTGTATAATTTAATTTAACTTTGATTGTGGCTTTTGTTTATCCAATTTATCAAATTATTATTATTATTATTATTATTAAATTATTTATGTATTGTTCATTTGTAAAAAAAAAAATATATATAAAAAGGGAAAAAAGTATTTTTACATTTACTAAGTAATCGACATTTGGCAGTATTTCCATTAGAGCATAAATTAATTTTTTTTTGTATGGCTGTAATACTAGGTATAGTCGGTATCGTATTTTCTTTCGTTTTGCTTTCTTTCTTTTTTTTTTTGTAATTGAAAATGTCAACAAGGCATTTTATTATTGATTTTACAATTATTATTGCTAGGTAGGAATGGTGATTGTCGGTAGTTTTTACTTTGTTAAAGTTTAATAAATAAATAAACGAAAATGTAAAACAAAAAAAAAACAAAACCAAATTTATTCATGACTCGATAATGATATAGATTTATCGGTACTGGGTCGTTACTTACAATCATTACATAAAATCGATTTAAAAATAATAACAATAATAATTCAGTATGAAGAACGAAATAAATAATTAATTAATAAACCTTTAATTATGAACAATGAATATTTAAAATATAAAAGTTTATTCTGTTACGTGAATGAATTAATAAAAAAAAAACTTTACTTAACATGGGCGATAAAGTGCATTCTTTCAATCACATTATGTTTTCTTGTTGGTAACTGACAAAATAATTTCCCTATTCTCATAATTCAAAAGTAACTATAAACTACTAGCTATGATTATTAAAAAAAAATGAGCAGATTATGTAATATTTGATTTAGATTTTATTTTCCGTTTTAACCTTAAAAAAAAAAAATAAAAATCTACATGACACGGATGACGCAGCTAAGTTTTCTATAAAAATATTTTTTGTTTTTTTGTTCGTTTGTTTGTCGTCCTATGCTAAGAGATAATAAAAACGAACAACAATATAATATATACGATATTTATTTTGTACCTGTATAGAAAAGTAGTCCATTTGGTTGCCGTGTGCGAAAATAAAGCGATATAGCATCTTGTGCGCTAACAATTGGCTCACCGCCAGTTTGCCCTAGATCGTATGATAGAAATTCTGTACCACGAAATGTTGCCTCTGATGGTGCCTTATCTGAAATTAAAAATAAAAAAATAAATATATATTATGGTATATAATAATGTTCTTAAAATTATATAATTTCTACTAACAAATGTAATACAAAACTTAAAGTCATTCACTACTAAATCGATGTTTTAACGTTTGAAAGCAAGAAGTCAAAAACATTTTTTTCATTTTTCGTTGTGACTAGGTTAATACAATTTTCATTCGTTTAGAAACATAAAATGACATAAAAAACCGAAAACATAGAAAATCGATTTTATTTTTTTATTTTTGTTATTAACCAAAGAAAAACGGTGAAAAGGAAATTTTATTTTTTAATAAAAAACCACCGATGACGAGAAAAATTAATAAAAAAAAAAAGTTTTCAAACAAGAAAAGCTTTTTTCACTCTCTCATATTTAATTTCGCAGAACAATGTTCGCGTTGTTGCTGGTACACAAGTGTGCAGCAGGAAAACATAATTTTTTTGATGAAATGTAAACTGCAATTTCGAATGGATTGGAATAAGTAGATCTTAGAGATGATTGGTACTTCATATATCATTTGAACATTTGTGAAACAGACAAGTTTTTTTTTTATTTGATTTAAAATTGGCAAACTGTGTAGCATCTTCACCACAATTCTTGGTTAACAAATGTTTGGCGTTCTACATACAATAAACGTAGAATGGGTGATGTATATTACATGAAAGAAGAAATGTTCAAGAGAAAGCTTATATTCTTGAATATTACTAAACTTCGTACGTTTCTGTAATTCTGTATAATTCCACATGCAGAATTGTGCATCGTAATAAAAATGTCTGACTGTTAAGTCAATGTTTTACCTGTTATGTGTTTTAAATTTATTTAAAATACTAAACCGGAGATAAAAATATGAATTTTTATTCAACGAAAACAGTAAAATTTAATATTTCCACAGAATTTAACATAAAATAAATTTGTAAAAATATTTACTTCTTAGTTTCTTCATTTTTTGTTATAAGCTACTTGGGAAGATGAGTTGATTGTGAACATGCTTTAAATATATACTGTCTTGAAAAAAAAAAAACGAATAAAATTTTATATTTTTACGTTGAAAACAATAAAAATCATTTAAAAGCGAATAAAAAAATTGAATGAAGAGTGACAGTGAACGCGTACGTGCGTAAAAGCTTTAAACTTTTTGAATAAAAAAAATAGTTTTCTGTGTCAGTGGTGGCTTAAAAAGTTATAGGAAATCTAGCGTATAAATAGTCTGTATTTAGTGGTTATCAACCCTATCTAGGAGCCACCACTGTTTCTGTCGATATAATTTCAGTTAAATTAACGTTACATAGCGTTACATTACATTGGTTTTGATTTCTCGGCAGCTTTCGTTTTTTTTTTTTTTATTTCTATATAAAAAGCGAGTTCTTTGTATGGATTAACTTTTAAAGCCACCTAAGGTACCGTTTTTTTTTTCTTCTGACATGCAATTTCAATTTAGTAGACGAATCTATAATGCTAACCAAAGTATATAAAATACAAAAAAAAAAAAAAATGTAAATAAAAGCTGGATTATCGGGTAAGATGGCTTTAAATTTTTTTGTTTGTTTGTTTTTTTTTCTCTCTCTATACAAAAGTACACTACTAAAATTTTTCATATACTTTGTGTAATTGTTTGTGCTTTATTTTATTTCCAATTTAAAATTTTAGTTTACATTTTAAATCCCAAAAGCATAATAATCGGTAAAAGCAATATTTTTACATGATAAATCCATCACTTAGACCATTGTTATACGTATTTGGTTTATTTTGTTGCTATTGTTTTCGATATTGAATATTATATGAAATTACTCAAGTTTATGATTTATTTAAAACATTTTTTGTTGTTGTTGCTTGTTTGTTTAATTTCAGTTTTGATTATTGAAATACATCCTTCACTATGTATATCTACAACATATGTAATATAATTCTCCGGTTCTTAACGTTAGATTATCTTTGAGAGAAAAAAAAAAAAAATTCTGTCCATTGATATCCAGCTATTGTAAGGCAACTACAAGAAAGTTTTAATGATTGAATAACAATGGTTGGAAGGATGGTAATTTTGTTGCAAAAATAACAATTAATTTATGACAAAATACAATAAAACAACGGCCGACAAGACGAGTTTATTCAATTAAATTAATTAGCTATGTAATCGGAATCCGGATGGTATTGAGACAGTACAGCATTTACTTTACTCACAACACACAATCTCAAATGAAATTCAATCGCAATTTTGAAGCATAACTTGTCAAATATTCTATTAATTGAAACGACAAACAATATTTGACATGATTTTGATGGCATGAGATATGTTGTGACGTTGAAAAGTCCTTTAAAATAAAAACATTTTTCCATCATATAAATTAATTTTAATTTTTCTCTGTGTGTGTGCAAAGCACGATTAAAGGAAGCTTAAACAAGTCTTTGACAGAAAGTGGTCTTAATGCATTAAGAACTTATCTGTCATGTTGATGCATTTTCCAGTCAAGTAGATTCTTCTCAACTGAAAATTGCTTTTCTGCAGCAGAAGAACACACTTCAGCGAATTATCGTTTAAATTTTGACAGCAAATAATTATAAATTACATTGAATTGAGTATTGTAAAGAAAGTATTCTGATGTAATGAATTTTTATTTAAAATAAAATAATGAAAAGTTTTCATCAGCCTACAGAAAACTGCTTTAGAATTCCGTTACGTGTGATAAACAATCTGTGTTTTACGCAAACGTATTCGAAGCGAACCTACGCATATTTTTGATGGTTAAATTTGTTGTACGTTTGTCTTTGCCATGATCATGATTATTATTATTTTTATTTAATAACCATGAGTGGGCGAATGCTATATAGCTAACAACCCTACATTTAAAGTTCAATATTTGTACACGATTTGTGCACGAGTTGTCTGTTTGCTGCCCATGTAATCATAAAACACGAGAAACCACGCTAAATGGAAATTATCTTTGTAAATTGAAACTTTTTTTTTTACTTTTGTTCTGTAATGTTTAAGGTAATGGTTAAAGGTAAGAGAATTAAAGCTTCTTTAAATATTATTATTAAATTATGGAGTTTTGTTTTCAAAATTCTCTTCTTCTTCTTCTTCTTGTTGCTGTTGGTAAATTCTTCCCCTAAAACATTTATTATCTAAACAATACCAATTATAATAACAATATTTGAGATAAAAGAATGAAAAATAAAATACAGCTAAGAGATAATTACAGAAAAAAAATTTTTTTTGACCTTTTGTTGAATACCTATATTACCGGATTTATACCAAAATTTCTTTTGAAAGTTACTTAAAACAGATGCTTAGTTTAGATTTTATTGGAAATTTATACGATTTAAAAAACCGTTTCCGTTTCTGTGTATCTTCTGTAAACTTTTGTGTTAATCGTGTTAAGAAAGTTAGAAGTTTCCCAACTAAGCCTTACATTATCAACACAGCAAATTATCATTTTCTAACGTCTAAATCATGCCATAGGTGATTATTTTAATTTCGAAAATACTGAAATTAAGTTGAGTTATTTAGTTCTTTAAATTTCGTGTGGTTTTTTATTCGCTTATTTATTTTAACCAAACAGGATATGAAAAAACCACCCTGACGGAAATATTTTTATGAATTAAAATAATTTTTTTTTATTAAAGGGTTTTTTCCCGTGCATTAATTGTGGTCTTGTTGTGTGTTTTAATAATAGAAAATTGGTATGGGACGCACGATACCAATGACGTTTTACTTGGACAATTTGTTAAATTCTAAGAAAATTATATATTTATTAAGAAAACAATTCTATATTGTGGTTAATAGTAGCAAATATTCATTGATAATATCTGTTGTATGGTATTTGTTTTATTAATGGGAAAAACCCCCATTGTTAATATTTACCAAATACAATCGTATGACGTACCGCCCGAATATTTTTAACTGAATACAAAAAATTCATTCTTAAACCATAAACAATCCATAATCATTGAGCTTTTGTTGGGTTTTTTTTTTACCAATTTCACCTTCATTTCATTAATAAATGTAAACAAATTACCGCTCAAGTTGTACTCAAAAGAAAAGCTTTCACAGCTGACACAACGCACTTTAGCATATCCAATTATTGATTTAATATAAAAAAAAATTGCTAAACGATAAGTGAAATTTGAATATAACCTGTGCACTGACCGAGTAAAAATTATTTTTTTTTCAATTTTTTTTGAATAATAGAAAATTTACTTTGACGCATTGCAGTGGGTGGGTGTGTAACCATATAATTAAAATAAAAAATAAAATTAAATAATTAAACAGAGAACCAAAAAAAAAAAAATATAAAATAAAATAAAAAAGAGCATTTTATTGCTTCAATCGATTGTTTGTTAATTCTGTGTGCTTTTTTCATTTCAATCAAATTAATTATTCAATGGAAAATAACAAAAAAAAAAAAAATTATTTTTTTAATTATAAATTCGCTGTCGTCATATTATTGACGTCTTTACAAATAAATAAATAAAGAAGCACCCACAAAAAGAAGCGATTTTTGTATGTTTAATTAATATAAAATGTTGTAATAAAATGTGTGCTTTTGTGAAAGACAAAAAACCTTTATAGTTGCTACTATGCCACCCAATTAATGCTGCTAAATTTCATTCTTTATTAATTTTTCTTTTTCTTTATTATAAATGATTTTCAGTTTCTATTAATCGTTAGGATGAATATAAAGCATTACCAAGAAGAATAAATAAATTAAAAAACAAAAAAAAAAAAAAAACACCCGATGATTATGTTAGAAAAAAAAAAAAATGAAAAATTAAAGCAAATGACGTACTTTGTCTGTCTCATTTACTATTTCTTGGTGTTTTTTTATTTCTTTTTGCTTTTCGCTGTTTCGTTGTGGTTTGTTTATTCGGTTTTTATTGTTATTTAAAGAAGAAAAAAACAGAAAGAAAATAATTATAATAAAAGTAAACAATAGGAAACAAGCACGATCATTAATTTAAATTAATTGTTCATCATTATTATACTCAAATTGGTTTTTATTTCAAGTAAATTCCTTTTTTATTTTTATTTTTGGATTCTTGATGCTTTTTCTTTTTTCGGTATCTTCGGCCCGAAAACCCACACATAGCAGCAACTAAGTTATTTAAATTTTTATTCATTATTAGTTTTATTTATATTAAAATGCATTTAGTTAATTATTATTGTTATAATAGATATTAATTACCCTTTTAGACTTGTTGACGATAAGTATTATTAGCATGACCTTATATAAGAACCAAATACTTTGATTAATTATTTAAAATATCATTCAGCAACACGAAAACTAATAAATATATAGAAAAACGAGGTTGATTTAAATTTTAAGTCAATCATTTTAACAATAAACAAGAAATTTTTGATTGATTTTTGGTAAGAATCATCAATAGCACTACTCATGTTGGTAAAACTAAATCTTTAGGCCGATTTAATAACAACGGAAACATAACATCTGCAACAAAGTCAACATAATCCTTTATTCAGTTATTATCTAATAGAAATTAAAAGTTATAGCCATAGTACCACCTACAATAACTGAAATTAGTTTACAAAAAATTTATCTTGTATCTCGTGCTAATAAATTGTAAATTAAAAATCAAAAAAAAAAATTCTTTCCAAAAATAAAAAATGCGAAAAGCTCATAAATAAATTTAAAAAATAGAAAAAAAAAATTATTTTCTATTTATTACAGTCATGTCATGGTCATGAATAAAAAAATTATTTATTTTCTTTTTGGTTTTTGCAATAATAAAGAGTAAAATCGTTAAAACCAGCCACACACGCATTGTTTGTTTTATGCGAAATTCATGTTCGTAACAAAACAATTTGGAATGTATTTTTTTTTTGCGCTGTTTAATATGGTAGAAATCTTACAACAACTCATCAGGAATGAAAAAAAAAAATGTATAGGAATGAAGAAATATTTCATAGAAATAACAAAACGTCGACGTGCTTTAAACTTTATAAAATTTTCATTTCAAAATCCATCACGCATTTTACGTTTTTATTTTTATTTTTATTTTTTGTGTCTTGTTTTGTAAAACTCCTGCTGATGCTGCTGTTGCTGTTATAAACATACTAGACTAGATATTTGATTCTGTTGTAATTTATTTCCTATTCATCCTGTTTGTTTAACCCGTCAAAAAAATTATAATAAAACTGCACAACGAAACAGTAAAAAATTGCTTTCAACAGAATAAAAATTTTCCCTATGATTTCATTTTTATTGGTTGAATTTAAGACTTTTATTTCTTGTCTGGCTTTTTCAGTGCTTTTTCAGAAACTGTGCTAAAAGTTTTTGATGCATTTTGATAGGATTAAGATAATTTAATATAATTATTATTAAATATGCAATGCTATTTGAAGCTTTATTAATTTTTAAATAAGATGAGCAAAAAAAAAATGTTTTTTAGTTTATGTGTGTGGTGAACACATAAACTCTGTTCAGTCTAAGTAGAGTTTGTCCTTCCATAACAAAAAATTGTGACTCAACTAAACAAATTAAAAAGTAAAAAAAAAAAAAAAATAAAGAGGGAAAATCAATACCATCCTTGAACTCTAGAGGTAAAAAATAAATTTAATTACTAAAATTAATTCAATGTGGAAATTTTTATTTTTTTTTTTTTGTTTTACTTTTCTTCGCATTTTAATTTATTTTTCTGTTTGTTTGAAAAAAAAGCGAATAATTTTCTAATAGTATGCAAATTTATGTAAACAATACCACTTTGGTTAATTGTTCTTTATACAACATTTTGGTGTTATAACAATTTTTTTTTTGTATCATGATTTTGGTCTATAATGGCGAGGTATGTTTGCTGTTTTTAATTCGTGTGCTTTTATGAAAAAAAAATTGAACCAACGGTACCAATGAATAAATCCTGAAAAACAAGGGTAAATATAATCCGTAAGTAGCTCATGTAAATGAACATTTCTGCAAAGTTTCAGGTCTTTCTGTATTAATACATTTATCCCTTAAAAATTCAAATTTCTTATTGTGTTCCTCAAAACTGCGAAACCTAATCGCAATTCAAATTATTTATATCAATTGAAGAATTTCTGGATTTGAATTGCCTGAATATCGAAAATCAAATAATCAAAATCTGAGAATGCAAAAATATTACATTGAAAATTAGTACCTAAAACACATAAATATTGGATTAGTGAGAAAATAAACTAAGTTAACGAAATGAAATTCATTCAAAGAAGCAAAAGCAAAATCAATAGCTTTCTGTGACTACAACACAATAAACACACAAAAAATAGGTAAAGAATTTTTAGAAAATTTCTCGTATAGCTTGGTTTATATTTGGATTTTGTGAGAAACCTGAGTTGAATGAATAAAGCACAACATTGGTATTCTGTAAATGTGAAGTGAGCACAATATAGAAAATCCTTGAAGAATTTTTAATGAATTCAACTTTAAACATTTGATGATTTACTTTTAAAAATTCTTTGCATTTTTATTTTTCTTTTTAATTTTTTAACGGAAAATGGTTGGAGCATTTTTAGTTGTGCTAAAAGTCGGTCAAACTGTTGCTGTATTCTGTTGTTAAAAACGAAGAATTTTCAATCAAAAATGTATTGATGTTATTTTTTGAGTAGTCAACTGATTTATAGGAAATAATTATAAACAAAAAAAAAAACTTTATTTCTGGGGTGGAACTGTACTTAGACAATAGAATAATATTGAAAAGCAAAACGATAATTAAATAAATTAAATCAAAGTTCAGCTAACAAAAAGCTTTTTCATCCACTTAATAAATAATTTAATTTTTCAAAGAATTTATTTTAATCATTTGTTAAAAAGCTTTCCATTATCCTCACACCCCACCACAAAAAATTAACAAACATCAAAATCAAAAAAAATTTAAAACGAAATCTTTTTTTCAGTTTGTTTATTAGATGATTCCCTGATAAAAAAAAATACGGAAGGAACATGACACATAGGAATTTTATTTATCATACGCTCTGCTGTTGTTTGACACAGATTTAAGTAATTTCATATAAAAGATTTGGGTAAATCGCTTAAAATAAGAATTTATTGTAGTATTTTTTCACTATATTTTCATTAAAAATTGACATTTTTGCCGTTTTGCTCGTTTTTAGCACTGCCTAAGAAATCTGTGTCTTTACATAAACACCCGATAAATACCTATAGATATGAAAAACTTTATTATTGTTATTGTTGTTGTTTAAATAACTGATCAATCTTAACAAAAATAATAATAATAATAATAATAAAAAAAAAAAAATTGAAAATAGAACGTAACGAAAAATGTACATTAAACATGACAATGGAGACGTATTGTCACGTTATGCGTCACATCTGGTGCTGGTGTTAATATAAATGTTACGTAATTTATCAACACAACTGATGAGAGAGTGACTTAAAATACAAAAAAAAAAAAAAAAAAAGTAGAAAGGATATTATCGTAATAAACCCTTAAAAAAGAAAAACCCCATAATTCTTCTTAACTTTTGCTTTCGTTAACTTTCCGCTGCACAGTGTAGACGCCTTGGTTTTTATTTTCTTCTCTTTACTCTACTTATTTTCGTTTTTCCTTTTCTAATTAAAAACCCAAACATTTTTTCAAGCAAATATTTAATCAATTAATTATCCATTAAGATGTTGCTTCGAAAATGTATTTATTTATTTAAATTAAGAAGGTAATCATTACTGGAATAAATAATTAGAAAATTTTTTATTTTTAAAGGAAAGTTATAAAATTTGTCGAAAGTCCTTTGTAGCTTAATTTAACCGACAGAAAGAAGATGTAAATATAAGGTGAAGTAAAGTAATGTAAAATTAAAATAAAAAGGTAAATATAGAGAATGTTAGAAGCAAGGTAACAATTGAGTGTTGGTATATAGAATAAAGTTTATTTCTAAATTAAACCCCAATCTATTTATCCGGTTTGTTTGTTTTATTTTTATTTTTGAATTGTAAATCAGATTTGATTTTAGTTTGGCTGTCCTAAAATCATATTAAATAAAGAAAAACTAACCAACCGGTATATAAATTTTAGGGAATGGAGACGAATGATGCTTTTATTGTTGGGCAAACAAAGCACTAGTGTAAATATAAGGCGTGTCACACTTTTTCTCTTGTTGTTGCTTATTCCAATCGAATGAACAACAAGCATTTTCGTAGAAATTTCATATACCAGACTGTATATTGTGTTGATAAATGAAAATTTAAAATACACTGGTGAAATTATCACACCTACCATTGACAAATAAATTAAGCTTTAACTACACAAAAAGCTTTATTCAAATTAAATAAAAATTCAGATTTTTAAGTTTTTTTTTCATTTTTCGTTAATATCATGTTTGTAGTTTATTCACCTGTTTTCTGTTTTGTTTTTTTCGGTTAGTACAATAATTCATTTGTAAATTAGTGGCTAAAGGTCATTTAATATTTTTTTTTTCACTTTGTAATATTACTATTATTAGCTGGTGCTTTCAGTATTTTTTATTTTTTATTATTTATTAGCTTAATTATATTTCGAGTATGTCAAATATGTTTGTTGCGTGCTTAATGCATTTATAACATTTTTGTTCTCTTTATTTAATAATTCATTAATTATTTAAACCACGAAAACTATTTAAGACCAGCTCAATCAATATTAGAAAATCACTTAAAATTTGGTTATTTGAGCTTTCTTTAAACATAAAAAATATTTTATTTTTATATCATTTATCATTTTGACAATATAATCGGATCCAGTTGTATTCTGTTGACATAGATCTTAGGAATTATTCTCATTTGTCTAACCATCCAGTTGTTTACAACACTGTCAACACAATGATATTCTTTCCTTATTAACACTTAAGCGCATTAATTGTTTTCACTTCATCAAAACAAAAACAAAAAAAAAAAATACTAAATACCCCTGTCATGCTTGGCATTTATTTTAAATAAATAAATTTGTTCCAAAATTAGAATAATCAATTTTCCGAAAATTATTACACCGTAGTTATCGTTTTGATTGTCAATTACTTATAAAGTGTATCATTTATCAGCGAGATCTTAAGTTTTTCATCCACAGTTTTGTATAATTTCAGTAAACGCAATAACGAAAAGCTTTTAAATACCAGAAAAAAAAAAAATAAATTGTCATCTGCCGCATTATATTTGCTGCAGTGAAACAGCTACACAGATATCATATCCCGTGGGTGTCTTTAAACGTGAATTTAAATTCATGAGAGAGAGAGAGAGAGAGAAAAAAAAAACTCAAAAGTCATTTAACCTATTAATATTCCTTAAAAAGAAAAAAAGAAAAGGTATTTCCAGAGTTAACTGTTGGTTTTTCTGCAGTAAAAATAAGTCTTATTTTAATATTTATTTATAAAAAAAAAAAATTCGGCAATATGCTGACGGCAGAATCAACACCCACGCAAAAACAAAAAAAATATTCTCTCAACCAAAAAAAAAAACAAAAAGTAAATAAAATTTGCGAAAAGGTCATGAATTCAGGTCTGTATATGCTTAATATTAATTATTTTATTAAATAAACGGAATTCACAACGATGAGTTAAGGTGTTAAGATAGTTTAGAAAAGAGATAAATAAAACTTGTAAAGCATCTGATGATTATTTTACCATAAATATTCTCATTAATCATACATAATCATGATTTTACATAGAAAAAAAATAAAATATGAAAACAAGATTTGAATATTGAAAGGTTAGGGATTATTCAGGGTGGGTTCATATTTTATTAACATTATGATTAAAATTAACAAATTCTGCATAATCTAAAGTAAAGATAATGATAATCTCCCTATCGTGTACGAAAGTACCGTGAAAGTAATAAGTTTCATTTAAGTAGACTTACGAAAGAAACTTTTCGGTTAATCCGTTCAAGATAGGGTGATACAAAGTAAATCGATGAAAACAAAAAAAAAAAAAAAAAAGCAGAGAATTTTTTGAATTTAATTTATTAAATAAATTTCTTCTTTATAATTATAAAATAGCGATAACATAACATTAAGTCTAGCTAAAAACACCTTAAGCATGAGTAATAAAATATAAATTCATGTGCGTTAGATAGGTAACAATAAATCAACAATGTTGTCATCGTTATCACATGTGACAGAGCTTAATATTTATTTAATTTAATTAACTTTTCTTCGTTTCTTTTTATTTTTTTTTAATTAAAAATCCCTAACTATGTTAAAAGATAATTTTAAAAGATGTTAGTTAAGCTAATCGTGATGTTAAATAAATATGTTGGGGGGGTTTAAATATAAATTTGTATATTTTTATTATTTTAACAGATAGCAAATAGATTAAACGGTGAGCTTGTTTCCTTATTTTGCTTTTATTATCTGCTGATTAGGTTTTAGTTTCTGGTATTTACTATAAAACAGAAACCACAAAATGTTTTTGCTTTTTTTTTTTTTATTACTTCATTACCTTAAGAAACCGAATTTATAGCTATTAAAAATTATTTAAATATGTTTAAAGTTTATTTCTACAAAATCAATACTGACGCAATGTAAAATTATAAAAGTTAATAAATAAATAAATTCAATCACTTAATGAAAACATTTTTATTTTTATATTTAAATCGCGTGATTGGTTTTTTTTTATTAATTTATTTAAAATTATAATATTTTATCCATTGAAAAAATGTAATTCACTAAAAACTTGTTGCTAATAGAAGTATGTTAAAAAAAAAAATCAATAAATAATCGATTATGTTGTGGGTGTTGTTGAAAATTAATAAAATTGTAAAGCTTTGCATAGAAATTATCACCGATATGTTCCACTTTGTAATCCTAGAAATAACCGTGAAATTTCCAGTAATATCACCAATTAAAACTATTACACAGTAATAAAAAATACATTTTTTTTTTAACAAGTTATAAATTACAATAAAATTCAGTCAATTAAGCTTAGCCGGGGAATTGTAGTACAAGGATATTATTACTTGATTAAGGAGAAAACAACATACAATTGAGTAAAGGGAAAACCAGACGCCACGAATAAAATGTAATGAAACAAAGAAAAACAAAAAGCTTAAAATAAATATTTATTTACTGTTTAATAATTTAATTTTTTCATTTTTAAAAAATCAAGCTTATAACGAAGTAGGCGTGAACGAACATTCAAAAAGCTCAACCAGTTATTTTTACAAGTGTTTTAACTTTTGTATAATTTCTATTATTTTTTTTTGAAGCTTTTTTTAATACCATAAACAACATAATGTTATTTAAGGCATAGATTAAACAACAGAGAGTTGAAAAAAGAATTAAATAAAATAGCCAACTGCAAAAGAAAACTTGCTTAACGTAATAATAAATGTCGTTTCGTAAAGTTAATTCCCTCAGCCGTGTAATTACCCTTTAAGCGATAAAAAATGATTTATTTTGTATTAAGTACCATAAAAAATAAAAGAAAGCTTTTTTGTATGTATGTATGTATAAAAGAAAATAAAACTTTATCGGTTCTTAACTGTCGTTATGCTATTCATGTTGCATTGCCCACGTTGCATTTTTATTATTTTTTCTTCGAACATTTTCCGGTTGGAAGTTTTTCTTTCATGTTTTTTTTTTTTTTATAATAATAATAAATAGGCGGAAGTCGTGTGGCAATGGTAATTAATGTTTTTTTTTATTATTATTATTGCAATTTCTGAGAGGTTTTGCGATAAGGAAAAATTATTTTTTTCTTATAAAAAAAAAAAACAATTATTTTCTTAAATCCGTTGACATGTTTATATGCGAAAATTAATTTTGTTTTTTAATTAGGAAAAAAAAAAACGTAATTAAAAAATCGATTTTTTAAATTTGTTTATTTAAATCATGTGGAATAAATTTTTTAATTACATTTCTCATGTGATTTGCAGGCAGAGATTTGTGAGGAGTAATTTTCCACCAAACGAGATTCATTTTTAAATTTTCTACTGCATTTATGCTTTTTTTTTTTTTTTTTGTTTTAGAAAATCAGCAAAGCTGAGCGCGTTTAAGTGATAAAGAAATTATTAAATAATTAAATTATTATTTAATCATAATAATTCTGTGCAGCAAAACAAAGAAATTACATTAATTTCCCAGCTGTAAAATTACATTTTGAAGCAACATCAAAAAAATTGGATAAATATCGTTTCTGCTCGTAAATCTCTTAGTATCGAGGTATAGAGTCATGGTAAAATATTGCAAACATTATTCTCTTATAATAAAACAATAATTTTATAGAAATTTGTTGAGTTTTATACTGTATTTGTTTTTTTTTTGTTTAACCAAACCCCACTGGGATGTTTGTTTATAAAGCTAACTGCAACGAGTCATTATTTTTTTTTTTTTTCTATTTTGAAAATCCAACTACCCACCATTTTACAATATCAACTGTTTGCTGCTGCTGCTACTTTTATTACTATTATTAATAATAATAATAATAATAATAATAATAATAATTTTAACAACGTTACAATAGAAATTTATAATAATTTTAACAAATGATTATGCATGCAGTGTGGTTGAAATAAATAAAAATAATAGGCGAGTATTGGGTTGAAAAAGCTAACCAAGTTTTAAGTTTTTTTTTTTTATTTTTTTTCTATTTTTATTCGCAAAAATATATATATATTAAGTATTTATGGTAATAAAACTATAAAATATAGCGAAAATGTGATTTTTTTTTTTTATGTTTATAAGATAAGAATTTATTTTCGTTTGCTGAATAATAAAAAAAAAAAAAACGAAAATTCATTGCTTTTTTCTGTGTAATGATTTAAGTTTTTCTATTTATTTGCTTTTAAACAAAATTGTGAAAAATAATTTTTGTTTAAGCTTCAAATTTATTTTAAAATATTTTCATTGAGCTTTTTTATTTGTTTTAGGAATTTCTTTCTTCTTCTCATTTTTGCATAATTTGGCTGTTTAATTCCTTTTTATTCTCATGATTTATCTAATTTTCCCATGTAAACATTTTTCTATAATTTAATATAAAAAAATTACAATTTTTTACAGGGTGTGCTTTTCAATAAAAAAATATAAAATTCGGTCACAAATTCAATAATAAGAAAAATTGTTGTCCTTTTTGGGCATGTATAATGATTTGGATAACAAATAGATAAATAAAATTCTTACCTCGTTCACAGTACGTGCCTTCATATTCCAGATTACGGCATTCACATATCGGTCCTGAATCAGTCGATATACAAATTCCACCATGCTGACATGGGTCATGTCGTTCACAGGCATCTGTCACATTGCTGCGTAGTCCCTGTAATACAAAAAAAAAAAAAAAATAATAATAAAAATAAATTTCTCAGTTTGTTGTGGTTTATGTAATTTTCTTGCTTTTATTAAATTTAATAAAATAAATTTTTTATCCAAGTCATGAGTGAGTAAAAATGAAAAACGAAAATAAAAAATTGAAAAATCTATGAAAACTCGTGGATTGGATAGTAGAAGCAGATCGAAGTTAAAGATAGTTCATTTGACCTAAATTCAATTCAAACAAATATAAATGTTTTCTATACAAGTTCATCCCTTATTATATTTTATTGCTTTATTTTTTTTATATTTTTATCACATTTTGTATTTCTCTATCTTGTTGTTTAGTAATTGAGTGTGACAAATATTTTATTTTGATTGATTTTCAACTAAAAACTTTTGCTAAGCGCACCATGTATACTCGTTTGTTATTTCTTTTATCTAGCGACAAATTTTGTTTACATGAAATATTTTATCGATTCGCTGTTATAAACATACATATACGTACGTAATGATTATTATTTGTTAAATTTACAATTTAACTGAATGGCACCAAACAACAACTGTTTATAAAATATTTTCGAAAAGTAATAAAATTAAATGAAAAACGAAGCTTTCTTTGAAGAAAAATTTGTAATGTATGCAATTTACTTTAAACTACATAGCGACAGTTTTTATTTTTATTTTGCCATCTCAAACTATGAAGAAACTTTATAAAAACATGATTTTTGAAAACTTTTACATCTCTTATAGAAAGACTCTGTATGTGTATTCAATAGAATGAGTAAAGAAAAATCAGCAATAAGTGTCGATTATAATTGAAGCAAATTATTTTTCAGCTTTTATTTACTTAATGTCTGACAATTTAATAAAGCAGCTTTTAACAAAAAAAAAAAAAAATAGAAAATTCCATATTATGTAATTGCATTCTGTTCATCAAAACGATATCCAACTGCGCTTACAAAAAATAAAAAAATTTCGATATTTTTCCGCCCTAAATAAATTGTTTTTTTTTTTTTGATGTGGAATACAGAGAAAAAAAAATTAATAAAATTAATGGCAGAGACACACACATCACATGCAAATAAAACATTAAATCATCAGTAAACTAAGTGTTAAAAATGGGTTTGAGTGTGTGTGGGATGCAAAATGTCGAAAAAATAAAATAAATGTTAGAAGCACCGCGAGATACGCGAAGGAATACCATCAACAGAAAAATCAAATCATGATAAAAGTAACTACGGTGTTTGTTGATAAAAGATCATTTTCTTTACCACCTTCTATTAAATGCAAACTCATCTATTTATTATTTTTTATTTTTTTTCGACACCCCTAACCTTTAATACCCCAAACGTTACGAAATTTAATAAAAAAAAACCAAGACGAAAAAATAAATCGTTTTTCCGCTTAACACCAGACGAACAACAACAAAAAAAAGAAGAGAAAAAAATGTTTACAATATGAAACTGATTTTAGTGACATAAGCAGCGATTTTTTTTGCTTCTTCTTCTTGTTATACAAGAGTATTGATTATTAGGGTAAATAATTATTTGGGGTAAATATACAATACGGATTGCTTTGATCAGTCAATAATAAACGCGACAAGCAAAAAAATAATGTTGAGAAATCAATGAATATCCAATGTAAGATCTGTGAAAAGAATATGAGCTTTTTATAAAGTAATAAAAACCACTAAAAGCTTTTACGATATTATTTCCCCCTTTACCATACATCAATAATAAATTATTTTTTTATTGTAATAAATAATTCCATCTATGCGGTTTGACCAACATTTCACCAACTTTTATATGTTGCTAAGCTTTATTTGTCTTTATCGAAAATTATTGAATATAATTCACTCGTTTAATCACAGCTTTAGATGATATGTGCTGAAGGTTTTATTGTTATTTTTGGGTACAGTAATCCTTGTTGTTTTATTTTTTTTATTATTTTATTTTTAATTAAAACATCAGAATTGGACAGTAAAGCTTCACTAACTAGTAGTAATAATGCTATGAGAATTTAAACAACAATCCTGTTAAAAATGTTTTATTTGCGCGTGTTAAGTGGACTCTTGACGAAAACTAAACACACAAAAAAATAAAAATTAACTAGAAATGATAATGTTTTCTATGTTAAAATGTTGATAATAGATGTATGTGGGTGTTTTACACAAACTGGGTATTTGTCTATTGGGTGGGATACTTTAAAGTTTATTTAAAAGCTTAATGTTTTACTATTTTGAATAAAGTATAGTTTTAGTCATGAAATTTTGTTACATAAAAGTTAAATAAAGTAAAATCCATGTTTGGTTTGTATCTTTTTTTTTTTTTATTTCGAAATTATTTAAAATTTTAAATTCTCTGCATAGAAAATGTTCTCAACGTATTTACTTCTTGGCCAAAACTTTTGCATACTTTTCATAAAAAATAATAAAAAGTTTTTTTTTTTAAATTTCTCTTTCTGGTAAATAATAGTAATAATAATCGTACAGTGCATATATTTGCAATTAATAATTATTATAATAATAGTTGTGTTAGGGTGGTGAGTGTTTAAAATTTTTTTTTTGGAAAATGTCCCAAACACTTGTGTTCATCAATTGTAATAATAATTGTCTTTCCATTGTATTAACAACATGAAACAAAAATGAGAAAGAAGAAAAATTAAATTAGTTCAACATAATGATCAATTTTTTTTTAACAGAAAAATTTTTAAGTGCTTTTATGCCAAATTTTGAACAGTTTTTCTTCAATTAACAATTGATTCGTTTCTAAAAAGAATTTAATTCTTTAATTTCTCCATCATAAATTAAGAATGATCCTTGACATGACACAGGTGATAATTAATTAAAAATTAAATTATCCGTAATCAAATTATGTTTAAAATATTTAAAAAAAAGCACTTTACAATGGTCGTGTCCTTGAACTAATTAAAAATAAAATCTAAAAATACACCTGGCAGAGAAATGTAAATATCTAGGCTCATGATAAAGCATTTATTGAATTTCGTTGAATAAATAAAGAAATTCCACTTGGACTTGGTTTTATGTTATAAAACTATTACCCAAAAAAAAATCAACAACCCTTCAGGTTTTTTGTTGTTGTTTTTATTGTTGTAACAATTAGAGCTTTTAAACCTTATTAAAAGTGTTTTTAGTTTTTTTTTATGCTTTTAGGGTAAGGGATCCCCAGAAATTACTATAAAATGTTAAACAATTAAAATGAATATGAGACATCTCAGTTGAATCTTTAATATAAAATAATTGCTGTTAACGGTTAAGGGCTAAACACTTGATTATTGAATAAAGCGATATATGAAAGCTTAGCTGACGTAAGAGACTCATTAAAAACATTTTTTTATTTTTTGCGAACAGAAGTTTCTTTATTACAATGTTGCAGTACGACAACAATTAAAATTAACTGATTAAAGTTAAAAAGCAACTTGAAAAAAAAATTGTCAAGTATTGATAAAGAAAAACACTAAAGCTTTTATCGTTTTATTAAATATTACAATTATATTCAAGGTAAAAAATATTAATATAAATAGAAACAATTGATTTATATTCTTTGACAATTTATACGATGACTAATTTGACGATTAATTAATCTTTGGATAATAACTTGTTAAAATTTTCGATACAAATGTTTTGATTGTACGAAAACATTTATTGTTTATGCATTATATACGCTTTGTCAACATAAATAAAAAATTCCTTTCAAACAAACATTTTCTCTCAACGAGCTTTTCCTGTTATTTACCCAAAACAACCGAAAAAAAAAATAATAGAAACGAAGAAAAGATAAAAAATAAAAAAACAATTTTCCACATGATTTGATTTGTAATTGTGAACAAATTTTTGTATTAAAACAAAAAAAAAAAAAAGAAGTAAAAAAATATCGATAATGCTTTATTCATAAATAATTTTACTAGTTTTCGATTATTTATTTATGTTATAAATAAAAAGCTCGTGAATAATTTACTACAAAAATTCAAGGAAATATGTTTTTCCCTTCAAGTATTTCCTTTTTTTTTTTTTTTGATTGATTTTTCTACCACATTTCAATAATTGATTCAAGCTTTGGTTTAGAAATAAATCGTGCTTTTTATTGACTTTACTTCATTATTATTTACTTAATAAAAAACATTTTTTAGTATAATTTAAATTAAGTACTAGCTGTGTGCTTTATTACTATTTTTCTAGTGTATTATACTGTAGCCACAAAGTGCAACACATTAATGTTTAATGAAAAAAAGCTTATTATGAGTTAGTTACTGTAGAAATACTTTATTTAAAATAACAAAAAATCAACCAGCTGATGATGACCTTGCCTTATATTCTTTTAAAAACTATTTTCAACATTTGTTTCTATACGTAGTTTATTTACTGCAGAGATTCTAAAAAAAAAAAGTCTAAACATAAAAAGCTTGTGGGCGGCTTAATAAACATTGTAATAACAGTAGGAGTTTTTCTTTTTTATTATTTTTATTATTATTTCGCTCTCTTTTGTGCTGTTTATTTTAAAATAAGTACAAATTTCTTATTCAAAGACCAGAAAAGCAAAGAAGCAAAAAATAGTTCATTTGGCATTCATATGTCGTTTTTGTGAAAAACTAAATATTTGGACATGGTGAAAATTGAAAGAAATCTCTTCTTCCATTATAAACGCTATTGGGAGTTTACTGGTGGAATATGAAGAATGAACGAAAAAAAATATGATTATTATTATTATTATTATTACATGGTATAGGAAGGAAAATATTCTTGTTAGTTCGTTTTCATTTTAGTATTATTTTTTTTCTATGTTTAAGGGGTGAAAATTGTTTAGCAAATCCTACAATGACACAACACAAGAGTATAGACGAACCAAAAATACAAATATCGAAATAAAAAAAAAACCACTCAAGTTGTTGAGGACGAAATTAAACACCATCGAGAGGGATTTATTTTTCCATTTTTTTTTTTTGGATAACACTAGAGACTAGAGAATTAAGAATGTGTTTCGATGTATTAATTTTTTTTTTTTTGTTTGTTTAGTTTGTGCTTAGAGAAAAAAATAATAATAAAAACGCTACACGACTATAGATGAGTAAAACCGAGGTTAGCATTTTATTGTCCAAATACTTATTGCTTAATAGAAACCGAATATCACGAATACACATTATTATTAACTTTTTTTTTGCGATAGTTTTCGGATGGTAAATATTATCACCATAATTATGTCCTTCTAATAAACATTTTCCGTTCATTTTTCGGTTTCTACTTTAATATTTTACTTGTTTTTTTCGTTGTTTATTCATATTTTTCATTAATATCAATAAAGATAAGTAAACTCGTATGAGTATTAATAGTTGATTGGTCATTTCAAGAAAACATAAAATTACTTAGCTAAGCTCATAACCAAACTACTTTGCGTTACAGAAAAACTGAGTTAAACAAAAACTACTGATTACGATTTTATAATGAATATTCTTGTAATACAAGGTACAAAAATATATATATTTTTTTTTATAATAAAACAGTTGGTTAATGGAGATAAGAATGAGATTTTTTTTTTAGCAAATTATGTTAGGTTTATTTGATGTAAAAACTTATCTAAGTGAAGACGTTAGAAGAAAATTGAATGTAAATAAAGCATTATAGGGAGACATTTTCATTATAAATTCATAAAACGTATAATAATAATAAAAAAAAAATGTTTCACCACACTATTGAATTAATAAAAATGAAATTAAAGTGTTTAAAGAAAAAATAAAATAAAATAAAAATGAAGCGACATGAAATGGCCGGTTGTAGCATCTGTAGAAATTTTTTTTAAATTTATTTTTTGTCATCTCATCTGAGGTCTTTCAACGTTTATTATTGTTATTATCTTTATTATTATTTGTACATTGTACACATGTAGATATTTATTAATGCTTTTCTGCTGAATTTGTATGAAATTTTCGCCACCGAACTGGAAGCTGAGTCGTGAAATAACACAGCAGATGTTTTCTGTTTGACAGTTTTTTTTTCTTTTTTTCGTTACTAGCAAAAAGCATATTTACTTGTGTGGACAACTACTAAGCTGGGTTGACTAGGGTAAGTTTTTTTTAGTGTGCTTTTAAATTATAATTTTCTGCAGCTTTTTTATAAGGATAACAAATGTTTAAACGTATTGTTGTTGCTGTTGTATTTCTCTTTATTTCCATTAAATTTTTTTTTTTCGTATGTAATAAAAGTGACAGGAACGCGGACATGTCACTTGCATTAATCATTGAGCTTTTTAATATTCTTTCCCAGCTTTTTTTTAGATTACTATTTTTTTAAATAATAACAAAAGCTCTTATTAATGAAATATTTATTTGTGATGTATGCTTTTCGTATTTAGTTTTTATTTATTTTATTTATTTTTTTTTTTCTTGTTAGATATAAGTGAATTTACATGACTTTGTTAATGTAATTGAACAAGTAGAAAAACGAATGAATTCATCACACATCAAAACATATACAAATTATAGGGAATAATACAGTTTTTTGCCTTTTTATTTTATTATCTTTATAAGATGGAACACAGAAAAAAACAAAAACACAAACTGTAACATGATACGTTTCTCTTATCTATAAATAACCAAAAAATAAGCGGAGAGAAAGAAAAAAGAAATTACCGAAAATGAAGGGAATTTCGCTTAAATTACTTTCATTTTTATATATATATATAAAAAATGGGTGGTTATGTATATATGATCCGTATAGTAAAGTGTTGTATATAGTAAAGCAAGCAAGCAAGCAAAAAGGACGTGCATGAATGGAGTGTTCAACCATTTTCTATATGTGATCACTTATGTGTAATTTGATTGTGAAATGTAACATGTATAGGAGACAAGAATGTATAGAAATGTAAGGATATATCAGATGCAAATCAGTGAAGGCTTTTTGTTTATTTAGGAAAAAAAAAAAAAAACTGTTTTCATATAACGAATAAGTGTGGGGGGGTTATTTAGATACATTTCATCTTCTTTTTCTTTCTTCTCATTTAATTTACAAAGAAATACACGAAGTGCATGTAAGCCTTTTGTTATTTTCTTTTTTTTTTTTTGCTTATTTAAACAAATATAGCGTGGATGGGTACAAGTATTCTCGATGATAATGTTTTGCGTACAAAAAAAAAAAAATATATAAAACAAAATACGGGCTTTTCTAATGTATCTCCATTGTGGATGTCTGCAAAGTACAAGCAATACAATAAGACTTAAATTAAAAAATAGAGAGAAAAAAAAGTCTTTTGTTTTAGAAAAGCTTTTAAAAGCAAAATTTAATTAAATTTTATTCCAAAATAGCTTTGATTTTTAAATTAGTTTTTTTCTGTATTCTTTTTTTTCTTTTTTTTTTTTTTTTTTATCAACATAATAAGCTTTTAGTTTATTTTTTAATTAAATTTAACTGAATGCATTATTAATTGCTAATAATTTTATAATAATAAAAACAAATAAAGGGTTCAATAGACTGGAAACAATAGAAAATTTGTTACAGGGTGCTACTAGAACAGCTAGTTAGTTTCTAGTTAAATAGAACTATACAAAACATAACACCCCGCATTTATGAATGAGTTAATTCATTTTTTTTTTTTTTTTATAATATTAACATTAAATAAATTTAATTTTTTAATGCAATTAAACTCTATTCAACTGTTTGCGGACAAACATAATTAGCCTTTTGATGCGGACAACAGAACAATTTAATAACAAAACAGGAGACAAACCAGTATTTAATAAAGCAGCAAAATTGGTCATTCTATCAAATAATGTTTAAACAAAAAAAAAAAAAAAAATAAAATAAAAAAATCATCAAACTGAATTATTTTGTTTAATTAAAAATTTAATTGAATCGCTTTTAATGATTATTTTTCAATTTATTGATTTTTTGTTATTATTTGTTGAAATAAGATCAACTGATTGTCCATCAGTTTTTATTTTTATTATTTATAAATAGCCACAGTACGACAGACATAATAAAAAAAAAAAATATTTTTTGATTATTTATTTATAGAAAAATAAATGGAATTTTCACTATGCTTATGCTGGTGTGTTGTCGCCTTTGTTCATGTTTCTGTTGTTGTTGTTACTGATGATGATATTTTCTTTATTATTCGGATCATATAATGTTGAATATTGTTACAGTTTGTGTTGTGGAGAAGAAACCGACAAAGATATAAACGATAGAGAATAAAATTTAATAAACCGACATGACAGTAGTAGGTTGACAAAGATAAATCGGTGAATTAACCTTAAAGGAATTTTTTCGATTTTAATTTGTCTAAAATAGGAAAATAATTTTTTTTATTTATCATTTGAAAGTGTGTTTGTAATTCGTGTTAGCTAAGCTTAGCCATTCTATTATCAATCGAATAACAAAACGATAATCCTGTGCAGTTAAGTAAAAAAAATCGAGAATTTAAGATTAAAAAGTTAACTTGGTGATGCTAAGAAATGTTGTGAAACAAACAGAAGTTTTATGGGTGGTTATGTGTTCCACGTACATTATAGCTAGCAATTGTATTTTTATATAAATGAACTTTGACCAAGTGAATAAAAAAAAAAAAAATAAGAGAAAAGGGCTGTCGATGAGAACAGAATAAAAATGTTATTAATGTGGAATGATGTTTGGACGTGACATGATCATAAAAGGGAACAAATAAAATTATTGAAAAATCATCTTTAAAAAAATATTTAACTGTGGTATTGCCATGGCTTGTTTCAAACAAAAGCATAAAACGTAAAATTTCTGTAAGTAAATTTTGGGTATTTGCTTTAAAAATGAACTTTTACGTTTGTGCTACGAATAAATTTAAACAATATTTTACTCCTACACTACTTGTAATAAAATTTAGAATTTTCTTAGCCAACGGGTGGAAATGTGCGTATATTTTTTTTTGTATAAGCGAAAAAAAAGAGAAACTAAAATATTAAACAAAACGCCACAGAAAATATGAAAAAAAAAATATTCATTGGTTTGGGTAAACAGAAAACAAAAAACAAAAAACTTTCGGTAAAAATATTGAAAAGACAAAGAATAAGACAATTCAAACTTAAAACATATAACGAGACAAAAAGAAAAACGAGGCATAAAAATCACCCAGATAAAGTAAATTCATTTCGTTTCTTAGCTTTAATAGAAAACCAAGAAGCGAAGATAAAGTTAAGCGATTGCCTTTGAATTTTAGATTTAGGTCCACGATAAAAAGAACCAACCAAAAAAAAAAAGAGAAATAAAAAATCCGTTGATGTTTGAAAATAGCATCTAAACTATAATCTAAACAAGAATTGTTGGGTGGTGGAAAGACTTTTAAAAAAAAAAATATATATTTTCATTTTGATGCGAAAAAACTCAGCTCGTCAGTTTATTGATTTCCCACCCATCGGATTGCTTAGGATCATCGTTGACAACAATAACTGTTCTCTCATACTACCCCCCATCATACATAAGCATTATCGTTTAAATTTTCATTAATAAAAATAAAATAGAAAATTATTACGCCGATAAAAACGATTCCAGCAGACGCCTAGTAATTAAGATAAAACAGAAAATGACAAAAAAGTTTTTTTTTTTGTTTACCAATCATTACCATTTTACACTTAAAAACCCCGGAAAATAAAACGAAAACGAAGTAGAGAAATATATCGTAAATTAATAAAATAAAATAAAAGTCTCGTTGTGCTTTTTTAAAAGGAACAGAGGAAAAAGCTTTAAAAACAATTCATGCGTAACATTGACTGTTTTTTCAGGTTTTTTTTTATTATTTTTTATTATTTTTCCTTTTTCTACTCTGTTGCTCTGTTGAAATACCAAAGTTATTTACCGTGTGATGTGCTTTTGGTGGTAGAAAAAAACCAACTATCACCACCACCACAGGAGGACACAAATTATGTTTTTTTTTTTTTTGTTTTAAATAAATTCAGTAAAAACTGTTCTGTTTTTTTCGATTTTTTTTTCTATGGCTGAAAATTGTCTTGTGCTTTTGATTATTTGGTTGTTATGTTTTTATGCATCAACATAATTTAGTGTTTATGATTATTGTGGTTATATAAATTTAATTGTTAAGGATTAAAGTTTTCATATTTGTTCTACCCTTAAACACAAATAAATAGAAAATTATTAAAGCTTATTTGGGTAAAATATTCTTGTTGTTTTAAGGACATTAGCCTTTTTAGTCGTTGTTATTACAACTATGATGGACAGGATTATATCCCAAAATACAAACACGCACCCAATTGTTTATGTTTATGTTAATGATTTTTGCTGTTAATGACGTAAACACCAATATACTGGGTTAGTATACATGGACATACAACTTTTTTTTTATCACACTTAAAACATTAACAAAAAAAAATTGTTTCTTCTTTAATTTCAGCAGTAAAATATTATTTAAATTAATATTTTTATTTTTTTTATTCATTAGTGTTGTGTCAATTGGGCGTTGATTAAATGCTGATAAAAATTTTTTTTTTCTATTTTTGTCGTCATCATTTAAAGGAAACGTCATCATCGTTACACCAACATTATGAATGATGAATGATGAATAATAATAATATTATTATTTTGTAGACGAATTCTATTAGATTAGCATGTTTTAAGCGACGTAGAAATAATGAAAATTCGTAACATTGATAGAAAATGAGCAGGAAATTAACGGGAAATGTAACGAATTACAATTTCTATATAACTCAAACCAATAATCGAAACATTTTTTTCTTTCCAGTCCACTCCCGTTTAACAAAAAAAAAAAAAGAAAATTCTTTATTTCGTTTTATTATAGTGTTGGAGCCTTGTCTTCTCCTTTTTTTATTTGTAAGGTTGTTGATGATGATGAAGATGTTGTTGTTGTTTTGCCAAACAGAAGTAATTACCGAGAAGATATATAAAAATTCATTAAATTAACGATGGAGAAAAAGCATTTCTCAACGAATTTAAAAATGTTTTTAAAATCATTTTCCATAAACAAATAGAGATTGTTATACTATCCACTTTCGAAGCTTTTTTAAATGAATTTTTATTATAGTATTGATTATTATCATTATTAAAGAGTGTGATAAAGGGATTAAGAGTAAAATTATAGAAAATCACAATAAATCTATGTGATGTCTGCACTTAGTAATAATTTTGTAAATGACAAGGGATTAGATTTTTATTTTTTATTTTCTTCTTTTTTTTTTGATCAACTTAACTAATAATAAATACATAATTCCTATCGTTAATTACAGTTGTTTTGTTTATTCATTTTCTAATTAATATAAATCAATATAATTATACTAATTAAGTCGTTTATTAATAGAGATTAAGTTAATTCGACTGTAATACCAATAAAAAATATATAAAATTAATTAATTAACATTCTACCGTCCAAATAAATTTAATTAAATATTTCATTAATAAGAAAAAAAAAAAAAAAATGAAAAAGACCGTAAACATTTTAGATTAAAAATTTAATTTATGTTTTTATTAAAAAGTGATAGAAAAAAAAAATCAGGTAAACGAAACACCGGTGAAAATGCGTAGAAATAATTTGAGGAAATAGTACAAAAAACCAGGAAAATGAAAATTAAAATTACTGAAATTTTTACACTGCAGATTAATGCGGTTTCTTAAGATTAAATAAACTGCGGAGTGGCTGAGTACTCAACAGTCAAGAGTTTTCAATTTTGATAAAAACTAAAACATGGATGACAGGAAATGAACCATTTCAACGGCCTATACAGATTTGCCGCTTTATTATTACTGATTGAATTCGATTTCGAAAAAAAAAAATATATTTTTATCCCTTATAAAACCTAAGAATAATAAGTATAACCCGGTTGTACGATTGTATGAGGTTTTTCACTAAAATAATGAGCTTCGATTTTACTTTTTTCTTTTTAGTTCTGATTTTTCATCGATTCCATCGCATCTCTATTACAATTTATTCAATTTTGTTTGCCTTCCTCTATCTACATTTGTTATTGTTACGATTGCGTTGTGTTGTTTACTGTTGTTGCTGTTGTTATATAATAAAAACTCTAAGGCAACTAACAACAACAACAACATCAACGAAAATAATATAAATAAAAAAAGCACTGAAAGGAAGAGAGAAAAAAATAATGTAAATAGAAGAAGCAGCACCACCCAGCCAGTGGGGTAATAACCAATACCGATTTCATTCACTTGAATATAGAGAGACGAAACGAATTGATTATTTTTTTTTTTTCTTCTTCATTTATTATTATTTTTATTATTATTTTGCTGACTCGATGACTTTGGTTTAAGATATGGTTATAGATTTGTGGTGAATTTTTTACTTTATTTCTGTGTCATTCGTTCTATCGATTGGTGTCTATAAACTAAGGAAGCAGGAGTTTGTTGTGTCAGTTGAGCTATTTTTATTTCATTAGTTTCGAATTGGACGGTTGTTTGATTATTCAATGTTAGGGGAATAATCGCGTGAATACTTTGCTTAAGTATGCGAACACAATTTTTTTTTATCTCAATGTTACCAAAAAAAAAAAAAAAAAAGCTTTGCTATTGGTGTTTGTTAACTGCCTTCAATAAGCCTGTCGCTTTAAGGTGTTTTTATGATTTTTTTCCATTCTTCTGATTTCATATTTATTAGTTTGTTATTAGTTTTCACCCACTTTAACCACTCATTTTCTTTAACAAAATCTTCACTAACTGGTCAAAAATATTTTTCTTACATATTTTTCACTGACTTTATTACGTTCATAAAATTTATTTTTATATTATTCTCGTTGCATGTTAATTTGCAATCAAAATTAAAAAAAAAAAAAAAAACTAAAAACTAACAACAAACAACAACGCAGTATAGTAGCTTAATGTGAATATCACACAACAACCACATATAAATTAAAAAATGAAAACATAAAACATAAATTAATTAATTCTTAATGTTTGTGCCTGTATTTTGGTTGAAAAAAAAAAAAATAACGCAAAACAAAAAGTATTTTAAAGCAGCATTTTCAGTACGAATAACAACGAACAAGTTATTAATTAACTTAACAAAGCTATTTCAACGTATTATTAATTTTAATTAATTAAATCCGTAAAAGTTCAGTCAATAATTTTCCTTTCTTTCCTTCTTCTTCTTTTTTTTTTTAAAGTTTCTATTTAATTGATTCATAATTAATTTCTGTAACAATAAATGTCCTTCAAAGTGAATAAGCTTTCTATATTAAATTTTCGAAATTTCGGTTGTAATGAGAATAATGCAAAATTTAACAAAAAATAAAATAAAAAAAAAAAAATCAGAAAAGCTTACACGGAAGTAATGGTAAAAAATATGTTTTTTCCCTTTTTATCTTTTTTAGCTTTGTGACTGTTGCTGTTTTTTTTTTCTTTTTTATTAATAATAGTTACTGGCGGTGATGGTGGTTTTATAAAACAGCATAGTCAACACCATCACCATAGAAATTTTCCACTATATGAATAACTTCCGTTTTACGTTCAACAGCCTTGTCTAGTTATGTATATTACATACGTTCAGCTACTTTTATTTATATATTTATTTATAAATAAATTTTCCTGTTCTGTTCCACTTGTTTGACTTTATTAAAAAGGGAAAAATAACTTTTCGTACAATTTTTTTTTCTGCTGTTGTTTGTATATTTTTTAATCCTATGAAGAAGTTTATTGTTCGTCACAGAAACACACTAAGCGGAATTTAATTAATTAATTATTTAATTAATTATTATTATTATAATAATGTGAAGTAATTAAATGAGTTAAGTGAAAGCTGTCGAAAGTGTTGGAATGATATTTAAGAAATGTGATAAGCAATCAACACTATAAGCTTTTAAGTGATTTCTTTTATTTATCTTTTAAAGCTTTTGATTATTACACAGCAAAATCTGCTTCTAGTTTCTATTATTTATTAGTATTTTTATCAACAGACAAACACGTTTGTGATAAAAATTATCGTAAAATGAAAATCTGTTTCGAGTCACAACAAAACATCTACCGAAAATATTGAAACAAATTCAACACAAAACTATGTTAATCAAATGCACAAACAATTTAATTCGTTAATTATTTTTACTGTTACTCATACCATATTTTTGTGGATTCGAAAATTTTAGCGAAAAACACATTTGTTGACCCGCCGAGACACATCAACAAATATTATTTCGTTTCTAGATCTATCTCTGCTCAACGTTGATTATAACATGGTGCTGTTATTATTTTATATTTTTTGATCAGATTTCAATTTTAGATAATCTAACCCCAAATTCAATTATAGAAATAAAAAACGAAATCAAATAAAAATATTTTGTTATTGCTCTGGCTGTAACTGATTAAAGCTTTAAATTATTTGATACCAAAAAAAAAAAAATAATAAACAAGTTGGGTACACATTTACGCATAATAAACTATCTGCTTTGATTATTATTATGAAAGAAAGTTAATTATTTTATATTTCACCAATTCAACCGCAATAATTCTGTAATTAAGCTTTATTTATTTATTTATTATATTCCAGAGCTTTTATTGCTTCTTTTCTTTAAAGTTTATTTCCTGCTACAGAACTTAATTAACATAATTTTGTATTTAATGTGCAAGTGACTTTGAGCTTTTTCTGGTCTTTGCTTTAAAATACAACAACAAAAAAAAAGATAAAATAATTTATATACGCCATGACCGAGAAAAGAAAAAAGAAAAATTTAATAGGATTGCGGTATCTTGGCTGATATTTTATTTTTTCTCCTTAGTTTCCATCATCATCATAATTTTCGTAATTTATTTTCTTGTTTGCTGTACGCTATTATAATTATTTTATCAAAAATTAAATGTAGTAACCGGTTACAATTGATATTAAGTAAATAAGCTTCTTAAAAATGTTTTTTTGTGTGTGCTGTATGCTTTTAAGTAGCAAAATAAAATTTGTTGGTGAAAAGTTTGTTTTTTGTCCTAGTTTATGAAATGAAATTTATTTGCTTGTCTTGTTTATTTCTGAGTAATACTTGGGTGCCATTGTTGTGGTAAAGCTTTGTTTTTGTGCACATTCCCTTAACTTTTTTTTTCTGCTTTTTTCGAACATAACTTGAACAAGGCGCTTACAAGTTCTTCATCAAACATAATTTTTAGTCTTAAGTTTTACTAGTTTGTCTTAATGTAATATTCAAAAAGATGTTGCCCGGGTAGAAGAGGAAAGCTTTTTTTTTTCTTTTTTTATTGTCTGAAATAAGTCCATTTTATATTGTGGTTCAATGGGTCGATGTTATATGGAGCACGAGTGCGTGTACTAATGACTAAAGACATTTTTGAAAATGTATCTATTAAAGCTTTAGTTTTGTTGGGTATCTTTTCGAAACAGAATATTAGACCTTCGCATAAGATTGTAATTAGGCATACCATTCCAGTGGTCTTTTCTTTTTTATTACTTTCTGTATACAATCCCTTATTTTTGTTACCATTTACAAAAGTCCATTTTAACAACAATATTAATTAGACTCAATTCGAAGTGTATTTAACGCGTTTTGGTGTTTTTTTTGTTGTTGTTTTAAACAAACATTTTTCAGCAGAACTGTCAATGTACTTACCCTTGTTACTTTTTCTTTAGCGATCTCTGAATGTTCACAGGGTGCATCACCGCACTGTAATTAAAGAAATAAAAGAGAAAAAAAAATTGTTTTTATAGATAAAGGTGAAAATAGTTAGAATAAAGTTTAACTACAGAACTACAGAATATTAAGTAATTACATTATTTTACGACGCTTTAGTTCGGAAGGGTTCAACTAATATTGATAATAAAAAAATAAGGGCAATAAACGACCGAAAAGTTTCCCATGTGTCTGCTATTATTGTCGAGGATCATTTACTACGGTGATTGGTTTTCTATAAATCATATCAGCTATAATTTTCGCATGTTCAATAGTTAATCTGGTTGTTGCTATATCCTGTTCGGTTCATAGCAACCGATTTTTTTTTTAGGCGACCTGCCATCGTACAAAACTAAATGATGACATCATCGTTTATATGCGTGCCATGGCGTTTTAATAATAATAAGAAAGAAAAAAAGAAGAAAAAGAAACGACGCATTGAAAATCCCTGTTAGAAATATTTTTTACGCATATTTTTGGATTTTTTTTTGTGTGTTGTTCCAGCCACCGTACATCACGTTTTATCCGCATTTGACGTGCTAGTCTCTCGTTTTTTTTTTTTGTGTTGGCTTTAACGAAAATTTTCTTATTTCTATCTACACTACACACCTACACCCAGTTTGGTGTAATGTTTAAAATAGTTGAAATATTAGAATGGTGGATAGCAAGATAAACGACCCCGAATGTACACAGTGGAAAAAAAAAAAAACATATTGCACTGTGAAACATAGAAACTCAATTATAAAAATTATTTTTCCTGATAAACACAGAAAAAAACGGAAACTACTTTGTCACTTAATAAAATGATCGAGAAACTTTTTTTTTCTGTTTTTTTATTTATTTATTTATAAAAAGCTTACAAGGTCGTTAATAAGACTATTTTGTAGTTTATTTCTCTTCCACATTTCAACAATAGCAAAAACTTTTTTTTTTTTTACTTTTACCACGTAAAGTATTTTTATTGTTTATATAAAAAAGAAAAAGAAAACAAAACAGAAGAAATTGTTTTGTGGTGAATACGAGCAATATAATATAGAAGAGAAAGAAAGAAAAAATATAAAAATAAAAATAAAAATAAAAATAAAAGCTCTGGAGCACCTTTAATAAATACATCGAACAATGTGAATTTATATCAAGTTTTGGAAAAAAAAAATGAAAGAAGGAAATTAAATAGAAAAACGAAAAGCAAAAAAAATATTTTTTTCCTTTTTTCGTAGAAATGTTGAAAGTTTTTCGATTATTTTGTTTCTTACGTGAAAATCAACGATTAGAAGAAACAACAAAATATGGGCTGGGGTTCCAAAAAAAAAAAAAAAAAAACAGAAAAAAATGAACAAGTGAAAAACCTATAGAATGATTTCGCGATTTTTCATTTGGTATAAATTACACAAGGGACTGCACAGCTAAACTAAAGTAAATTAAGTAATGAAGAGAAAATTCTCCTCTTCTTATTCTGCTTCTTCTTTGTTTTTAAGAAAACAAATCGAATAAGCTTTCTTTGTTTTAGTTTTATTTAATAATCAATCAAATCAAAAGTCTTCTTTCTAGTGCTTTCGTTTTTTTTCCTTAAGAACTAGAAAAACATAAATTGAGAAGAAGAAGATTTTTTTTTTTCGTTCGAAAAAAGGTCACAAAACTACCCCCAAAGTTTTGTGATTTGATATACAGAAAGCTGAAAGAAATGAATACGGAAATCCTTATATTCTAAATAATCTATTGAGATATGGCAAAGATGTTAAATTATCTTTAACAAAATGATTTAAAAAGGGAAGAAAAAGGATACAACATGCTGGCACAAAAAAGAAAAAAAGGTCACTGATTTTCAGAAAAACGATGAAGTATTATACTTCGTTGTCATACTTAGTTAAATTTTTATTTATTAAATATTTTATGGGAAGCTTTTTACAGTCTTGCCCGCCTTATTTGTTGTATTTACTTTACATAATAAAAGCTTATTTTGACGTAGCAAGATGCTCTTCAAGTTTTTGATTCACTGAGCTACTTATAATCTAATTGGTGAAGAGTTTTTTTTTTGTTTTGTTTTGTTTTGTTTTGACAGCAATCAATAATCATGTGAGTTATGGATATTGGGATTGATAGAAGTGTTTCAATTATAAGGGAATAGAAGAAATCAAACTTTATTTGTTTTGATTTGGTAAAAGTATTTACGATCCTGTATCGATAAAAATCCAGTTCATAATTCATTAAACATAAAATTATAGAAGTAAAAATAAAAAAAACCCAACCAACCACTAGCGAGTTTTATAATTTTGATTGGCTGCAGGGATTTATACCAAAATATTGTCGCTTCCGTTGCTATAATTAGTGTAGATTAAAATTTCAACCAATTATAATAAATCATCAATATTTCTGCCATTTCAGTTGGAAACTTCACGCTTCATTTAAAAATGTTTAAAACAAATAAAAAAAAGTTTTTTTTTTAAACAAACTTGATAGAGCGAAGCTTTTTTTCTACATTTTAAAATTTACTTTCTAAACAGACAGGAAATTAAACATTTTTTTTTAAATAAAAATTTAACTCATTATTGATGAAAGTTAAATATTAGCGTCCAAAAAAAATATTTATTTTTTCCTCTTTTTCCTTTTTGCTTCTTTTATTACAAACTGGAATTACATCATTAATCTTCACGAAAAAAAAAACTAAAAAAATAAAAAAGCTTAAAGAATGATTTGTTCAATGTATTTTCGTTTAATTTAATTTAATTTAATTTTTTGATGTAAAATTAAACACCGGAAAAAAGTTTAATAATAATTAGGTCACAAAAAAAATAAAAAAAATAATAATAACGTAAAACAAAATGCTTTAAAAACAGGAATTAATAATTATTATGTAACATGGGGAAAATAAATTTTCTTTATTTATCATTGAGGAACATACAAAACAGAAATAAAATAATATAATATGGGTCAAATCGTGTGAAATGTGTACAACAAAAATGTGAAAAACAAACCACCTCACGGATCATTAACATATTTCCACTATTTATATTTATTCAAAAGTGAAATAAAAGCTCTTCTGATTGAAAATAAAAAAAAAATTTCACAATACTTCACCCTATTTAAGTAATATTAGACCATATATACAGAAAAAATAAATTTATGAATATATGATTAAGATGGATCGAAACAATAGACAAAACCCATTTGTATTATAAGGCCCAGCCTGTAGTCACCTTGAAATAAATAAAGCCGATAATAATTGCTACCCCATCGTTAGTTGTCGACTTGTGCTTTTAGGCAGTGCCATGTGTGAAAATGTTTCTCATTCTATAGAAATAAAAATAAATAAATACATTTTTTTTCTATATTGTCGCCTAAACTAAGTAAATCGTGTATTGAATATAATTCACAGAGGTCACGCAAACATTTTTTTTTTGTCCTCATCATCGTTAGCCACCCAATAATAATAAAAATAATAATAATTTTCTTGTTTTATTTATGTTAAAACGCAATACATGCTCTCATGCGCTTGTTTATTTACTTGTTTTAAATGCTTGAATGGTGACAATGAACGTTCGGAAATACCACCCTCTCCCGATTCATTAAACAGAAGCTTTTTATTCTCAATTTTTTTTTTGATTTGATTTTTTATTTATAATTATTATAATTTTTGCGTTTTTTTTTTATTACACGAAACAGAAAAATATCTTATTGATAAGAAAAGAATATGAAAATGCTTTCACATAACAATACGAATAAAAAAAAATGTAATAGGGTAGGCAGAACAATTACATAAGGAAGCAAAATAATAATAAAAATAATAATAAAGAATAAAATTGTTGCTTCAATAAAAAATGTTAAAAAAGAATAAAAAAAAAACAAAGCAGAAGCCGAAATCACCATTTTAAGGTCGCAATAAAGAAAATTTACTTGTTTGAAGTGAAAAAAAAATACACAAAAGAGTAAAGAGAGCTTTTTCTGTTTTTTTGTTTATTTACTTATTGCTGTATTTTGTTTTTTTTTTCTTCTTGATTTTTGACTTAACACTGGGTGATAAAGGTGGCTTGTAGGTAGGACTTTTGAAAGGCAAAATAATGTTCATGTTTTATTAATGGCGTGCGTTAAGGGAAGAATTTTTTTTTTATTCTGCATCGACAATAAGACGACGACAATTGCTTTTGGAGCGCGCGCGTTTTTTTATTTCTACTTATTTCCATAATTTGTCCGAATACAATTATAACACAAAAAAGAAAGAAAAAGGTTTTCAAATTGTGGGTCGTACAAGAGTCAAACATTATATATATGCTTATTGTGTGCTTTACTTTAAAATACGTAACGTGCATTAATGAATGAATAATAATGTGCTTTTTGTGTGTGTCCACCTACAAATCCGCCCATTCATAAACACAAATTGTTTATTTTTTACACATATGCGTTGGACAGCAGAAAATATTTGAGCATTTTTTTTTTTTTATATTTGAATGACGCTGTTACATTTTAATGCGTGGGCTTTATAGCGACATAGTGCGGTGTGTTGAATTATTGAAAAAAAAAACGAAAATCTGCTTAAAAAAACATGTCGATGAGTAGAAGACGCACCAAAATTGATGTTTTTATTTTTATTTATATAACAAGAATTTATTAATATATTCCCCCTATTGTAATAAGGGATTAAGATGTGTAAAATAAAAAAAATAATAATATTTATATATGCGGTTTGAAAGACTTAACAACTGATTTGTTTTCGCTATGGCAAAAATTATTATTATTTTAAAGGATTTTGTTATAAAAAAAAAAAAATATTGTAAATAGCAGGCGCCTCCACTTGATTTATTATTACTGATTTGTTTGGTGTGCCTACTATCAAGTTACCAACCCAATATACAGAAAACAAAAAAAAAAACAAAAAAAAAAAAACACACCCTTAAAATAGTCATTGCTGATGTTGCCTTCCACCATCCACAATCAACTTGGTTAAAAAAGGGAAAAATTTTTTTTTCTTTTTTTCATGCGGCATAATTTATTGTAGTATTTTTATCGCGGTTTCAAACGCCACCAAAAGAAAGCAAAAAATTTATAAGATAGTGAAAAAATGTAAAGATTTATTACGAAATCGATGGACCATCGATCGTATTCTACATGATTTTGTTGTTTATCTTAAACAAAAAAAAAAAAAATAAAATAAACAACGAAAACCGAAATCGATAACAATCATAAACAAAAATAATGAAAAGTAATTAATTTAATACTAAATGATAGGCAAACTTTCTTCTTCTACGGTTTTGTAATTAGATAATTTCTTTTAATTAATTTTCGTTTTTCTAAAAATAACACCGCATGTTTAGTTTAGTGAAACACGACGTTCCTTGGTGTCATTTGTCATCGCTTATTAGAAGCAAACAACAAAACGAAAACCGAAAAAAAAGCTTTAGGACATGACATAATACAGTGGACTAGAGAAGCTTTATAATAGAATTCTCATTAGTATTAATATTGTCGTTATATCAGTAGGACTTTTTTTTTTTTTAACGAAACATCTGCGTCATCGGTTACAATAACTGTCGGTACTGACCGATTTTATTTTAATTAGTTTTTGGTGCCTTTTTCTTCTTTTTTTTTTATTATAAAAAAAAAAGTTCATTGACATATTTTTTAAGCATAAAAAGCAATCAATTAATTTTAATAATGCTTATTCTTAGTAAATTACCTTAATGTCACGAGGTTGCCTCATTTCCTGCCGCCTCGGTGATACACCCGGTTGATCAGAATACACTAAATTTCTAATTGAGCCACGAAACCGTGGCTCAAATATAACGCTAGGCAGTGCCAGTAACGCAAGCTTCGAATAATACCTGAAATTAAATAGAAAAAATTAAAATTTATTAATTATTTTCAAATATTAAGAAGTAGCAAAAAAAAAAAATTAAATCATTTTGATCGGACTAATCACATTTCCCTTCAAAGTAAAAAATTTAATTACGCTCAGTGCTCCCCTATTTCGCCGAGCTTAAGGACAAACCATTAAAAAAATTTGATGACAAAAATTATAGCCATCATTTAAAAAAAAAAGAAGAGAAAAAGTTTTATAACGTAAAAAGCTTAACGCCAACCGGAAGGTATTAAGATAGGCAAAGAGATGTGATGCGGAAAAAAAAGAAATATTTCTACGTGTTTTTGGCTTGGCGAATTATCTTGGTGTAGTGAAAGTAGTCAAAGAAAGCTTTACGTTTTTCTTCTTACTTTTATTTTTTTATTATCGAATTAGACACCAGGGAGAACTATGTCGCCACAATGCAGTGGTTCATCTGACCTTAACTGGGTGTTTTTTTTTTATTCTTTTTCTCATTTTATTTTCTTACCGTAGGCACAACAATTTATTGTTGGATAGAAGCAAACGTAGCGAAAATATTTTTCTTCTCATCCAAATTTATGTTTTTTTTTTCTTTTTTTTTTTTTCTATTCCTTGTAAATTTCAATTCGTGTCGTAAAGGCAATAAAAAAGGCAAACTTCATCAGTAAATCGATGTAGTTTGTATGAAATTGGGTGTTAAAGTTAATATTTATTTATTTATTATAGTTAAATTATGTGGATGTGTGGGTGGAACATCTTCACACCACAAGTACTTAAATTATGAGCTATATAAGCAATTTTTTTTTTTTTTTTTTTTTTTTTTAGTATTTTTAGGAGGTTTCTGTTGCCTATGTAAGACTTTTATTGATCGTTATGTTAAACAGATGAGAGAAATGTTGTTGACAAACACAAATATTATTCATAAACGAAATTTTCGATGGGGTTAAAACTAGTTATATTAAATATTTTAGTTATGTGACCTTCGGTAAAGATATTACAAAGCGATAGAATTTCAAATGGAATTTTGCAACTATGCGTCAAGGCAGTTATGCCATCACATTGATTCTGGTGATTATTGTTTGGTTTTTTTAATTCTGTAATATCAACAGAAAATTTCTATTTTCATAATACTTTAAACATGTTTATTAAATAAAAAAAAATAAAAAATTTATTTATAATTCCCATGTATGTTTACTTAAATCACAATATACGTGTATAATCTCTGTAATGTGGATACATTAAATCTCTACGCTTATTTTATAAGCCTAACGTATTACCATTGAAGATTCACTCATTTTCATAATTTATATAAAACTTTTAACACACTTTAAACAAGCAAACATTTTCTTATCAGATAAAACATTCCCAGTATGAGGCATTGTTGTTTCGCTTTAATAATGTCAAAGGCGTTTCAAATAAAAAATAAAAAATAAAAATCTGAAAAATAACACGGAAGCAATTTTAAGTGGGCGCATCACAGCACAATAGATTTTTATATATTATTTTCTAAAGAAAATAAAATTGAAGTGTAATGTGAGCCTGTGTGCAAGTCTATACCGTGAAAAGTATTGTGAAAAAATAAAAAAATAAATAATAAATAGAAAGAAAAGGAAAAATTCCTCTCTTTTCACATAAAAAAACATTTTGTAATAAAATCTAACTGAAGTGTAAATGATGTAAAAATAAAAATGAATAACAAACAATAAAATAATTTTCTTTATTTTTTCGTTTTGACGACTATTCAGTCAACCAAACCAGAAAATGAAAATAATAAAAAGGAAACAGAGAATATAATATAGAAGCGACAAGACGGGAATTTTATATTTTTATGCAAAAAAAAAAAAAAAAAAATACGGATAAGGGTGCACAATGTTAAAGCGATTTGCATGATTTCGTAAAATATTAATGAAAAAAAAAAAATCAGTAGCGAAAAAGAGAAAAAATCTGCGTGATAGCAGCCAAAACAGAGCAGAAATAATATGGAAAAAGAATTCAAAGCTTTTCAGAATCAACTATCCGTAACTTCTGATGAACATTTTTTATGCTTTGTAAAGCATTTTCTAGGGCCTCTTATAAAACTTTTCACCGAGTTTGGGTCAATTGAAAAAATTTCATTTTTCGACCAAAACTGCATACAAAGTATCAGAAAAAATTTCTATTTTTAGTGGAAAACATTTCTAGAGTTATGGCTAGGAATTTTTCCAAAATTCCATTATTTCGAAACAAAACATTTCGAGAGACTTTTTATCATATCATACAATAACCAGACACATTAAAATCGTTAGCAAATGTAATGCAGCGAGAAGAAAAAAAAAACATTTAAATTAAGGAAATGAAAAATTTCCCAATCTATATCCTCAAGATGATCATAAGACTTACGTACTCGGTCACAAGGAAAACTGTTTTCCCTGAACACAATAAAAATAAATAATCGCAAGGAGAGAGAAAAAGAAAAGAAAGCACACAATGGATGGGCAACAAAAATATTCCAAAAATTCGAGCTGATCGACGATTTTCTTTTACGATTATTAGAATGTAAATTGGACGGGTCGAAAAATCAAGACATTCAATACTAAACGAAAAAAACAAAAATTATTTATTCTTCCTATTGTACGTGTTGGCGTCTTTTTCTTTTTTTTTTGCCATGCAAATGAATTGCACACTAGTAAAAAAAAAAAAATAAGCGAGAAACGAAAGAAGATTGGCTTTAAAAATGCGGAAGAAGAAGAAAAAAAAAAGGATAAGCAGAAATTGGGTTTATTCGTCGATATCTCAATGTTTGTTGTTGTTTTACTGATAAATTTAAGGTCTATGAGTCGCTAAGGGGTTTGCATAACTGTAGCAGATATGGTAGCATCACCACCACCACTACCATCACCACCCATAACCGAACAATGAAGGAAATATATAACCAATACCGATTGTAATCATGAATTCGATAGGGAATTCAAAAGTATTACTGTCTTAAAACTCGAATTGTATGTGTATGTGTGCTGGGGTGTTTGTTTTTTTTTTTTTATTGATCGTAGCGATATGATCTGTTTCAATAAGAGCGAAAGGAAAAGGCAAAAATAAAAAAAAAACATTGCCGCCATTCCATTAAAAACATAAAAATAATAATTTTTCGTAATTTTCTTTCAATTAATATTCTCATTTTCCCAGGGAACATTAAAAAGAAAAATAAAAAATTCAAAAAACAAATTTGTTATCATTTCCGTCAATTATTTTTCCGGTAACAAAACAAAAAAAGTCACCATTTGATAGGTGACACAGCTTTAAGCGTAAAACAGCATATTCGTTTAGACAGGACATTTTCTAGTAACAAAACGGATATAAGGGAGTTGAGCTAGCTTTGAATTAAAAAAAAAAAAATAATAATATTATTCGCTTGGGGACGTCAAATTTCTTTACGCCATATTTAAAAGCTCGTCATAATTTTTTTATTTTTTTTTTTCTAAGTAAAATTCTTATTAATTTTTTGTGTTTTTATTGATGTGGTGACGTTAATGAACCACCCTTAATGCTATTTCCGTTTAAAAAAAAAAAAGTAAATTTTGTTGACCGTGGCTGAGGTCAGTAGTTTTTTTTTCTCGACATTTCAAACAATGAATTAATGAATATTAAAATGTATTTGTGGCGACAATACGATAAGAAAACAATTTTCAACCCTTGCCATTTAGTAAAAAAAATGAAAACATAACAACAACACGTGTACTTAAGCTACAGAAAATTAAGTATTGGCGTGTTTTGTTATTATTTCATCAATAAAACAAATCTAATGAATTTTTATTTACGTTGTGCTTTACTATAAAACGATGATTGACTTTGGAATTTAAGTTTTTTTTTTATTAAGCTTTTTCTTTATTTCCTTCTTTTTTTTCGTGATGTAATTTATACAGAAATTACCACCCGGCGTATTAATATTATTTGAAGAATTAACCACTTTAATATTGCTTTGACACAGCTTTTTTCTTTCATTTTAACTCATTAATAATTACACCGAATTATGAACAACAACAACAGCAGCCAAAAGTTAATGAAATTTCTGTTCTAAAAATAACAAAGTTAATAAAAAAAAAAATGTGTTTTTACAAAGCTAAATCAAAAGCAAAAATTCCAGAGCTTTGTTAGTTATTCTTTTATATTTTTCGAAGAAATTAATTTCATTTAAGTAGAATTTTCCCTGGTAATTAATTTTCCTTTTTTCTGGTTTTGCTTTTTTTTTGTTTTTTTCATGTGACAAATGTGGCTAGGTCAGGAATTATTCTCTTTATTTATTTTTTTTTTTTTGGGTCGACCTTCTGTATGCGTAATATTAGTGCTATATGCAGGGCTTACGTTTTGTATATTTATTATTTTTATTCTTCTTCTATATAAAGGTCGTTTGAATCTTCCCCATGGTACACATTTTCTTTCACCAGATATAACTTTAGTTTTCTAGTGAAATTTGTTTATATAATCTTATAGTCTGTTTGGCTTACGTTTCTTTAAACAACCAATTCATCTGATAAATGGATTCTTGTTACTGGCATTTGTATCGTGCTGGTCTAATATAAAATAAAATGACAAAAGTTCTATTCAGTAGTTTTTTTTACTTGATAATACAATTCCACGGTCAAAATTTATTTTTGGTTTAATTAAACCAACTTCATTACAGCAGGCATGCAGAGTTGGAAATAATTCAGTGTGGTTAGATGTTGAATCCATGAATAGAACTTTATCGAAATAACCACAAAAATCAACAATCTTCACTAATTTAAATAAAAAAAAAAAAAAAAAAAAAGAGTGGAGAAGAAATTTCTGTGGGTTTTGTGTGTTTTTTCTTTTGTGATTTAGAACATAGAAAACCACATCATTAACAAAAGATGAAATATTATTAAAATTCCCAAATGATTATTATTTTTGATTTAAATTTACTTCTCACCAAATCGTCCATTGGATAAAATTTTCTTTTTTTGTTTAGTTTTGTTTCTGTTTAGAAAAATATTTGTTTTATTTTTTTTTGATTCTGTTGCCCTATTTTATGGGAATAGAAACTAAACAGAAACTAGTTTTCCCCCTTGGCATAACGAAAAACATAACTTTATTTATTTACTGGAATTTTTTTTAATGATAAAATTTATCAAACATTCTGTAATACAATTTATAGAACTAGAAATAGGAGAAACAAAAATAAAAACAATTTTATAACAAGTTGCAATAAACAAAATTAGATTTTTTTTTGCTTGTGTGTGTGCGTGCGTGTGTGATAACAGTAGGGTTCAGTAATGAAGGAACACAATAATAAATCAAAATAAATTAGAAAAATAAAATTATTGGCAAAGGCACACACTTGTTCGGAAGCAACAATAACACTACCAATGTCACACATGCGGCAAATCGTTGCGTTTAATAAAGCGAAAACCAAAAAAAAAACTTTTTCTAAATGAAATAACCAAAAGGCTGCAAAAAGCTCAAAACAAATTTAATTACGCTGCAGAAAAATTAAATTTTTTGAAATAAAAGCTTTTTGTTGTTGGTTACTTTATTAGTTGATTTATCTGTATGAAAAGTAATGATGAAAGTAGCCCCAGAGCTTCTCGTTTTTTCTTTTTTTTTTGCATTCAGCAAACTGTATATCGTCATCATAAATTAAATGAATTAAGTGCACGAAGAAAAAAAAAAAATATTTTTTATGCTGATAAAGCAGCAGCAGTTGTAGCAATAAATATGCTGAATGGGCTGAATGCAGTTTGAAAATAATTTTTCTATTTTTTTTTTTTTTTTAATTAAAAATTCCACAAGTGCAACCAGTAAATTAGCCTTTTGCAAATGCCATGAGTTTATAGTAAAATTTTGCAAAAATACTTTTAGTAATATTTAATAAAAAGTTTCATTTTAGTTGAAAAATTAAAAATCGTTAAAATTGTGTGTAAAAAAGGGGAATGAAAAACAAAAAAGCTTCTCATCATGATGAATATGTTTTAAGCATTGTGGTATCCACTTCACGTTACAATTTTTACATTTCTATATCATCACCACCACCACCATCACCATCACCACCTTTCTCTATGGCTTGTTTTTGTCGTTTTTTTGGTTTTCTTATTTTCTTTTCGGTTATCTAAATACATTTGGTTTTGGTTTTCGTGGGTTGAAGGTTGCTTTTTTTTTATTTTTCGGTTATTTGTTAGTTCGAAGCCATTATTTTTATCGATCGCTAAACATATAATTTCGTTTTATTTTTCTATGTATGCAGACTGAAATACATTTTCAATACTTTTTATTCACATATATACGTTCAACTGATTGTATTATTTTAGTGATAACATAGGAGATGAGTTAAGTTAGAGGGTGCAAAGCAAAAAAAAAAGAAAAATAGAAGTTTTTAATGGAAAAGAATACGCTGATGGTTGATTGAAAACTTTCAGATCAGTCTGTGCTGTTTCTATTTAATTTTGCTGTTACTGTGGTTCTATTGTATAATGAAAACAGTCTGTCAACAACCATTTATGTCATAAAAAACGACGGGTTGCTATCATTAAATTCTTCAGCAACAAATAAAGATTTTTTTTTTTTTTTTTACTAAAACAGTAATACTCAGTTTAGTTATTTTTTCCACAGAAATGCCCAACGCTGTGTTGATGGCGAAATTACTTTAATAAGCATTGAACTTTGATTGTTTCGAATAAATTATTAAAAAAAAAATTAAAATTGAAAATTCTGGGAATATTATGACGGTTTGTCCTTGTCAACGCCATCAATTAACATCGTCAAAATTATTTTGTTTAGTTAAATAACAAAAAATTAAAAAATTAATATTCGTGCAAATAATTGACAACGCAACAGCGAATATTTGTCGATGGTAAATGAGTGTTAGTTATGGTAAGAAAAATTTATAGAAAAAGTACAAATACGATGAATTTTTATGACCAAACTCTATCCGCTCTGTCAGTTATAATGCTTGCGTTTCGTATTTCTTTGCAATTTTTTTTCTCTCTTACTTCTGTTTAATGATTATCGCGTAAAGTTTTATAGTCCCGACGAGACATCGAGTAAAATGTCTGTATCGTTAAATAACCAATGTTTGTTCATTATTATATCCAGCATAAAAAATTTGTTTGTGCTTTTCCTGTTGGTCGGACACAGAAATAACTTTTTTTTTTTTTTTTTTTTTTTTGGGTTTTCTTTTTAGATGTCTTACTTTGTTTGTAATCAAGCATGGAATCATCATTTTTCAGGATATTTATTGTCAATTTATGTTGTTGCAACATATTGTGATACGTTTTTTAGGACTTTTATTTAAGCAATAAATAATAAAAAGAAAATAATATTGGAGGTTAGATGACTTACCAATTCGGCATCCCGCCAACAAATACATCCGAATTTGTCGCATATTTTCCAAATTGAAATTCTTTACCACGGGACTGTCGACTCTGTGCCACACCATCAACAGTCAATGTTGTATGTTCATCGTTTCGTAGAATCTATAAAAAAAATAATAATAATAAAGTAATTTAATAATTTCTATACAATAAAAACAGTAAAATTACAAAGTTATAAAAAGAAAAGCTCGTTGCTGTTCAACGTGCAAAAGGAAGACAACATTATTATTTTGTTAATTTATTATTTTATTATTATTATTATTATTATTGTTTTAACCGGAACAAGGCATGTAAAACATAAATAACCAGCATTAAAATAAGCAGCAATAACACGAATTTTCTGTAAGCTTCTTTAATATTCTACTTTGCCTTTACCGGCAAAATATTGTTTTTCTTATTAAATACGAAAATAAGTCTAAAATTAGCAGGCAAGAAAATAAAATAAAAAAAAAAACAATTTTTGTTTTTGTTCAACAACAAAAGCTTTCGTTTGCGGTGAATTTATATTAAAAAACAAAAAATTTGTTTTTTTTTTTTTATTTTGCGTTTTTATTGAATTATTTTATTAATAAACAACAATAAACATAAAAAGTATGAAAAAGTAGCAATAATACTTCTATTGTGTTTGGGTGATTAAGCCTTCGTGTCTATAACATTGGTATGATAGTACCAACAAGTTACTTAAATACCTAAATAACCTTTAAATACACCCCCACAAGTAATGTTCTACCAGCAAACAATCGTAGCGAATTTATTTGCTAAAAAATAATAATTGAATAATAAACAGAGTGTCTCAGTTATTTTCGAATAATATTTATTAATTTATTACACTTGCCAGTTAATTATCTGTTATTTTCAAAACTTTTTAATGACTTTTGTCATAAATTTATTGGTAATTAAAATTTTTTTTTTCGGATATTCATCTAACCAAAATTTTATATAGCGTTAATCAGTGGAGACGCCTGGTAATAACTAATATTAATGTTCACACTCTTATCGTGCTTTTCTGGTGTTCTAAAATCATTCAATGCAATGCTATCAACTAAACTCAATATTGATTGCTTTGTTTTTCTTATTTTACTATAATAATGAACCACACTGTGTCACATTATGCGTTTTTAAAGTTTTTATTATTATTCGAAACTGAAAAAATAATTTTTTTTTATTCGTTTATTCGTCTTATATCCACCGAAAATTTAGTTTATGCTTTCAATAATAAATAATTTCATGTCACACGCTACCATAGTGATGGTACACAATGCCATTATTATGAATTTTTTTATTTTTTTATAACTATAAACTTTATTCGACAGTTATACGAACTTAATAAGCTTTTATTTTTGTGTATTTTAATTTTATCTGAAATAAATATAGCAACTAAAATGCATAATAATAATAATAATAATAATAATAATAATAATAATAATAATAATAATAATAATAATAATAATAATAATAATAATAATAATAATAATAATTTTGTTTTTTTCTGTGTGCTTTCGTTAAATAGATCAATGTTGATTACCATTCGATGTCACGATATATCGTTTCTGTACTTTATTGCATTTGTCCAAAAATATAAAAAAATAAAAATTTATTTGATATCCAAGCTTTGAAGGTCGTTTCAATATTAAACGAAACGACTAAATAAATAAAAAAATAAAATGGAATAAGAAATTGAAAAGTCCTTAAAAGCGAAATAGAAAATTAATTATTTATTTATTTAAATAAAATATTCTGAAAGCTCATTCGTTGCCGTTCAAAAAGAGTTCATTGATTTGATACGGTTTGAGTAAAGAAAAAAAAAATTTTTTTTTCTTTTCTTTTTTAAGGATTTACATTCCCTCCATTTACTGTTGCCTAATGTTATAAAGAAAGCAAGAAAAAAAAAAAAAATAAATAAGAAGAAAAGAAAATTATGTAAGGATCAAATTTTATGCTTCTTAATGGCACAGTGAAAAGTGAAACGAACATATTTTCGGTTAAATTTTTTTTTTCCTTTCCTTAGCTAATCGATAAACATAAACAGACATGAGATGCTTTTTTTTTTTTTTTCGTATCTTGTTTTATGTTTTGTTTGCATTAAATTTTGATCCTTGAGGCCAGTTACTTTTACGGGAGGTAAAATAAGTTTTAAATACACAGAAAAATTCACGGTACTTTGTAATATAAACGAAAATATAACTTAGCAAAAACTTTAAAGCTCGTGAAATCGTAAATTGTTTTCTTAAAACCCAAACTCTTTAATTTCACAAAATTTTATCCATTTAGTGTGCCTCGCCGTGGGCAAAGGAAAATAATAATTTTTTTTCTCTCATTTGATGTTTAGTAATAATTTGTTGTTGAGTGTTGGCGGTGTTTGGATGGGTTCACCACAAATGACATTTGAGATTTGTTGATGGGTGTGGAGAAGGCTAAATGTGAACACGCGAACAGCATCCGCCCAACACTAGATTTAAGGATACAAATAATTTTTATTCTTTAAGGTTACTCGGTGCGTGCATACATCAGTCATCAGACCACAAAGTTCTAATAAATATTTTTTCTCGTTTACATTAACGCCAGAAGGGTGATTCGGTACGTTTCATTGAAGAATCCAGCACCCTTAGAACTTTTCTATTATTTCAATTTTTCAATTTTTTTGTTGCTCATTTGATTAGAAATTACGGTTGCTTTTGGGCTGGACGATTGGATGAACAAAACTAAAACTTAGTAGATTGGCTACTACTGAGTGAAAAAAAACTGCCACAGTAAACACTGTAGTTTCTATTAAATATTTTTATGATTTACAAGATAAAACCGAAAATAGTTTCTGTTTTTTACTCTTACTAAAGTTTGAACGTACACATGATAAAAAAAAGAAAAATCTTATTTCCCTCATAGACTGTAATGTCCGTCACAAGTTAAATAATGGGAGCTTTTATGAGGAGCAAAAATGAATATTTTACAAAAGGCTATGGTGCTAATGTTAAGCAAAAAAAAAAATAACAAAATTTATAAAGATCCAGTCAGCATATACGATAAGGACACAGATGAGATGGTTGGATTTAAATAGCAGAGCCCAAGCATGGAAACTGTACTGGAAATGGTAAAGGAATAGAAAGTTTTACAAGTGGCGGGCTACAGATGTGACGGTGAGTTTTGAATAACGGAAAAAAAAGCAACGTCACAAAGGCAAATGAATTTTTTTTTGTTGTTGTTAATGTTCATACGTGGGGCGTGGGTGGCTTTACTTAAATAAACTTTACTCAAATAAGCAGAGAGGGAGTAACACCACCAGTAATAACAAGAAACGAACAAATTCTATGAGCTAAGGAAAGTTGTTAGTTTATGCAAATACACGAATATTCTCTATAAATAAAAATTCGCAAACATTTCTATTCTTTTTATTATTATTTACCGACTCCACTTGTTTATTTTTTTGTATTTTTATTTTTCAATCATAAGTTTTCGTCAATTTATTTTTTTTTCTATTTATTTATAAATATTTATTCAAATAAATAAAACTAGACAGGCAATATTATTATTCGTTTTTCGTTTTTATATGACATTTTATTAAATTCTTTCCTTTTTCTTCTCAGCCTTTTTGCATGTTGATAATTTTTCCCTTTTTATTTATTTTATTTTTTTTTTTTTTTATTAATTTCCTTCGTGTTTTTGTAGCAAGGTCGTACTATTTTCTTTTATGTGTCAATTGCTTGTCCTTGTTAAGGATTTTTTTTTCGTTTCATTTTTCATGCTTAATCCTTTCATTCTCAAATAGATTTTGTTTTGGAATTTTTTTTTCTTGAATAATTAATGCAGAACAGTGTTCTGTGCTTTAAAGATGCAAATAAGGGTTACAGGAAAAAAAGGGATTAAAAGGATTTTTTTCTCTCACTATAATTATTAATTTAGCATAAGAGGGAATGAATATTTAAATTTATTTTAAGTGAATCCTTTTCTTGTTTTTTTTTTTAGTCTCAGCAATAATTGTTTGCTAAATGCATTTTTCAATAAAATTACTTTTTGGAAAAAAAATGGAAAAGAAAAATAGAATAAACGGAAATTGTTAAAGTTTTCCTTCACTATATTCAGTTTGTATTGTTTCTCCTTAGAGATTGCTGCAGTGTTTGGCTTTTTCTGAACTTTTTTTTATTAAAGAATTTTATTTCCCTAAAATATAAGGAAATGAAACAATAAGACAAAAAAAAAAAAAAAAAAAAACTCAGCATTATATTGGAAATTTTTATTTTTTATTTCTTTTTCGTTTCTTGTGTGCTCTTCTTTGAAAAGAATCCAATAAAAAATTCATTAAAGTTCTGTCTTATTTATTATTATTTTAAAAGTCATGAAAAACGGGAATAAATACATACAGGCCCACCTACATTAATATTTAAAATAAATAAACGAGAAAATGATTAAACAATTCAGAAAAAAAAAAACGAATAAAAAGAAAAACAATAAGAGTGTAGGTGGTTAAATGATGCCTATTGAATTTTTATTTTGTTTCCCATTTATTAAATCCATCATCCAGAATATACATTAATTTAATAACACCAATAAAAAATTAACATTTTCTCGCTCTGTGCTTTCACGTTTTTTTTTATTATTTATGTTGACAGCCCATTAATAGACTTTTTACCATTCTCTAATAAAAACTCCTTTTTTCGTTAATATTCTATTCAATTTTTATTAATATTTATGCGGAATTACAAATCAATGTTTAATATAAAAAAAAAAGATACAAAAATATTAAAATTTCATTTTATTATTCCCAACCATTACCAGTCATATTTTTTTAATGATGAAAAACAGAGAATACTAAATCGTTGTCATTAATAAGTTTATATTAGCTTTTAGTAAACCATATATTCTAGAAGAAGGAGAAAAAAAAACATCAAAGAAACATTAAAATTGGTTAATACCGTGAATCACGAAGAAACTGATTACAGTAACTGAAGAAAACATTAAGAAACGTCATGAACATTTCTCTCCGCTTGCTTTTTTCTTTTTATCTTTTTTGCATAACAATCGTAAAATAACCACAAAATATAATTATAATGGTAAAAGGCATCAACGTTAAAACCAATCAAAATTTTACTTTATATCACTGTTATTCCATTAAGTAAACATTAACACCCAAACCCACCCTTACATACCAATAAACTAATTACTAAATACGAATTTTCTTCCTTCTTTTTTAATTAAATAAATTATTTTTAAATTTTTTTCCCGGCACAAATAAAAGCTGCGTTTTAATCGAAAATTATTCTAAATTTAAACGTTTTTTTTTTTTTGGTTGTTTGTGTGTAAAGTAAAAATTTTTAATTAAACAGCAATTAATTGCTTTTTTCTCATTGATTTTGTTTATTTTTTGGTTGTATTAGCTGTGAACACATTAAATTATTCGTATTTTACAAGGATAACCAACTAACAAACAGTTTTAATACCGTGAATTGTGTGACATAAAATGATTGACTCGATTAAATAATTTTCTTATTGTTTCTCTTTTATTTCTAAGTGGGTTAAACATTTTATGATGATGTTTTCGATAATTAAACAAAATAATAGCAATTCGATGGTTGAATAATAATAAAAATTAATCATCGATAACTGGGCCGAGCTTACAAACGTCTTTTATGTGATCTGTAAAAATGCTTTTAAGCCATTTATTTATGGATTCATCAACGAATACTAATTCTGATTGTTTATTTAACAAAAAAATAAAAACATAACATACAAATGCATTAAGTATGCTGGTTTATGCTTTAGCACTTTTTCTAAGAAAAAGTTTTAAATACAAATTTTTTGGTACAGAGAATTGACACAACTTTGATAACTTTTAGGCTCTTGGCTATCAAAATTATTGAAAAATATTGATTAAAAATTCAAAATAAAAGCAAGAGTTTTCATTGAAATTAATTAATCAATTATTTAATTAATAAAACAGAAACTCAACTGATAGCAAATTCATATTTTTTACTTCATTAAACTGATCACAGAGTTTAACATAAAATATCGCAAAACAACAAAAACCACATCCGACGGTAAATATTTTCAGTTTTGGAAATTAACTCATAAAAAAACAAAAAAAAAATAAAAAAATATGAAGACGAAATGTATCTAAACGCCTTATATTTGTTTTGTGTGTTTTCTACCCACCAACATATCAACAATGTCGTCAACAACGTGAAAACGAGGCATGGGGCATGGGCATGGGCGTTAGATTACCTTTCGCTATGGTTATCGTGTTAAGCACATAGGCATATATATATATATCCCGAAAAAAGCATTTTCTTTATTCATTTAATATCAAGAAATGTTAATACGAATCACATCACACGTTTAGTGTTCGTTTCGTTGATTTTATCTTTGTGCGACTTTTTTTTTTTTTTTTTTTTGTGTTCCGATTTTAAATGAGGATAAAGGTGACAAGTTTCAAGAGAACAATGCGTTGTATTTTAAAACTCTGAATACATACAAAAAAATTGTATAAAATCCCTAAATAGAATGTTTTATAAACAGAAATATTTTACAGGCGAGTAAACTTTAACAAAAAAAAAAAAAAAAAAAAAAAACAAAAATAACTGCGAAAAACCAAGGCAGGTAGAGATATGAAATGGTGATGGCACTCAAGAAGCATTCATTGACGATGATAATGATGAGAATGATGACGACGACTCAAATGACATTGACAGTAATGATATGTAATGTACTTTATACAACAACATTTTCTACATTTTATTACTTAGAAATTTCCGATTGTTCTCTGCTTGTTTTTGCCATCACTGATAAGCGGTTTGCCACACGTTTTTCAAATTTCCAAACTCATGAATAAGAAGTTTTTATTTATTTTTTGCTTAAAAACATTAAAACAAAACAGAAAACGACAGTCATAAGAGACAAAAAAGACGAAATACCTTGACTTATTGATTTATTTAGGCAGAAAAATATAAATTTACAACCCGACGTTATGTCGCCAAATTTTTTTTTTGATTTTATAAAAATGAAATCAGACAATTTTTTTTTTGTCTCGGTATAAATTCTTTGTTTAAGAATGAAAAATCAAAAGTAATGTTTAATAAACAAGTGATAAAAGAGCAAGAAACTCATATAATTCACATATCATTAGCGGATCTTATATTGTGAGCGCACAAAGTACATATCACGATTGTAAAGTTGACGCCATTTGACTTCAAAGAAGTAAAAAAAAAAATCGAATGTAATATTTTATAAAAGTACAAAAAAGAAAAAAAAAATACTTAAAAACGATTCCCCAAACGTTTGTCTAATGCTTTTTGTGACATTTCTTTATATATATATATATTTTTATTATTATTTGTAGCAATAGAAGCTTTTCCACTTTGCTGCTGCTACTACTACTACATCCATTACCCCCATTGTTTCTCTTGTTGTTCTGCTGTTAACATTTGATATGTACAGCATTTGTCTCAAACGCGAACAATAACGATATTGGTGCTGCATAAAATGAAACAAAAATAAATAATAATAATAATAAGAAAGCACAAAAAAAAAAAGTAAGACAAAGAAACGAATTTATAGAAAATTGTTTATTTAGATAAACGAAAAAATACAAAAACAAGAATGGATTGGGTCATGGTGCTTCAATTATTTATTTAAAAAAAAAAAAAAAACAAACAGAAAAGGGAAAAAAATTGCCAAAAGAGAGAAATGTTATTCAAGACATGGTACGAGATGCTGGGTAATGGGTTTTCTCCGGTTTTATAGTTTCAAAGTTTAATATATGAAAAATTATCTCCATGATTTATCTCTTTAGATTGAAGTTTAATGGGGAAAGTCATGAAAATAATTGAAAGCTTTTATTAACTTTATTTCGTTGTCGAATTGCTATCGTTTCTTGTATATCTCTGAGCTTTTATTTAAATAAGTCAATTACTGAGCAATTAAAGAAAAAAACTGTTCCTTCGCTTTTTGGATTTCGATTGATTATAAATCTTTTTTTTTTATAAAAAAAAAAAATAATTATTACTTATAATTACAAATTCTGATTAATAAATCATTTATGATTCCAAAACACTAAAACTCTTGTTTCTAGGACACATTATGGTTGCGTTACAGCCTAAATACGAAGAATCTTTGATAAAGTAGACACTTTTGGAGATCAATTTAAATTAAATTTAGAGTAACTGCTAACAAAAACATTAAAAAAAAAAAAAAAAACAGTGAAATTAGATTACCTAACGAAGTGCAACACAGATTAATCAATAAATTCCATTTAAGTGAAAATCAAGCTTAATTGTTGGTTAAAAAATGGAAAAAACTTTTTTTAATTGAATGAAAATAGTTTTTCATCTCGTTTCATCTGTACAATAAAGACAAAAATAATAAAACTTTTGATAACAAAATAAATCATTTAAAAAAAAAAAGAAGAAATTAATTTAAAATTTATGTAGCAGAAAAGTTTATTTATTTCGATAAAGTTTAAACAGTTGTTTGAGATAACACCCGTGATGTTTTTTTTTTTTTTTCACTAGAAAATAATCTTCAATTTAACTAACGTCAAATAAACAAGAAAATTTTTTTTCTTTATATCTATTTTTTTTTTGCCTTAAATACAATTATAGTTGGAGTTGTTTTGGGGAATGCAAGTGAAGTGTAATGAACATAATTCGCTTGAAAACTAAAGTTAAACGTAGAAAATAATAGAACCGTATAGAAACCTCAAAAACACTTAATTTTCCTTGTTTACTTTGTTTGTATTCACATTATAAAACCCAACTAATAAATAATTAAAATAAACACAAAAAAAAAAAAATGTTTTTTTGACAGATAGACAGATAAACTTTAAGAAAATGCACACGGGTGAAACAACTAGTAGTCTGCCAAAAAAGAAATTTGATTAAAAATTTAATTTTGATTAATTTATGTAGTGCAATGCAGTGAGCTTTTATTATTTTGTTAAGAAAATATTTTCTTGGTGTGAAAAATATTAAAAAAAAAAAAAAAACAAAATTATTAAATAATAACCAGTGGGTGGGCGTTGTACCTTTATTAATATTCGTCTGGTTTTTATTTTTATTTTAATGGACCACCCATCTATTTTTGACCTAAATTAATTTTTATTTTTAATTACTTATCAGAAAGTTTAAAATTACTTTGACCTGTTGTAACAAACATGTAGACAGAGATAAAAAAATTAAATAATAAAATCTTTTTTTGCTGTAAAAGAAACAAAACTATCGCCTACGGGGCTCGTGATTATTAATTTTCTTTTCTTTTCTTTTCTTTTATTTTAAACAGTCAATTACCCTAAACATTATGATTGATGTTTATTCATCTGCCAAGTATGCTTTGCTGCTTAACGCCATTATAACAAGCATTAACTATAACTTTTCCAACAAAAGAAATCAAAAAGAAAAAATTTCTTTTTCGTTTTTTTTTTCGTTTCTAATTAAAAGAAATGAAATTGAATGCTGAAAGGTCATATAGTAACACCGAAAAAAAAATAGAAAATTTGCTTTCAAACTTTATCAATGCTAAGAAATCTAAAATTCAAATGAAGTAATAGAAAAATGTTTCTCACGTTACACGCGCAAGTAATTTAAATAAGGAAAAATAATAAAAAAAAAAAAACCACAACGAAATAATACTTCGTAAAGTTAAAGGACACCAAGAATTTTTTGATTGCATGTTGTCGGTTTTTGGTTAAAAGAAAATTTTTTATCAGAAACAACGAACAAAATACGAAAAATATTTTGCCAGCATGACGTGAGCAAAAAAAAAAATTATCATTTTTGGTACAGTGATTCTAGCCTGAATCTATGCCATTAGACAATAAGCCGATGAGTGAGTTCTAATTTGTAAAATTATTTGATTAAAAACCCAGGTGACTACAGTGAATTAATGCAGAAACAGTAATAAAGGATCCTAGTCATGTGATAACCGTGTTATGAAATTGATTTTCAATTTAGATATAACCCGTCTAACACGATCAAATGTAGTGCAAAAAAAAAAAAAAAAAAAATTCGTTTTAACAAAAAAAACGTGAATTAGAGCGAGGTAATGCTAATTACTTGGGCGACCTTTTTTTTTATCCATTTGTATTCATTTAGCAACATAAATTGTTTTTATTTATTCAACATTTTTTTCGGTGTTAATTTTCGTATATCGTGTTAATGTTTAAAAAAAAAAAAAAAAAAACAAAAATGAAGGCGTGAAAAAAAAAATGTTTTTAATGAAAATTCACATGAAATTTTTTAATTAAAGAAAAAAAAAATGAAGCATCTTTTTTTGTTTAAACAACATAAAAAGCTTCAATGATTTACTAGAACTTTAGACGTTATGTTGCATTTTAAAGATCTTTTACTTGCTATTTACAAACAAAATAAAATAAATAAAATTAAGATCCTTGTCGCATGTTGCTTGTAACTAAATTACCATGGAAAATTTCTTTAATAATATTTACACAGGTAAAATTATGACAGATCCACTTAAAAGTAATTAAAAATCCTTAACTTCTGTTTTAAAATAGCAAACAAATTGCAAATTTAAGTAATTAAACAAATAAAAAGCTTATTTAACGACATGCTTTTAATACAACAAAGTAGATACGTGAATGTACTGAAAACCTATAAAATTCAACAAAAAAAAAAATAATAATAATAATAAAAAATTCGCTTAAAGTAAAATCGAATTGATTTTGAAATTTTTTTTTTTTTTTTACAGAATTTCAATCAAAACGAATTGAATTTACTTATTTTACAAAAGCTTTTAAGTAGATTAAAGTCATAATTTTCATATTTTAATAAAGCTTCGTTTATGCTGCTTAATGAAATCAAGGAGAAATGAAACCAGTAAAAAAAAAAAAAACTGTAAGCAGGTCTGAGTGTATTTGGATTAATAAAAATCATGAAACTGATCTGCCGTTGCCAATAATTTATTTAGAATAAAGAAAAAAATTCAAAGTTTAATCTATAAAAACTTCTTTAAAGCTTATAATAAATTACAGCGATAAAATAATTCAACACACCAATTGGATAATAATAATAAATAAAAGTCAATAAAAATGCAGCAGCAGCAGCAAAAAAAAATAAAGAAGAAATATATGCCGTGAAAAAAAAAAACAGCGAAAAAAGGTGAAAAGAAAATTTTTTTAATTTAATTATTTTTTTTTCTTGTACATTTTATCCGAAAAAAGCATATAAATTCAGTGTGTAATTTGTATTGACATTTTTACTATGCAGACGACAAATCCAATTAAACTTTTAGCATTTATCGTACACTGACGATATGATGATTCTGGTGTTGCATGCATTGATGTGGGATGATGGTTAAGGTGGTGGTGGTGGTGGCAGTTGTAGTTGTAGTACTATGATTACAATTGCCAATGTCGTCGTCGTCGACGTTATACTGGTTGTGCTTTTCATTTTTTTTTCATTTAATATAAATTTAATTTGGTTTTTGTTATTGACATTTGGTTTGGTTTCTTTTTTTTGAAAAATAAATTTTATTAATTAAAATCGCTTGAAAAACAAAAGCTCCGAAACAACAATTAAATAAACATATAATGTGGGGTAAAAGCAATAAAAGTTTAAAATAAATAAAAAATTAAAAAACACGTCGTGGATGACATTGACACGTCATATCGTATTGGAATTGTGACGATAAGAAAAAATAATAATTCTTATAGAGCTTAAGAGTGGTTCGTGCTTTTCTATCATCATCGTAGTGGTTTTTTTTTTGTTTGTTTTTTTTCTTTAATTTTTTAATTATGTCTAATGTTGGAATTGTGCCGTGTGACTGTTATTAAAAACACAAATAAAAAAGGGGCGCGTTTAAAATGGAAAGTTATAATTAACTAGGCTTACCTGAACTTTGTGCCAGTGTCCATCATGTAGATCACGACCAACTGTTATAATCTGTGCCCCACCGCCTAAATTATAACGTAATCGTAGTGCCCCTTCAACTAGTTTTAATTCAAAGAAATCATATGTGCCACCGTCATCCGTGTACAACACAAGACCATTCGGTTGTTCAGTTTTAAATTCAAGTTCGAGGCTACCGTTTAGCCCGGTATACCATTTACGAAATTGGGCAAATGAATTTTGTGAGCCGTCCAACAAGAAACCGTGACACGGATTACGAGATAATATTAGACTGAGCGTTATTAATAGAATAATAACAGCTTTGACGCCCTTATAACCCACAAATGTGGTTGCCATCAGTAGGCTACATTTCTCCTCATTCAATTGTGTCCATAAATTTGTCGTATAAGTTGTTGTTGTCGTTGTTTCAGTTGTTACTGCCTTTGCTGATGTTGCTCCACTGAATTTCTCGTCTTTAACACGATTTATACCGACGACCGCCATCTTGCACTCTGTCACTTTACTTTATTTATTTTTTTATGTATACGTCTGTGTCTGTGTTTGTGTTAATGATTTGTATAAATGCTACAACGAAAGTTCACAACGACTGGCAACCACTAAACAAACACAAATACTCATACACAGCGAATTAGAAATAAAACTTTCACAAACAAGTTGAATTTCACTTCAATAAGGGATAATTAACTGTGAACAAAATTATTTTCTGGTATTTTTTGAAAGCTTCACTGATTACTGCTATTATTTTTTCTGTTGTTTATTCTTTTAACAACAAACTAGCAGAATTTATTTTCGTTTTTAAATGCAAAAGCTTTACACTGTTATTACTGATATGATATATTGTGCTTTCGTTTGTAAAAACTTTTTATTTTATTTGCGTAAATCGTTGAAAATGTTTTTCATGTCAATTTTAACGCCTACCCAATAAACTGTGACAAATCAGTAAAATAAAAAAGAAACGAAATAAAAATTAACAACAACCGAAATTGCAATGACAGTAAAAATATCCTTGCACCAACACACTTATACAAAATAATAAAATAAAACAAAAAAAAAGAAGAGAAAACTTTTTACTATAATAAAAACACGCGTAAAGTTCACACAAAAAATATTTTTTTTCCTTTGCACACACAAAAACTGTCTGTCATACAAAAAAAAAAAATAAAATAAAAATAATAATGAAAATATTTATGCAATTAAGTTAATTTCGCGCGTAATAAATCCATTTTTCACGAAAAAATTAAGAAAAAATAATTTTCTATAAAGCTTTTCAGGTTAGCTAAGTTTTTGCTTAGCTTACCACTATGCACGGGGGTTTAATTCACAATTTTTTATAATAATAAACACAGTGGCTTTACGTTTTAATGTTTAATTTTTTCTGTTGTACACTATTTCCCAATGCACTTAGTTTTGCACTTGCACAAACACATAGAAATGTAAAAGTCAACACGAAAAATATCCTTTAATACTTTTAGCAGAATTTTTCTGAAAGCATAAATTTCATTTTTTTTTTGTTCGTAGTGTTTTCTCCTTAAATAATTAAATTTCTTTTTTTTTCAATCAAAAGCTTTGATGTAATGTTACTTAATTATTACCTTTATCCCACCGCAATAGCACATTATTGTTTATTTTTCATGCTTTTCGTAATCCAAAGTGTTTTCATTTTTAGAATGGAAATCCTACAAAAGGAAATAAATCCATTATAAAATAAAATAACAAATAAATACGAAAAGAATAACCAAAGCTTCACAGCATTGCAATTGTTATGTAAGCTTTTCTTTAATTTTTTTTTTTGCTTTTACCACAAAAACACAATTTTTTTTTTTTTTGTTAATTATATTTTCTTTATCAGTTTTCCAGTTTTATTTATCGTTAAACTAACAAACGCTTAACCCGTAAACACAAAACAAAACATAATAAAAAAAAAAAAAAAAACAAAAACTAATTGGACAAATAAAACAAAAAAATCCTTGTTATTCGATTAATAAATCGTTAAGTCTTACGCACAACAAAAAAAACCGTACTGCATCGGTTACAAAACTCAACTGCACTAGTGAGGTATACGACAAATAAAAAAAGAAAGAAGAGACATTCCACGGCATAATTGTATGATTGTGTGTGTATTTGGTGGTAGGAGAGCCAATAAATGTTTTACCATCAAAAATGATGGAGGACGTTGCTGTATTAAAATTCTCGTGCTGAAAATTTCTTCTGTTCGCATTTGCGCGTTTGTTTAACAATAAGAGGAATACGAAAAAGTTACGTTTTTTGTTTTATTATTTTTTATACCGTAGAAAGCTTTAAAAAAAAATTTTTTTTCTGTTTACAATTACATTGTACTACCCTGTAAAAATATTATTAAATTTTTTTTGTACTTTTAAAATGATAAAAATCGTAAAAACACTCAGTTCTCTGGTTAGCACATATTCACTGTATTGATCGTGTAAACTTTCTCCTCTTGCGCCGTCGCTACTTTCATCAACGTTTTTCCACAAATACGAATAGAAAAATCATAAAATGTCCTGCATAAATGTATAATGTCGCGTTTTCACTGTATTAAAAGCTGCGCTTGTATTTGTTCGCGTTTATAGTAGAACTTTTTATTCTTTTAACTTTATAAATATAAAATAGAGAAAAGTAGTAAGATGAAAATGTGTACAAGCAGGGTATATCGGAAAACTGTCCGAAAAGTTTGTTCAACATAAAAATTTCATTGAAGTATTGGTGGTGTTCGTGAAACAAAACCACCAACACTGTAACATATAACAAAAGCTTTAGTGTAAATGAATTTTAATGAACTTTTTTCTGTTTTTTTTTTCTTTTACTTGTGTAAAACGAGTAATAAAAATGACATCATGATGACGTCATTGTACAATAAGGTTGTAAAAATGGTTTAACCGCATGCAAATTTATTTTTATTTTTTGCATAATCATAGTGAGAGAATAAAAACGGTGAAATTCCAATAAAAGCATAAAAAGAAAAAAAAAAAGAAGAAAAATTAATTTTTTTCTATAGTTTATAGGAAGTTCTAATAAACAGGAGAAATAAGCAAAAGTTTTTGCAATAGTAAACGTTGCGTACACATTACTTCCTATTGTACAAGGCCATGGGCGGCAAATAAGAGAATGAAAAAAAAAATGAATAAAGAGATAAAAATTCTCCTTCTTCTTCTTCCTTTTTAATCAAATATTTAATAAAGTCTCGGAATCGTTGCTACAAAACAGGCAAACAAAAAAAAAAGAAGAAAGTAAAGTTCGTAAAATATGCGTTCGGAGGGTGTGTAAATGTATTAATGCCACACATATGTGTTTCTAGGTGTTAAGAGCTTTTATTTGTAGCGTTGCTGCAGCCACGAATTTGTATGAAAGACCTTGGAATAATTTTTATTTATTTATTTTTGGCCAGTAAATACAAAAGAAGAATTTTGCTTTGTAATTTTTAAAAGCGGCTTTTGTTCTTACTCAGCTTTATTTGCGGTAAAAATCAATAAAATGATTTTTGGTTTTTTGGTTGGTAGAAATTATCAAAACAGGTGTAATAGCTTAATTGTTGGTGGTTGGATAGATGGGAAGACAATGCAGAGCAAAAAGATGATTTCGTATTACTATTGTTGTTGTATGTTGTATGTTAAATGAAAATTCCTTAAATTTTTCTAGATCATTAAGCATCCACCATCCACCTACCATCTACTTCCCCTTGTGCAATAACATCGATATTTATTTTTCTGCTTTTCGTTTTTATTTTATTTGTTTTTTGTATTCTGTGCACCTAGGTAGGGTACGTATCTTGTTTTGAGATATCAATACGTAATTTAATATTTTGCGGTAAATAAAGCCATAGCGTTTGGGGGGTTTTTTTTTGTATTAGCACAGAGACCTACAGACCTAAAGAACAATCAACTGTGTATTAATCGGGGAGAATCGGGTGCGCAATGGATTGTTTTTTTTTGTAGCCGTAATATATGCTGCACTATTTGCTAGCGGCGTCCGTTGCTAGCCCCCTCAAATTCTTTTAACTACAGATGAAGTCGCTCAACGAATCCTTAATAGACAAACAATGATAAAACCTCAGAGAAAAAACTTTTTTTGTAATTTCTTTTGGCACGTACGATTTGTCCTGGTGCACAACATAGAATAACAACTGAATGAAGGCTTAAAAAAAGTCCACCTTATCGTGTTTGATACGAAAATTTTGTTTTGCTAAAACTGTGAAATGAGGTCAAGTGTGCCAAGAGGCAGGATAATTTTTTTTTTAAATTTATTCCCTATTATTTTACCGACAATTATTATAGCTGGTTATAAATATTATTTTGTTAAGCTTTTTATTGCATGCAGTGGAGGCGCCCGGTTCATCGATTTTTTTTATTGTTTTTTATTTAACGGAATAATAAAATTATTGATTGATGTGAATACCAATGATACGTTTTTGGTTTACACAATTTACAGCTTTCCATCATTACATCCTTTCTTATAATTAAGCACAAAACAGGTTATCGCAGTTAATTGCAGTGAGAATAATTGATATGTTTTTAATTTTTCGGTGAGTAAGCTTGTAAGCATTAGTGTAAAAACGTAAGCTTTAAACAGGGAAAAACTACCAAAAGTTTGTCTAATCTTTGTTACAAAATGTTGTCGAAAACTTATATAATTATTAAGTTTTTTTTTTTGCAAGTATAGGAAGCATAACAGTTGCATTAACAAAACAGCTTAATTCCGTCATGTAGTTGATAATTAACGGTTTACTTCATTATTAAGCGATAGAAATTTTTGTTTGTGTACATAATTTAATGTTTATGAGAGATTTGTATGTGATGTTCTACCTGTAATAACAGAAAACAACTTAAAAAGCTTAATTTAAATATAAACTTTTCATCAATTTTTGATTGTGTTTGAGTTTTTTTTTTGTTTTTCTGTTCAAAGAAAATTTATTCTTAAGAAATTTTTGGAAAGACTTTTGTCGTTGCTGTCATGAAAAGTATGTATACTTTAAAGCTTTACTAGAAAATTTATTTAATTTTCATCTCCTTCTGCTTCTACTTTTTCTGAAAAGCTACAAGTAGATTTACTTCAATTTTCTTTGTTTATTAGAAATAATTTTCATTGATTAATCTAAAATAATTCTTTTTGATTGATTTCAACAAATTTATTCCCATCTAATAAAATTTTTAATTAATTTATAAATGAAATGAAAAGAATTGAATTTTTTTTTGTTTAAAGCTTTTCTCGTTGTATATTTTTTATTTATTTTGCTAATTGCTGAAAGAAAATATTTTTTTTTATTTTACTGCTTGTTCTTATTCTTGTTTGTCAAGTAAGTAAATATTTTTGTAATTTAATTTTGATTGGATGATTTGGATAAAAGCTTCTTGAATAATTAGTCGATAAGATTGTAATTTGATGTTTTCTAAGTGGGAAGAGACAGAGAGTACATTTGTATTTGCCATTTAGATATACTTTAAAACATTTTAATTGATCAAATTGCTGGGAAATTATTTTTTTTTTATTTATAATAATTACTTGTGATGTAAGCTTATACTGTATAAGATTTTTTTGTTGTTGTCTAAATTTTAAACTTTCTAGTGCTTTAAACTCTAGTTTTAGATATGGTTCAGCTTTGATAATATTTTTAAAATTGATGTTTGTTACAATAAACTTGTCCAAACTATAGTAGAATACAGTAGAATGACGTATTGATCCAATATTTATCTGATTAACCACCAAAAAAAAAAAAAAAGCACTAATAAAACTTAATTTTAAATTACTTTTAACCTTCTCGTTGCCATAAATAATTAAAAATTTATCAGATAATTACAATTTTTTATTCACAAAAAAAAAAAAAAAAAAATAATAAATAATTGCAATAATCCAGTAGAAGGGAATAGGAAATAAAAATTAATTAAAAAACAAAACGAAAACCAAATATAATAACAAACATAAGATGAATTATTATTTAATTAATTTATTACAAAAATAAACAATAAAAGTAATAATAAATAACAGAAGAAATAATAATAATAATAATAATAATTACGTTTATTAAAATGTAAATAATAAATTTTTTCCATTTTTACCTTTTATTTTATATTTTGTGTAATTATCTGCACGCGAATGTATTGAGAATAATCATAAAAAAATAATTGAAAAACTAAATAAAAGAAATATTTCTTTTGATTATTTTATTGAGGAAATAAAAGCGATTTTATTGCTGTTAGTACTTTAGCTTTAACCGGCTAAGCACAGTGTTTTATAGCAGAGAAACGTACCAATGACATGAGAAACATTTGTTTGTATTTATTAAAATGTTAAAACAGATGGCACTTTATTTGTACTAAGAATCTGTTGTGATAATAAAATAGTAAATATCCTTTTATAGTTAATATCCTGGATGCCATAATACGCAAAAAGCTGTAGCTCATATTCTGTCGTTTTCTTGTTTACAATAAGCTTTTTAGCTACAATAATATTTCATCCTGACTAAACTAATATAAATCCTTTTAAAAACCAACCAAACGAAGCTAAAATTATTATTTACTCTCCACAACAGTATAAGCTTCCATAATTGTTTTAATTAAAAAGTTTTTGTTATTAAAAGAAAAATTCTTTGATTGATATTTTCCATAATTATTCAAAAAAAAAAAGAAACATTATAAAATCATTTCCGTTGCGTTTTTAATTGTTTTGTATCAATCGCTACTCGTGCAACTTCAGCATAATTTTTTTGTTATAATAACATGGGCGGAGCTTTTAATATATATTTATTTTTTTAACTTACTATTATTTTGAGACAATAATAGTTATATTAGGCAGCAAAATTGTAGAGAAAAACTTTATATTTCTGTTGTACAGAGATGCCATGCTGATGTGAAAAAAAAAACACAAATAAGTTTTCTGAGAGTCAAGGAGATTTTGCACGAAGCTTTTACTCTTTTTGAAGAAACAAAATATGAAAAATTGTTTTAAAGCAGGATAGACAATAACCGGCCGATAATATACGAATCAAACGAATTATTTCGGATTGCTGTTGTCGCGTTCATTCAGTAGAGTTTCAACCGACGACAAGTAATCAGGCCATTAAAGCTCGCTTACTTGTCTGAAGCGACGCGGAAGTTCTGATTTATTTTCTGCATTTTAAGCGTGAATATAATTTTTTTTTTTTTTAAACATTTAAAATATTTTTAATTAATTTTTCTGTTTTGATTTTACCCAACAAATTCGGTTAACCGAATAAATGGAATTATTTCTGACTTTTGTTGGGTTTATTTTTTAATTAAAAGTGTGTAACAAGTGTGCTGTTCTATTTTTATTAGTGACACAGATAGAACTTTTTTTTATTTGTTTTTGTTTAATAACAAAAAAAAAAAACAAAAATGTTTTTAATTACCGAAAGCTTTCTTAATTAGATTTATTTTTGTTTATAAAAGAAAATTCGTTCGAGTTAATTAATGCTGCCTTTTATTCATATTAACCGTTAGCAGTCCTTATCCATTCCCTAAATACAAATATATTTTGTTTATTAAAAGCTTGTTAAATAAAAAAAAAAATATCATTTAAGCCTGTAACAGACGAATCAATAAAAGTGTGTGCAGACGAGACAAAGTTTAATTTTGGGACAAAAATAAAAGGAAAAAAAAAAGAATTCTTCGAACATGACAAAAATAAATAATTAAATTTCTAGCTTCTTTAAAATCTAAATACAAATAAAAATAAACCAAAAACTTTTGGGTTGTTTTACTTTTATTTATTTATTTTACTTTCCATACAAACAGGACTTGTTACCTCTGGTAAAGCTTCTTAGCTTTTTGTTTTTTTTTTTACATATCTTGTTAAACCAAGTAACAATACGATTTTTTTTAATTGAAAGCACACGTGCTTTATTTGAATTAAACTCAAAAGAATATAAAAAAAAAAATCGTTTTATGATTCTGTAGTAAATTTTACGGTTTTCTCTTCATTCGTTACAGGTATCAGAAGTGGAGAAGAAAATATAAAAAGAAAAGGAAAGAAACGAAAAGAAAAACACGAAATACCTTTTTCTTTGGCTTTTTTCCTGTTAATTTCGTTTTTCTTTTATTATTATTTTATTTTTATTATATCAGTGAATTGATTAAGTGAAAAAGAAGAATAAGAAGAAGGAAAATTTGTATAAAAAAGTTAATTTTTGTTAATAAACAAAGAAAAAAAAAAAGTTTTAGTAAAAATAAAGAAAAAATGTTTTCGCTGTGTTCAAAGCCAACACCAAGGAATTGTACCAACAGCTTACATCAGCATGGTAAGTTTGAATTTTATATTTTTTTTGTACTGTTTTGAATAAATTAATTAAACTATAAAAGGGCTGCTAATTGGGAATTTTTAATATTTTTACAAATGATCACTTAAAATCGATTGGTAATACCGAATCGATTCCATTGATAATGAGAAGTAATTAACGCTTAAGCAATTTTCAAGCATCCTGTAAACTCATTAAAAAAATTTTTTTTTTTTTTTTGTGTTATCTCAGGTATCTCATTATTACTTTATTTATCAATTTTTAATGTATATAAAAAAAAACCCGTCGAAACAGCACCCCAGTCGCTACATTGATTTACAAAAGCAAAGAAAACGAATAATAAAAAAAAAATTCTTGAATATTGATCGTTTCGTGTAATAATAATTTTCAAACAAAAAAGAAGTAAAAGCTCTCTATAGACATATTCAAAATACAAAATAATAATAAAAAAAAAAAAAAAAACAGAAAAAATTCTCAACGGTAGCAACAATTTCAGCTCCATAAAACATAATAAAAACCCAAATCTAAAGTTTTAACATCGAAAGGTATTGAGACTTTATGTAGGCAAGCAACGAAATTTTTTTTTTTTTTTTAGAAAAATAAGAGTTAAAGGTAGAAATGATTTACTGTTTAACAAAAAAAAAAAAAAGAAAATGAAAAAACAGAAAAAGCACTGACGAAAAATATAAAAATAAATTTTCAAACTTTTTTTATTTTTTTTTTTAAAGTAGCTTAAAACCTGATGGGCATTGGAAATTATTACATCAGAAATTTACACAGCTTTTGTAACATTTAATTACACATTTAAGCTTTTATTTTGAAGCTTATGCTTTTTTAGTATTATTTATAAGCTTTATTGATTTTTTTTTGTATTGTTTGCAGTGCTTTTTGGAGTGTAAATACTGAAGGTAGTTTGGTATTTTGTAATTATGGCAAGAATACTACATCTATTTGGTAAAATTGCAACAATTTCCATTGTTGTGTTCACTTTGTATCAATCAGACACAATGTTAGGTTTGAATTAAACCTTTAAGAAAAATAACAAGCTGAAAAAGCACAAAGTTTTCAATCTCCAAAGGCTTAAATAATAAAAAAAAAAAAATAAATTAATTAACGCAACATTGTGCTGAATTATGTTACCAATCAACAACAACAAAAAAAATCCAAAATATATTCATCCAAGAAAATAAAGTTATCCCATAAGAAAAGAACAGAAAAACCAACCACCCACCACCCAAAATAAGTATATAAATTTCACTGAGCAACATCAAAAAAAAAAAATGTTCAAACATCCATTCAATCAACTACATGAGCTGAATAAGGAAAATAATGAATAAATGAATAAAAGTGTTTTTGTGCTGTTTGATGGTAACACCGGCAACGTAATAGTCAACAACTTGATGCCCTCCAGCAGCATAACATTCACTTCCATTGATGTGTGATGTTCGATGAATTTTCTTTCTTTTCTTGTGCTGTGCGAATTATTCAGGTTTTTTCCGAAAATATATGTAGACGAAAAATACAAAAGAAAAACGTAGAAAAATGTAGGAAACACATTTTGATGAATGTTGTTGCTTCAAGCTTGGCGATTGTCAAAGTAAAAGACAAAATTCATTGGATACATTGAATGATTGCAATTATTATTCATCCAGCATAAAGCTACTTCTGTTTTGTTGCCTTTTTATTAAAATTCCCGTGGTGGACGCACAACAATAATAATAATAATATTTTTTTTTATTTGCTAAACAACAAACAATGATGATTGGCTGTTTATTTTTTTATTATTATCATTACTGAACTTGTAGATGAGAAACATTGTTTCTTGTATTGTTGCATAATGACCTAAATAGTTATGGCAGAGAATCATGACAAAAAAAAAATGTTTAATAAGAAACGATGTAAAAAAGGCAACAACGTAGAAAGCTGATACGTTTTCTCTATTATTGCATTCACATTGCATGACTTTACGAATATGAAAAAAAAAGAAAAAAAGGTAAAAAAAAGCTTCAATTTTCTGATGTGCTTTTTTTTCTGTTCAAGAAAGAAAACTTTTGCCTCCATAAACTTTCTTCATTCTTTTGTTAACAGCAAAAATTAAATAAAAAAAAAAAACTTAACTCTGAACGAACGAGATATAATAGAAAAACAAAAAGTTTTACTGTAAAGTTAAAGAAAGTTGAGCTTTTTTTTTAATAAATTCATTTTGTTTCTCGAAATTTACAAATAATTTTTTTTTTTTCATAAATTCTTGATTGCAATTTGATATTAATTGACGACTTGGGTTCTCTGTTTTTTTGTAATTCTTCAAAAAGCTTTGTGTTTTTTTTTTTTTGTTATTAACCATTCTGTTGGCTTTTTTTTGGGTAATAGTAAATAGAAATGTTGAAAATCCCTGTTAACACAAAGTTTCATTCATTAAACAGCCATAAACGTAAAAAAGATACAAAAACACAGCGAGTTCTTTTAAGGAAAATTTCTACGTAAGAACAGAAAAAAGCCAAGCACGAAAGAAAGAAGTAGAAGAAAAAAAAACTTTACTAAAAGGGTTCATCTGTTTAACGGAAGAGTAACTAAGTGATTGTGTATGTCAGTCAGTACATTGTAAGAATAATAATAAAAAAATAAAATAAAACCAACAACAGCAGTAGCAGCAGCAAACATATGAAGTGTGATAGTAGAGACGTCAAATGTGATTGATGTTGTTCGATGCTTGAAGTCCTTCGTCATTTTTTTTTTTTTTTGTTGTCGTTAAACTGAACTAAAAACATAAAAAAAAAATGTAAATGGTCGTCACATTTGTCTGCTGCGTTTTGTTTCCTTTTCATGTTTTTCGGTTGTTTGTTTTTTTTTTTACTTGGAGACGTGCCTTGCCATCAGTCGTTTTCTTGGGGTGTCTGGCTGGTGTGTACGCTGTTTTTCTCGTTAGTCATATTATTAATGATTCAAGCTTACAATAATAAACATTTTTCTTCTTAATTATCACTGTTTTTGTTGTGCTTTTTTTTGTGTATTACAAAAAGAAAAAAAATTGCATTTAAGCGATGTACTGTGCGAAAGCATAAAAAACACTTTATAAGCGGAGATGACATATTTTTATTATAAATTAACGTTTGAAGAAAAAGAAAATGTTTTTTTTTTTTTATAAAGAAGAAATAAAGCTGTTAAAGCACAAAAAAGATAGCAAAGTAAAATCTTCATTAAAAATTGTGTCTTTGCTGAATTAATTATTATTCACTTTGGAGCCCTTATTATTCACGTTTTATTCGTAAAATTGCCTAAAAAAAAAATACTAAAAAAGTATTGAGAATAAATTTCTATTGGAATAAAACATTAATTTTATTTATTAAATTTATAAACAAACAACGAGAAATCCATTGAAAATTGAAATTTGTATTTTCCATTAATGTTAAATATTGACACATAAATTAATCGCAGATATTTATTTTGTTAATTAATTTAAAATTATTTTTATTTTTTTTTTTCTGTATACAAATAAAACAATTGAATTAACAACAGTTAAAATATGCGAATAAAATGTTTTATAAAACTTTCAAGCTTTTTTTTTTAATAAACTTTTTCAATATAATTAATTAAATAAATGCAAGCAGATGGTAAAAAATTGTAAAAGCACTGTACAAAGCTAAAAATAAACAGAAATAATGTAATTAAATGCGGCGACATGTGCTGTTTTTTTTTCTTTCTGTTTGTTTATAATAATTTCATGTGTTGTGTCTTTGCTAAAAAAAAGTTTAATTAAAAAACAACAAAAAGCTACAAAACTAATTAAAAATATCAAAAAAAGTTATAAACAGTGTAGACAAAGTAAGAATTGTTTCATAAGAAAATTACTTAAAATAAGCAGTTTGATGATAGTTTACTGCGTAAAGCTCTCTAGTTAAGCTTGTTGCATTGAATTTAAAGTCATTCATTCGCTTTTGCTATTTTTATCATTTTATACGAGACGCGAATTTATACATTGATCCAGTTTCTGTTGTTATTTTTAGATGAACGTATGCACATACAACATACAGTCACATAATGCAATTTAATTTTTGTTATTTTCCAAATACCTGGGTGTTGTGTTGTTTTTACGATTTGTAATGCTGGTTAACTGGTAACTGTGTTATAGTAAATAATATGATGCGACGTGAATTGACGGGAATTGATGTATTTAGGGCGTGACATGAATTTTAAAAATTAAAAAAAAAAAAAAAAAGAAAATGTGTCTCTGTGCTGTTATCACAAAATTATATCGAAGTTAATCATTTTTGATACAAATTGTACACGCAAAACACACAGTTACATGAATAAATATGGTGTGAAAGCTTTTGTTGTTTCGAAATCAATTCTTTGTTTGCCTTTATGCTATTTTATTCCTTTAAATTAAATAAAAAAATTCTTTTTGTTTGTTTTTTACGAGTTTCTCTGAAAAAAGAAAAAAAAAAAAAATCTTTTGGTGTTACTTTTGGCTCATATGTACCCGCTTGCTGTTGTTATTTATGTTTGTAAATGATTTCTGATTCAGTCGTCTTTGTGCTTTTCATTTTTTTATAGCCAAAAGCAATTTTCACTTGTTTTACAGTTAGTAAAAGTAATGCACAGTCTTGGAAGTCTAGAAAGAGAAAGCACAAACCGAAAATAAAAACACTAAACACTGAAATTGGATTTATTACATCTAAATCATAACGTATTTGTTTGCGAACGTGAATATTATCTACACTTGTGTCTGTATTACAGAAAAAGCTTTCATTTTTTCCCTTGTTTATCCTTGTACATACTGTGTGACGCAGCTGAGTATTATATTTCTTCTCCTACAACACAAAAAAAAAAAATATATTTAATGGTTTTGTGGGTTTTTGCGGAATGCTTTTTTGGTTTTTTTTTTCTGCTGGCACAGTACAAAAAAAAAAAATAACTAAATGTATGCTCTGTGTTTTATGTTTATAAATATTTGCTGATAAGGCAAATGTCATTAATGTATTCATTTAAAAGAAAAAAAAAACGAGAAAAGTTTTTCCGTTGAAGTAAAAATACCAAAAAAAAAAATAAAAAATCTAATTTGTTGCGCTCGATACGATTTTATTATTTTTGCATAATAAACAAAACAAAATAGTAGAATTTTTATGGTTGAAAAAAAAAATTCTGTTCTGCTATAAACATACTAAGTATGTAACCTGTGTATGCTTAGCAAAGCTTTATAATAAATAATTTCCACTGATTACTGTTTACACAAGGAATAATATTTATTATTATCAAAAAATTTTAGTATCACACAGTGTATAGAGCTTTTAGTATATACGGTTAGCTTTACTATTTTAACTTAAACATCAAAAGTTTTCTATCTAACACATAAGTAAAAAATTATTATTATGGGATTTATGTGCGCTAAGAATTTATTAATTTCGTAATTAATCTGCATATATATCTGGCACTTGTGCTGATGTTATTAATAATAATTCAACACTCACCACCACCCCCACGTTTTTTTATTTTCTATATATTAAACACCTTGCAATTAGTTATACGGTTTGGCAGTAATACAACACATTAGAGTATAAGAATAAAGATTTTTCTATATATATATAATTAAGACGTGCTTTTGCCTTAAACTAACATTTCTTCTGTTTTTCATACATTTCGGTACGATTGAAACTAATTTATTTACTTGACGAAGCTACGTTATTTTTTGGGGTTTTTCCTCTCTTCTTTACGTTTGTGTTGTTACGTTTGTTGACGTCACTTTTTCGTAAAGCACACACAAGGTAAATGTTAGCTATTTGTTTAAAATTACAGTCAAGAAAATGAACAGAGATGATCCTTTTGTTTTACCAAGAATAAATAAATAAATAAATAAATAAAAAAAAAAAAAAAAAATGCATGCGGCTTGTATGTGATTTTTGTACAAATATCCTGTTTAAAAGTGCCTACAAATGTTTTTGTTTTTATTTTTATTCTTTAGGGATACAGGCACAAGCACTAGAAATAATGGCAAAACACAATCGATTTGAATGGTTAAAGAACAAATGTACAACCGATTTACACGGATTTACATGGAAAATTGCGAATTATTCGAAATATTTTTTGGTTTTGCTTTGTTTTGCTTATTCACTACGCCACAGCGAACATGTTGATAATATTTTGCTTAAGTTTGCGTGTAAATATGTAATTAACAACGATTAAATGGTGAATGAAGATTTACGGGATGTTTCACCCGTTACAAAAGCTTTATTAACTAACTACTTGTTAAACTGCTGCTACGACATTACTGATAACAATGATTCGGCTTCTTTTTTATTTTATTTTCTATTCTTAATTTAACTTTGTCTTCCTGCGTATTTATTTTGATTGATTGAAACATGGTTTCGGCTGTGTAAGTACTTTATGTTTACTTTACTTTACTTTACTTTACTTTATTGTACGCGTTATCCTTAACGTTTTTGTTATGTCCCATTCTTCCTTAATTTATTACTTGAATAAAACAATAATTTCAGTTTTGTTTATCTTTGTTACGATGAAAATTAATTATTATTATTATTATTTGCTTTTGTTTGTTAAGTGATTTTAACAAAATAAAAATGGAAAAATGTTTTAAAAGTGTCTCAATTAAAATTTGGGAATATTATGAGGGAGTTTGTTGCTTAAAAGTTCGTATTCACATAACTTTCTTATATAATTTTTTAGAGCCGAAATATTCATACAAGATATTTGGGGACTTAATATGAAACAAATTTCCATCAAATTTCAACGAAAGAGTTTGTTCGATAAAAAATTTATTTCTCGAGTTATAGCGATGAAAAGTTCAGGAAATTATGAAAAATTTAAGATTTAACCCATTTTTCCGTGTTTGACAGCATTTTGTTAAAAAAAATGTTACCGGATGCACACGTTTTATATTAAATTCGGTTTCATGAATTTTTTTTTTGATTACAAACCAGCAAAGATTTTGGTTATATGATGCATTTTGGTTGTGCTTCAGATGGAAATCAAAAATCACTCGCTGAGTAAATAATTCTCTTCAATGACAAATTTTTATTTATTATTTTATTAATTGCAGATAAAATCCTTTTAAATTAATTAAAATTTTCAGTTTGCTTTTTGCTGTTGCTATCGTTGTTGGGTTTATAAACCAAAAATAATTATCTTTAAACTCAGAAGACACTATAATGACTGGCAGTGTCTGCAATTATTACCAGAATTAAATATTTATGTGAAATTTTCAAAAATAATAATAAAAAAAAAACTCTGAAATTGGTTAATGCTGGTAATGATGATGCTGATGATTATGGCAGTGAAATGTTTTTTATAATTAAAAAAAAAAAAAAAAACTCCACTGAGGAACACTTGAACCTTTTAATGTGCGCATTAAAGCTGAAAAGAATTCATTTTAATTCACCAAAAAAAAAAAAAAAGTAATTAATTAATTAAATTATCTGATTAAAAGCTTTGAGTTTATTTATTTTAATTAAAAAAATGAAATTTATTTTAGTAATTTTGATGAGGTTAATTAAGCGACGTCTCGTTACAAAAAAAAAAAATGGATAATCGTTGTTTTTTGAGTTACCAGACTAAAGTGATGATTTAACTTACTTAAAAGCTTACCCACTAAATCTTTATTGATTAATTTAAAAAAAAAAAAAAATCCCCGATAATAAGACTTTGATGGGATTTAATGAATACGGAGAAAACTCTGTGATTAGTTTTCGTCATTTATCTTCAATAATAAAGGAGGCGAAAAGTGTTTTTTTTTTGTTCTGGCTTATCTCGTAAATACCTTTGTGGAGTATAAATTATTATTAGAACGACGGAATTTTATTTGCTGCATGCACAAATATTTCCTTATTGTCTTTAAAAAAAAAATAAATGCGAAAAAAAAAAAACCCCCAAAAACGAAAGAATTTTCATTTTTTTTTTTAATTTAATAAAATTTATCCCGGATGTGTTTTTTTGTTTAGAATCAGAATTTCGTTACGTGAAGGGCGGGAGAAACAATAATTTATTATTATTATTATTATTACATAATAAAGAAAAGCGTGACTTTTGTTAGCGTGCCCCTGCTCACTAGCCCCCCTCAATCAGTAATTTTAATATTTATTAATATAAATTGTTGAAGGCAAAAGGAAATAAAATTTAATTTGCATTTATTAAAAAAAAATGCCAAAAAAAATTTAAATAAATATGGAGATTTGAGGTGAATATTTTTGTATTCACTCTTCTTCTGCTTAATATATTATTTTTTCTCTGTTTTACGTTATGATTTATTCGTCTTTCATTTGATAAGTTAATTTCTATTAAAGCTTATGCTGTTTCATTTATTATTTAATTCTTTTGATCTAAGCTTTTATTTGATTTTTTTTTTTTTTTGCTTATGACAAGCATCTGTGAATAAAATTCCATAGAAAACCATAGAGGAATCCATGAGCAAAATGCTAAGTAAAACTTCTGCACCTGTAAAATATTATAAATCCAAAAATCCTTCATAATTTTTTTACAGGAATTACCAACCTTAAAGCTCATGTTTTCCGTGTACCTGAACCATAATAATTTTCCTCACGATTATTGTGGTTTTTTCTATATATTTTTTTTTTTTTTGGATTTCCCATGATGAAATATCGTCGGTGTGAAGACAATCACAAAAGTACGACCAAGTAGATAATTTTCTTGTCCCTATTTACATTTTTATTTCCTTTTGTTCACAATTTTCTCTTATCGCTTTTGTATTGTAATCAAAAATAAAAATTATGTTCTCTGTTGTGTTAAATTAGTGCTTTTTCTCTAATATTTCGTTTGTCACAGGGTATTGTTGTACTGAAATTCATACAAAAGGACGATAAAAATTCTTCTAAAATTTTGTTGTCTTTAACAATAAAAATCCAGCAAACGGCAGCAACAACAGTAAAAAACCAATTTAAACGAATAATTATTGATTGGAATCGAGATTTATTTTTTTTTGTTATTTTTGACAAAAACATTTTTTATTATTTTTGCAGAAATAGCTTCGCCTTAATTTATTTTTGGTTTGGTTTGGAGTTAAGTTACGCTAAGTAAACAATTGCATAATTCAGCGTAATGTACGAATCAATAATAATTAAAATATTTTTTTTTTAGTTTATTATCCTAGATAATAATTTTTCTTGTAAACAACTTTATACGAAAAATATCCTTTATTCAGTTCTGTGCACTGTTGAATTTTCTTTTACGAATTTTTTACATTATTTCTGAGTTTTTTCATCCTTTAGAGCCAAAGTTCATTTTTATTCTCATTTATATGTTCTGAGTTATTTCATCTGTAATTTAAAAATGAAAATTCTATTCACAGAAAAAATTTTTCCAACAGTGTGGGTGGTTGGTATACTGCATCAGCTGCATAAGCCTTGTTATTTTTTTTTTTTTTTGTTTTTCTCATAAAATCGAAATTGGGTCAGGTCGTTGCACTGAGTAAAAAACAATAATGAGAGCAACGGTACGGTTATATCAGCAAAGTTCATGGGTTTTTGTTCGTAAAAGTTATTTTCAAATAAAAAAAAAGGGCATAGAAAGCAAATACACACCCACTTCGTTTATTTAGGTTAATGTGGGTGGATTTTTATGTTTTTTTTTTTTTTTCATTAGAACTATGCACTTTGAGTTAATTTTAAATGAGGTTTACACAAAAAAAAAAAATAACAATCAATATATAGGGCAAATATTGATGGAATATGACTTTGCAAATTCAAAAGGACCACAACGTATACAAAAATAAATAATTTAAACTTTCCATCAGTGTGAAACGTGTATTACCTAACTTTTCTAAACCAACTTGTCTACGGAGCGACAGAAAGTTAATTTAAACAAAAAATTCCACTTCTACTTTACCGGTGTATCAACTAAATAATTAATAAATTAAAATTGGGAAAATTTATTCAGAAGAAACCAAATGAAAAAAAAAACACAAGAAAAACACTGGGCAAAAAATAAAAAATTAATTCTTGCTAATTCAAAAAGTAGATTTATGCAAATCACACCAAAATAAATTATTAATATACAAAAAAAAAAAATAAATAGAAATCTTTCGCAGCACACGCAAATTAATTATTTTTTCACGTAAATCTTTTTCGCCTTCTTTATTATTATTATTATTTTTTTTTATATTTATGATTAATTTCGTTGTAACAAGCAGGAAGAAAAAACACTAATTAGTGTGTTGTGATGTTTTTCTAAAGATTTCATTAATTTTGGTTTTACCAAGAAACACAAAACGATTTTATATTGGGTGTTGGCCTATTAATAAAAAAATTTATTTATAGAATTTATTTTTTTTTATTTTTGTCTTGTTATTTGCTTTCTTGTCTTGACTCTAGTGTATTGAATTCTTGGAACGATTTCTGTATTCGATTGTATAATGGATTAGATGCTGTAGATCATGTATTTCGTTGTAGATTTTTCTTTTTTTATTATAATTAATCTGCTGTTATTATTTATGTAAACAGAAAAACGACACGAGTGCTGGTAAATTAGTAAACTTTATTTATAAAATACTTGTTGTGACTGTAGCTAGCAGGTTGTTTCTAGCAACATTGTTTTTTCATTTTTTATAGAAATATCAAAAAGCTTTTTAAAGTTAGTAAAATTCGCATGGCTTGTCACGATTGCGTTTCTTTTTTTTTTTTTTTTTTTTTTTTAATTTTTCTGTATGCAAGTTAAGCTTCCATAAATATATTCCATGCATGATGAAAATATAATTTTTGTTTATGAAAGAAATACAGAAATAAAATCCAAAGTAGTTTCATGTTGTCACGTTTTATCCTTTTGGAAATACTCAAGATCAAAACATTCTTATGCATTATATGCTATTGTTAAATAATAATATTTTTATGTGTAAAGAATGAAAGAAAGAAAGACAAAATAAATAAAATGTTATTTTAATGGTAAATACATAAGATACAAGCAATGTATCTGTGAATGACATTTCCCATTTCAAATCCTCTATAAATGCCAAGTGGAGATTATTATTTAAAGGGAACAAACAGAGACATTTGTAGAATGATGACAATCTGTCAGTTACAATATTTTTATTATTATTATTATTATTTATTAATAAAAACATAAAAGTTTAATTATTTTAAAATTAAGCTCACGTGCCTTGTTTATTTATTTTTTATTTGATTAATATCCTTCGAACTAGCTGAGTAATATATTTTTTAAGGTTAATCAGCATGTGTTGCATATTTGTATCGGACTGTGCATTATCTTTAACAAAATTCCATCATAAATAGAAATGTTCGGGACCAAACAGTGAAAATATTACAAAAACTTTATAAACGCTTTTGTAAATACCAAAATACAAAGCACAATATGGGGTCTGAAAATGAATTTATCATGCCAATTCACACACTGATGACATGAATGCCAATTCAATGTGTCCTTTCATGCATCTTCTCTCCCCAAAACACTTTTTTTTTCTTCATATAACTCAACAGGTGATTACAGAACTAGAAGTAATAAAAAAAAAAATTATTTAATTAAGTTTTCTTGTGAGAATAAATCAATCAAAGCTTTTAATAAGATTAGTAATTCTTGGCAGTAACTTTAGTTTATAGAAAGTTTCACAAACATTTCTTGCTTTAATTAATAATTTGGAAGTGACACCATAAAAACTGCAACATAGATAAAGAAATTTTAATCGAGATATCTCTGAAAAGTTTAGTTATAACACGGAAAGCTTTTGTATTTAGCTTTAATTACTTTTCTGTTCTTATGTAAAAACTCCTGTTTGTATCATAAGAATTTTAAGTTTATTCGTATTGTGCTATAAGCTGAATGAATTATTCTCGAAATTTTATATCATTTTGCTGGTAAAGGATCTTCGTTATCATACTGCTGCAAAAAAAAAAGTGAGGTTTCGCCCTTATTTATTATGAAATATTTTTTTTAATTTTAATTAAAAATCAGCGAATTTTGTCGAATTATTCTTCCTTTTTTTTTTTTTTTTTGCTTTAATTCCAACAGCTAAGGGTTTTTAGTTTTATTTATGTTTTTTTTTTTTTTCGGGTAGGATTGATGACGTTTGCAAATTTAATAAAAATATTTTTTTTTTTTCATATATAATTAAAAATTGTAATTAACATGCGGATTCTTAAAGTTTTGTTTATTTCCTCTGCCCTTTTTTATTTAATTTTTTTTTTTTTTTGCCAACCTGTTTCCATTTGTATTAATGAGAAATAACCAAGATGAATTTTTGTCTTCTATTTTCAGGTCCTGTTGGTGGTAAACAGATAAAAGGCGGCTATTTATTGCGCTACAAAAGTAAGTTAATATTCCATATAATAAATTATTTTTACATTGGCTAAGAAATGTGCACAAAAGACATGAAGAAAAAATTATTATTATTTTTTTTTTTTCAACAAAAGAAATTTGATGAAGATCTTGTGTGTGTTTGTGTTGGAAATTAATTTATTTTCTAAAATTATTTTTTATTATGTTCTTTGGTTAAATAAATTACAAATTCATAAATAACCGAAGAAGAATAGCTTGGTGTTTGTGGCAAGCAGCGAAGAAACCGAAGCGCCGAATTATTGTTTGTTATAAAATCTAAGAAATTACATGTGGTTTGAGTGTTTCAAGCAAGAGAAATAATTCTTTTCACTTTGGGGTAGCGAAACCACAATACAGAATCTAACTTCTGTGCACTAAAAAAAACACAAAAATAGAACAACAAGAGCAGCAACTTGTTTCAGAACGATTTAAGCGTCCGTACTTCGCGCTCTATCATATGGAAAATAATAAATATCCAACATGCGTGCATTATCTCTTGGATAATTCCACAAAAATTAAAAAAACAAAATAATCTCCTTATCTTTTACGTAAGTTCTTTATGTAAAAAAATCCACTTTACTAAATAAAAAGTTTGTGTTCGTGTACATATATTTTAAGTTGGGTGAATTTTACTTGAATGAATATTTTGTAGCAAAGAGCGGATAGAAGCAGCCCTAAGAATGAGACTTTTTGTTAAAATAAATAAAATTATTCATACGTGATTCTATAAATTTTATTCATTTTTTTTTTTTGCTAAATTTGTTGCTGTTCCGTTTATATTAAATTCTATTCACATGTTCGATGTGCAAATGAGAAATGAATTACAAAAGCTTATTATAGAGATACCAAAATATAAAAAATTATTTTGCATGCATATAGTTTACGAAACGCTACGTTGATAATTAAAATATTAATTTCAAACATTAAAAATTTAAAAAACATAAATAGATTAAAAAGAAAAGTCAACCAATGAAATTTCCTAGTGATAGCAAACCACAATCAAAAGTAATATTTTATTTAAAATATGTAGAGAAAGCTTTATGAAACAATTGTTTAAGTCACTGCAGAGCTTTAATAGTTTTGAACATTTAAAAATTAAATAAATAACCAATTTGTCATCGAGATCAAGTAGGACAACCGAAATTATTCTACCTGAACTAAAGCCAGAAAAAAGAAAAAAAGATCTGTGTGGATTACGTTGGGATAGTTGGTTCGGCTTTATATGGCTTAAGAGTAATAGAAAAAAAATCTCTAATTGTTTGTGTTGTCCCATTCAAAACTAACAAAGCAGAAGAACTTGTCTAACCCAACTACAGTATGCGCTTGTTGTTCTATAAGCCCTTACGCCACACCCAAATGCTTATCATTGTTTTATATTTTGTACCTAGAATCGGGATTAAGGTTTGCCACCTTAAACACAATGCAAAAATACGGTCAGCTTTTCCTATAAATATATTTCTTGTTTGACTATTTATTATTTTATTGAATCCTCGCCGGATCACAGGTGTCTACTTAATAAATATTTATTTAGAAAAAAATGCTGCAGCGGTTTTCTGATTTATCCAGACTAATTACATTTTATGGACGCTATAAAATAACTCATTACCTTGTTGTTTTGTGTTTTTTCCCCCGCCGTTAATACGATGCTTTTAATATATTTTATTAACGCTTAATTAGCTGGCTTTATTAAAGCTTTTAAAATCGAAAATACAAAACACAAACTTAGAAAATAAATTTTAATTATCTCTTTGAAAAAAATTTGTTCGTTTTTCTGGCGTTCAGGCGGACTTGCCTGGTTACTTTACTATAATATGTGATAAAAGCTGTAATAAAATAAATTACTTTAATCGAAATACAGCAGAAATTTTTATCGATTATGCAGTTTATAACTGAGGAAAGCGCATAGTTTCTTTTTTTTTTTTTAAACTAGATCACAAGTGAGTTTTACTGTAGCAAAAAATAAAAAAATAATTAAAACCCAAGATATAATGGTTAACTAACAGTGCTTTCTCGGTGTGAGTGTTTTTCTTTTTTTTTGGTTTCGTAAAAAAATTTCCATGCTGTTGGAAATAAATTTATTTAATTATTTACATTTTTTTTTCTACATTTGTTAACACTTAAAGCTGCGACTGTATATGGGTTGTGCTTAGCTATTTTATTTAAAGCAAAAAAGCTGTATAAATTTACAACAAAAAAAAAAAGAAAGAAATTTTTTTTTTCACTTTTAGATCATGCTTTTCTGTTTGTGTGATCGTCAGTTGGTTGGTTGGCTATTTTTCCTTTTCCTTTATTTTTTGTTTTTACGACAATCGAATGAACGTGGCTGTAAATAATTTTTCCTACTTATTTTAAGGGCATAAAAGTAGGATTAGTTGCTTTTATATTACTTTGTTGTTGCTATTATGGGTCTTTGCTTCTTCTTTTTATATCACTTTTTAAATATGATGGACAGCATGGATACATTTACGGTTTTCGTGTTAGGTCACAAAGGATCATTGTGCTTTTTGCTACTTTTATTCTATTTCTTATTTTTGTTTTGTTTTGTCTAAATATTGTTTATTATTTTTTTTTGGTTAGGTCATAGAACAGTCCCCAATGCACTTGTTAACCATTAACAGATCATTGTTATGTTAGTTCTTTCTTTATTTGCCCTGTAGCCAACTATGGACGAAATTCTTATGCGAAACTCAAACTGACCACAAATTGAAAAAGAAAAACAGATAACTGTTTTTTGTGTGCTTTTGTTATTGAAACCGCAAGCTGCTTACAAAGTATTAAATTGATTCTCTTTCGCAGTGTTGGTGAAAGTTTTTTTTCTCTTTTTTTATGGATAAGCTTAAATTAAGCTAAGCGTTAATTGATGGATTGATGACAGTTTTCGTTATTTTAAAAGCAATTTTAGTCCTTAATGAGTTTTCTTTTTTTTTTTAATTTGCTGATTACCTTTGTTTTCTTCTGGTATTTTTGTTCTGTAATGCTCCGAAGTGATGTCACATTTCTATTCAAAACGCGTCACCATAAATCATAAAGCATTAAAGCAACGAGAATTATTTTTTTTTTTTGTTCTTCCGACAATCTGAAGCTTCCTAACAAATATTATTATGTTGATTGTTACACGTTGTCATAACACAACTTTCTTGGCTTTATTTTTATTTTTTATTTAACTTTTTGTTTCTGTTTTCTAAGTAAGTGTTGAGCAGATGTCAAAAATTGTTGAACATTGAAATGGCGGAAACTGAATAGGACAGGAAGTAATGCTAAGAGTTTTTTTTCGCGTATTAATGGAATGGTGACACGCGATAAAAAGCATTTTTTTTATGGCATTAAAAATTATAACGATGGAAAAAGCTTTTTTTATTTATTTCTAAAGTAAAATTGATTTGAATTTTATTTTTTAATTAAAGAAAAAAAAATTCTTTTAGCTTTAATCGGTTCTGGCAATATAAAAAGCTTGTAGTCATGGTGAGTTCTTGTTATTTACGGTTTAAAGAAAAACTAAAGACATGAAAAAAAAAACACAAAAATTGATAAATCAAACAAAGAATTTTCCATTTCCAAACAAACAATGACTGATGACAATGGAACGAAAAACCATCATTCAGCGGTTTTTATTCTATTTTTTCTTTAAGTTGTTTCCACTTCCAACACTCAGAGTAGTGTTTTTTCATTTATTTAGTTTTAACGAAAGCTACTTCCTGCACTTAAAGAGAAAATAAAACAAAAAAAAAAAAAAATGAAAAAATTTTAATTCCGTCATCGTGACAAATAATAAAAAAAAAAAATAACGAAAAAAAAAAACTGAAAGAAATAAAAAATAATTTTCGCATATAATGTAGGCACGTGTTTATAAAATTTATATCGCGTATATATACGCGTGTGTGTGTGCATGTTTTCGCTTATTATTTATATTCATAAATGAGTTATGTTGCGTTGTGGAATAGCGAAGATGATTCCAAAAGAAGATATGCGAATATAAATTTACTGGTTAAAGCACCAGTGAACAATAAGCAGAGAGAGCAAAAAAACAATTTTTCAGTAATAATATAATGAAAATGCGAGAAGAAAGCACAAGATAAGAAAGCTTTTATGGTTTTTATGCGATAATGTAAATGATTAAAATGTTTATTCATTTCAATTGGCAATTCAATATGTCAACGAGTAACAAATTGTTTTTAAAATAACAGCGCGAAACAAATTTGTATCTTTTTTTTGTTTGTTGAATGCTTTTCTTTGTTTGACTTAAGTTAATTTTTAATGAAGTTGATTAGCAATAGCAGTTAAGTAACATGAATAATTATAATGATGAAGCTTTTACGTTGATAATTTGAATGTTTTTCGCTTATTAATTATTCTGTAGTCGTTGAAAAAAACTTTAGAGTTTTGGTTACATAAATTAATAATCGTCCAATCAAATTGCAATGGATTTAATACTCTGTGATTGGTCCATTTTTTATTTTTGCTGTTTTCAATTAGTTTGAATTTGTCTACCTTGTTTTAAACGTAGAGAATCTATTTGTGCAGTCAGTTTCTAAATGTTAAAACATTTCGAAAAGCCCAGCAACCACATTTAAATAATAAATGCACGAGTGATACAGACATTGATTGGAATATTTGATATTTTAAATAATAGATTTTTATTTTCCTTTGCTTTGCCTTTATTCAATTATGTCATAAACATAAAATTATGAATATTTAATAAAATTAATGTTGTAGGAGATGGGGGAGGCAAAAGGAAACTACATAAATGGATCATAAACATGCAAAATGTTTCTATTGAATTCTATTCTTCTGAAAAAAAAAAACACAGATAAACATAGAATTTAAGGATGATTCATCACCGTTCCTCACAGCATTATAAAATAATTTGTATCATTCTTGTGTTATGAAATATATTCCGTTGAATTATTTGCGTCTATTCCGTTTCCTATGGTAATTTTCTTATATTCCAATTTATCATTTAATTCCACTTAATACATGCTAAACATGGATTTATATATAATATCCTGAATTTTCTTTAAATAATTAATTTAAAAACAAAACAAAAAACGAACAACCCATTTTTTTGATTAAAATATTCATAGAGGAATTTTCTTTGCCACAACAGAAATATTTACTATCGGATATCATACCCTGAAGGCATGTCAAGTTTTTCACTTCGTTAATACCACACAATTTAAATTCTAAGCTCTACGATTGCATTTTCAGCTTTCCCCATATAATAAATCAGCGTAGACTTAAGCAACTTATTGATTCAATACCAAAAGCTATAACAATGTCAATTCCCAAGCACTAAACCAACAAAAATAAAAAAAAAAAACCGAAATGCAATGAAAATCAATAAATTTTCTGACATCACAAATCGATTAGTGAATAAAAAAAACCAACCACGATAAATCTTTAAATATAATTTTGGACATTAATCAGCAATCGATAAGTCAGCAGTTAAGCTTTTTTTTTATTTATTTTTTTTTCGAAGCTGAAACAAAGCTTAAAGAGAAATTCTTTAAGAAACCGTGCACGAATAAAAAAAAAAAAAAAATCTTCAAATCAGACATAAATCATTTTTTGGAAGGAAGAAAAATACAAGAAAATTGTAAATAAATAAATAAATAATCCATCATCCGCTTAATATTATCAATTTTATTATAATTTCATCTTTTATTCCCGCTTTAATATTTATTTGGTAAAAATTTTTCGTCTATACAAAATCTTATCTGGATGTTTTTTCGGTTGTTTTTGTTTTGTCTCCATCAGCATTTGTAAATAAAAAAAAAAATAAAAATACGGATTTAAACAGCACAAGCATGTGAGTTAATATTTATTTAAAATTTCGTTGTGTTATTTTTATATGCGTGTGTGTGTGTGTGTCTAGATTTTAGATTTTTCATAATAACAAAGCAGAAACTCGAGATGAATGTTGTCGCCAAAAAATAATAAATCAGAAAAGAAAATTGGAAAGAATCAAACAAAACAAACAGCTTGCTGGAACGATATGAAAATAATTAAATTGTTTAAGGAGCTTTCAGAGAATTTCTTTATTTTTTGTATGAAACGTCATTACGTTAATAAAAAGCTGAAAAAAATTATTACAATCATCTAACAAATCCACTGTTTCAGTATAATTATAGAAAAATAAATCTAACAAAACTTTAAAGTTTATGCGTTTTGTTGAACATTATTTTGTTAAGCTTATTCCAATTCATCATAAAACTTTCAACATTTGCTTTTATTTATTTTTATTATTAGTAATATTATTATTCTACACTTCAAAAAAATCCTTTTTCAAAACTTTCACTCGTTTTCTAATGTGAATAAAACTAATAAAAGCTATTAAAGTTCAGACAAATTATTATTATTATTATTATTATTATTATTATTATTCTTTATATTAATATTAAAATAAATATCGAATAAAGCTTGTAATAAATTACAATTAAATAAACTTTTTAATATTTTATAAAAAAAAATAACAGAGAAATAATGGAAATGTTTGAACAATGATAAATTGGTAAAACTACTGTAGCGTTACTTAAGCTTTTATAATTGAAAATTATTCTTGCAGCAATTCTTATAATAATAAAAACTAAAATTATAAATAATAAATTGTAAAAACAAAAACCGAAGAATAATAAAATGGTGAAAACTTTTGTTTGAATCAGTTATTAGTTTTTTTTTTGTGGCCACAGAAAACAACGAAAAAACGGATAGAACATTTTTTGCCATTGTTGTCAGTGGTTGCACCATCGATGTTAGATAAATTGAAAGTTTTATATTAAAAAAAAAACACAAGAAAATGAAAAAAAAAAATTAATAAATGTATATTTGATGTTGAAAGTTTGTTATGAGGCTTTGTTTTGTTGTTCGTATCCTAACATAACATAGTTTTAGCAAACTGTAATTTTGGTTGTACTTTATTCTGTTGTTTTCTGTATAGAATGGAAAAATTATTGCGCAAAACACAAAAAAAGTTACAGAAGAAAAATTACGAAAAAAAAAAACAATTTTTTTGTTTTTCTGTTTAGCCTACGCAGAAGTACAGTTAAAAAAGCTCGATTATTTTTTTTTTATTAAGCATTTTATAACATGATTAAGTGACTATAATTTGTTGGGTTTTTTTTTTATTCTTTATGATTTTAAATATGTGGGCGGAGGTTTAAACTTTGGACGCAGCATTTAATTTTTTTTTTCTTTCATAATAATGTCAAGTATTGAGATTAATATCTGGGCGTTCGTTATTGGCTTAGCAGGATCCTTTAGAATGTTAGTTATTGCAAAAAACAGAGAAGTAGATTGTTAATGTTGTGTTATTGATAAGGCAGATACAGAAATTTTTTTTTTTTTATTTAAGTCGATAATCATCCAAATATGGTAATTTTTTTTGAGTGAATATTAATAAAGAAAATAATTTGTAGCTTCACGTACCGGAATCCATGAATCTTTATACACAGTTTTTTGGATACGATTTTCACAATACCTTGCAACGTTTAGCTTTTCTACTTAGAGACTCATCGAAATAAATCTTTTTTTCTTAGAATTTATGCACTAAAACATTAATTATGTATTCACTAATTCTTTGATAAATTAATTTTTCGATGCTGATTCAGTCAATCAAATACGAAAAATAAATCAAAATTACTCGAGTTTTGTGAATGAAACGTTTAGCAGATATAATATTAGACAAATTATTATTATTATTATTATTATTACTACCATTAAAAAAGTGAATTTCAATAATAAGTCGTTTAAAGATAATTTAATTGAATGGTGAAGGGTTGTATAGGGAAATAAAAACGTTATTTAACGATAATCTTTACGAATCACTTATGCAAGAATTTTCTTTGTATTAATATCATTCCACTCAATTATTGTTGATTTTATTATTATTATAAGCATTATTATTAGTTGTAGGATGTAGACAAAGCTATAACACACAGCTCCACACACACATAACCATTAGTATCTTGTTGCGATGAACAGAATAATAATGAAAATAATAAAAAGCAACGCAAAAAATAAAAAAACGGTTTAAATAAACAAGGCAATTTACTTTCCATATTGTGTGGACATCATCTTTTAAATGCTAATCACATTCACACGCGCCAAAGGGTATTTAAGGAAACGAAAAAAAAAAAAGATCGAAAGAAAAATTAAACTAAAGCACAGTGCAAGGGTGGAGGATTCTTTCACAACTTGGCTGCTATAAGCCTTTTGGCAAGAGTTTCAACTTTTTTTTCCGTTTTTTTTTTTTTTGACGCCCTCAGCATTTTTATTTTTTTTGTGTCTTCATTATTTGTTGGTTTCTTTATATTTTCCGTTCTGTTGTTGTCTTCTTTTCATAAATTATCCAATTCTAGCCTATCGCTCGGTGCGTTTAACTTTGTTTTCTTGCTTGTAGACGTCTCCCATCATTAATATTGTTATTACATGAACAAAAGCTTTGGATACATATGTCTGTAACAATAGAGATTTCTCATCTTAAGAAACATAAAAAGAAAACAGTTAAGCAGCTAGCCAGACTGAAACCCATTTTATCTCATTAACATTTTTTTAAAAATAGGATGGCTTAAGAACACCCAGAAATAAAATCTTTTAAATTTTGTTTATTTGTTTTTCAACTCATTCTGTTTGCTTGTCAGTGAAAGGAAGAAAAAGCTGGTTTACGTTTTTCTGACTACACGATGAAACATAAAACATTTTTTAATATTTTCATATGAACGAATAGAGCCCTTTTAGCGGTATTATTTTGCATTATCTTCATCTTAAAAAATCAATTCATTTCAACATGCATTTTGGGTTTGATGGATAAAAATTTACTCACAAATATTTTTCATCTCTTGTTCGGTTTCTAATCAATCAATTTCGATTTTTCCTTTTTTCAATAAATAAATAAGTTAATGTGGAGCATATATATATAGCAGAGGAAAATTACATTCCATCAATTGACATCTTATACGCCACTAACTTAACTAACAACAATGAACAGTCAGCTCGTTTTTCGATGGTTTCATTTTTTGTATGTCAATGGAGACGCCTGGTGGTTTTAGTAGTTTATCTCTGAAAGGATATTCTATTATCCATTACAATGGTGAACTGATGAAAGGAAGATTTATGTGTAGAATATATATCTTCCGCACACACATACACAACTATCCTATTATTAAATAAAGGAGAGAGAAAGAAAGAGAAAAAAAGAAATTCAATTAGATTGAAATTGCGATTTTAAGGCGTTTTATGGTTTTCACTTTGTCAATCTTTGGTCTATGCTTTTGAACTATATAACCAGATTCTGGTGATTGCTCCTAGTGAATTATGTTGCTGTTTTCTTTTTTTAATAATCAAACATCGTAAAACGTGCTAATTAGATTATTTTGTATTAGGAAAAAAAAATCTGTAAAATTTTCCAACAGAAAAAGCTTTACGAAAAACACCAATTAAACACGCTTACGAAGCTTATTCACTATAATATATATATATAGATATATATAAAACTGTAAAGTAAAGCAAATTTTAAAATTCTTTACCTTTGGATAAAGGTTAATGGATTTGTTTCTCTCCTTAATTTTTTTTTTAATAATAAAAATAAATTATTTCAGCTTAATTTCCGAATTTTTTTTTATTTTATTTTGTTACTTCAGTGTTGTTGGGTCTAACTTAAAACTTTCATTATGTTTAGTAAAAATTAATTTAATAATTTATTCATATTGACATTTAATTAATTGAATTTTAATTATTCACCAGAAGAAACGTAGGGAATGAGATTTTAACTGCCTTGAATTCGTGAATTCATTTCAAATTGAAATAAAAAAAAAAAATAATAAAAAATTTGCATTAGTTTATTGACATTTCAAAAGTTTAGTTTTATTATCAAAGTAAAACAATGTCAAAAACATTTGTTAAGCATAAAATAAATTGATTGTCTGGACGTTAGTTAGTTTGTTATTTTTATAAATAAAGCTTTGCGAGTTAGAAAATGAAAAAAAAAAAAATTAAATCAAATTCAAAGCGAGTGAAAAACATTTTTATTCAATTTCTGCATTTAAAATAAATAAAAAAATAAATAAAAATTATTTCTAAAGGATCATCGACTGTTTGTAAAGCTTTTTGTCTTTTATTAAATAAACAAAAAGATGTTTTTTAAATTCGTTTTTCTAAAACGTAGCACCAAAAAAACTCCGCTCAACTGCTGTTACTACCGATTAGCATTTTTCGTTTTTTATTTTTTATTTTTGTATAATTTTCAACTAAAGCTCAGTGCTGGATTTTATTTAACATCTCTAAAAACAGAAAAAAAAAATTAAATTAAATTAAATTAAATAAAGCTTTCAATAGCTATTTTATTATTATAAATAGAGAGAGCGAGAATAAAAAAAAAGTTTATTTTGTCCACAAAACGAATAAAATTTTATTAACAAAATTTTGTGAAGGTTCAATAAATTTTTTTTTTTGTGTTTATTTAAAAATAAAAATTTATATCGAAAGTTTGTTGTTGTTTTTTAAATTTTTTTTTGGGGTTGACGAGTTGAATTTCATTCGATTGGATCTGAAATGACATGGATAAACATGAAAAATGATGCCCCAGGCAGCTTTTGCGTATCCGTTTATTTAAGAATACGCAGAATTAGAATAAAAATTCATTTTGTTTCTCATCGAACTATTTTAATGCGTTTTCGTATTGTTTTATATTTGCTTCTACAAACATAAGCTACGAATTGGATCAACTTATTCGTTAATGATACGAATTACTGAAATTTAGACTTTGTCAATAACAAATATAAGAAAAAAACACAATTTAAAGCAGGTGAATCAACAAACTTGATGCAGAGTTACAAAAGTCTTACATTTCCCTGGAATTTATTAATTGCTTCGATTTAACACATTTTCCATAGTAACCTGAAATCTTGATTATTTTTTATTTATCTAATTTAAAAATTAAAAAAAAAAAAAACATTTTTCTTTTCTTGTTTCTTTCAAAGGACAACTTCTGTGGAATCGATGGTCTGAGGAATGGGTTTGTTTGTATGACGACTCTACAATGGCATGGTTTACGGTGAGTTTTTTTAAATTTTTTTTTCTGTTTATTTATTTATTGAATTCAATTAAATTTAAAATAAGGCACGTGCTTAAAGCTTGCTGTTTTATTTATTTTTAATTATTGATTTTATTCATTATTTTATTTCATATTTGTTTTTTTTTTCGTCGCTTTCGCTTTAGTTACTTCGGTAAATTGATTTAATTATTGAATTAATTTATGCAATGCTGGGTAATATCGGAAAAAAGCTTCTCGTTTTATTAAAAAAAAAAAATTTGTATTTTTCTTTTAAACAAAAGACACGAATAATTTCGATCAATTAAACATTTTATTTTTAATTAATGAAATTAGAGAATTTTAATTTTTTTGATCTTCGTTATTTTTTAATTGGAATTTACTGTTTAAGGTGACTTAGCGCCGTTTTTTTGAAGGCGTTTTTAAGTCTAATTAATCGATTTCTAGGTTACAACGTTCTGGCACCATTTTTGCTGGTAAAGTTTGTTGTAGCTAAGCTCATTAAGTGAAAAGATCTCTATTGAATACATCACGTACGATGCTACAGTATGTTGTGCTGAAAATTTACAAACCATAAGCGTATACTAAGCTTTTATAATGTTTTACCAACTATTTTTTCCATTTTTTTTTATAAATGAAAACTTTGAGTGTTGAATATTTCATTTATATTAAAGCGAGGAAACAAATCATTAATCGTACACAAATGATATATAAGGCGACAGAAACGGCTGGCTATACTGATGGCTCATCACATCGTACAACATCTGCTTAATATCACTTGTCTTGATAAGCGAAAAATTCAATATTCATTTATATTTTCCCTTACATTTTAGTTTACAAAAATCCGGAAAAAAAAAAACTTTTCTCACTCATTATATTAGCAGGATGAAATACTTTGTTTGTATAACAGACATAATATGAAATCAAAAGAGATAAGAATGTCTGAGAGCATTAAAAAAGCATAAAAATTAATGAAAAAAAAATCTTTGATCAATGACGCAAATATTTTCTTTTCCTTTTTTTTTTTTTTTGTATGGGCGTTACCTGATAAGCTATGTCAATCTTATAATATTTAACGTGGGTGGTAAATGAAAATTCATTGTTGATGCCTTTTTTCAAGTATTTTTGCAACACGGTTAGTTGCCGAGTTGAGCATCTTAATTGAACCCACAAACCTTTCTGTGAAGGCATAGATTTGACTATGATTAGAATGAAAGTTTTTTTTTTTTTTTATAAAAGTGAATAATGTTGCAAGGAAACGAGAGCTTTAGTCAATGAAATTAAGTTTTAAACGCATTATTAAAGTAAAATGTTGAGAATTAAAGTGCTTGCGGGTTCTTGTATCGGGGTATCCAGTTGAAACATATTGCTAACTCGTTACAATAACAAAGCGTGATTGATAATTTTGGTAAATCCAAGCTTTCCTACTTGTTGTCAACCCTTTTTGATAGCTGAATAAGAAACCAACCGATTTGTATCCATCAACTTTATTCTTTGCTACAAATTACTAGTTGGTATTTCCTCATTTTGCCTGTTCTGTCCCCTATTTGTATTTTTATTTTTTATTGTTATTTTGACAAGTTGGTGCTTTTCTTGTGCTTTTTTTTATTGTTAAATTATTTGTTTTTTTTTTTTTTTTTTTTTTACTTCATAAAGATGAAGTATCTGGTAAATATTTTGTGTTAGTTCAAAAGGATTGATGTTTTTGATGATTTAAAACAATTTGAAAGTGTTTTGTTGTTGGCTATTCTACAAAAAAAAGGTCCAATTGGCTACTTAAATGTTTAAGTGACATAACTGAAGTTCACTTATGAATGCAATGGGTTTTTTTTTCAAATGTTAATAATTTCGGCTAGAATTTGTATTGTAACGTTTCTATGTAGTAAATAACAAAAAAAAATTCAATCGTTTATTAACTCTTGAGTTGATCTTAATTAATGAAAGTGTTAATGAAGTAAAAGGATGCTCCAGCATACATTCATCATTAATTAAAACCACAGAGGAGAAGAAAGAACAAAAAAACCCTATGTCAGTTTTATGATTAATTGCAACATAAATTAGGTCAAATTTCCAAGCTTATTTGTGTTAATGTTCGGTGTAAAGCACACGATCTGTTCGAATTTTTACAAACATTTATTATTTATGCTCTATTGTTAACAAATTATTGTAATCAGTTTTACCTTTTTCTTTTTCTGCGTATTATGCTACTCGACTCGTAATATGAGGAGAAATATGTTATTCCACTGTGTAACAAGTTGTAATTTGTATTGTTTATTGCGGTCAATGGATTACGTTGATTAGGCGGAAATTCTGATTAAATTAAAGAAGAAAAATGATTTTATTGTAGATTTATGCAGCACATAAAACATTTTACATTTAGTATTAATTATTGTAGTTTTGAGCATAGTTTTGCAGAGATTGTATTAAAATTTTGGCGTTTTTTTTTTTCAAATAGGAACCAGGACGTTCATCACCGGCTGGTAAAATTTTAGTAAAAGAAGCACCCGAAATGTTAGCAATAGCACATTGGACTGGTCAAATACCACGACGGCCACCACTCCCAGATGGTTGTACAGTATCACAATTGATAGCACTTGGTTCACGCCGGAAACGATCGAAAGTTTATTGGATGCTTGCCAAATCGGAACAAGAAGTCAGGTTAGTTGAAATTTTCTTTTCTTTACTCCTAGCTTTTACGGTGAAATTTTGTATGTGGAAACAAATTGCTCGGTCAATAATGATAAATGTTTCAAGTGAAATGAAAATAAATTCGAGTTTTATCATAAATCAATTTCGTATACCTGGGCATAAAGAGATTTTAACGAAACGAAAATATTTATTCATGTTGGTTGCTTTTCGTTTCTTTTTTTTATGTTTGTCTCTCATCCCATCACATAACTTCGGTGTTATTTGCGATAAATAATTCAGTTTCTTCTGTTATTATTTTAATCGTTTTTTCTTCACTTTAGTTTTGTGCTGATTTTCGGAGTGTTTTGCCACGTTAAAAACCGAATCATTTATATCACGACAAGAAAATGCTTTTAATGTCCCAAACGTATCACCATTTCTGACTGAATTTCCGCTTTTATTATTATTATTATTATTTATTTTTTTATTGTAATTGTTTAAGTATTCGATCTTGTTATTGTAATTGTGGGATGTTTTGTAATTACCATTTATATGGAATACTTAACGAAACATTTGAAAAATAAATAAAACGCGACGTTTTCACCATACCAAATGCTAAAATGTTTATTTATGCCTTCGCTGCTAAAACAACAATACGGTGGATTTTTTATTCTTTTCTTTTTATACTCTGAATTAAAATCACAAAGGTCGTCCTGAAAGGATTATCGTGTTTTATTAAAACGAAAAATAAATACGAAAAAAAAAAAAAAAAAACCGATTAAAACGCGTGTGTGTGTAAAAAAGAAAAAATCTCATTTTGCTACAATTTATTTCCAACCACTGAATATTTTTGCTGAGAAAATCCTTAGATCAGACTTATATAAAGCCAATAGAAATGTATTTTTAACCTCATTCCAATGTTTTATGTGTAGATGTTAAAAACGTAAAAAATCCTTTAGCATCAAACAAATAGGATTTCAGATGAAAAAAAAAAATGTTAACTAAAATAGACTAATAAGACTTTTATACTTTGTGTATGTCCTTTATATGTATTTCCAATTCATACAGTATATTTACTTTTATATGCCTTTTGACTTCAGTTGAGATATCTTTACAACAAGAGATTACAATTTTTTTTTTCTTTTACTCCTTTTTATCCTTATTCGCAACAACAACAACTGGAAAAAATTGCTTTTTATAGAAAATATAATAATCAAAAGAAATGTTAAAACGACAACGACAAAATAACAAGGAGAAAGAAAATAATAATAATAATAATAATAATAATAAGGAAATTTGTTTTCATGGATAAAAAAAAGGATAATTTTAATACATCTTGTGCGTTCATCTGTTATTTTTAATATTTTAAAATATTAGTTTTACTCTACCTCTGCAATTTAGATAAAATAACAGAGTAAATCAAAATTATTTATGATGTAACAAGAAAAAAAAAAACGAAATGATGACCGTGTGAATTTTTTGTTGTTCTGTTCATAACATAAAAAAAAAAAATATGTTATTATGCTGTGCTGAATATACAAATACACCCCAGTTTATGTGAGAGTCATAATCTTAAACGATGGATGTAGTTGGCAGCTTAAGTGAGAGACGATCATATTATTATTGGTTGCTGATACCGCAATTATGTTTTGTTATTGTTAACGCAAATTTTATTACCATGATAATACTCCAAAAGATGAATTTTTCATCTTGCTGTTCATTTAAGGAAAAAGGATACCAAAAAAAAAAAAAAGAGAACGAAAACCATAACTGAATTGATGAAGCACTTTTTCTTCCTTTTTTTTTAAACAAAAATTTAATAAATTCATCAAATAAAAAGCTCTTAACGCTCGACTACAGGAAATAATCTTCATACATCAACATAAATTTAAAAAAAAAAAGAGGAGAATTTTTTTTTTTATTTCTAGTGAATAAGATAACCCTTCCGGCACTTACCGGATGCACAATATTATGAACGTTGAAGTTGAAATTATTTGATTTGATGAAAACATTTTTTTCCATATTAAAAAATTGCTGAAAATATACGACTGATGGCTGCAACGATTTTTAGCAATTCTAATTAAATATCCTGGAGTAGTTTTTATGAAAAATTTTGTTGAAATATTTTTTACACATATTACAACAAAAAAAAAATGTTTTGAAAGTTTCCCAACAAATAACTGCTTACGAAATTTGTTTGCATCCAAATTTTCGATGAAAAATAAAAAAAAAAAAATTTTTTTTTTGACTTACCTGCGCCATAACTTGAAGCCCAAAGAACATGTCTGCAAAAGTTTCAGCTTGTTCTGAATTTATAATTTTGTATTTTTTGGCGAAAAAAAATATTTTAAATTTTACTCAAATTTGGTGATATTTTTGCTCTGAAAAATTTTATTCAGAAGTTCTGGGCATTTCTGTTTCAAATGAAAAAGTTAGAAAATTTCTCTATATGCATATTTTATGGTTTCAAAAACATCGTTTCAATCACATTCATTACTTTTATTATTTTAAACAAAGCAATAAACCATATTTTTAAAGCTTTATTGAAATTCACTCAATTTTAAGCTTTTAAATAACAAACATAAAACAGAATCAAGCCAAAAACATGTCTTAAATCTAATTACTTACTAACAAAAAATAAATTCATAATTCAATTAAATTCCACGAAAAGCTAAAAAGAATTTATAAAGTACAAAAAAAAAAAATTCAATAAAGCGTTTGCTGAATGCTTTCATACTGTATATATTCAAAGTATATTATTGTGCTCCGTCTGTTTCGAATATTATGTAAATAAGGATGAGAAGAAATTTTTTTACATTAATAATAAGAATGAATTAAAGGGAAAGCTTATATATATGTTAAACAATAATTGCGAAGCTTTTGTTATGTTTTCATATTTGCAAAGTGTTTTTTAAGGGTAAACGCGTAGTAAATTAAATCTGTGTGTCTTTATTGTGATATAAATTAAATTGTTTCAAACACACATATTACAGCGTTGTTACTGCTGAGAAAAGGGTAATGAAATCGATATGTCTCAACAATTAATGGACTAAATCGAATTTTATTAAAAAATAAAATTTTTTTTGCACGTTATTTACTTCTGGAGACGTCTAAGAGACACGTTTATGTAATTTTTTGTTATTATTATAATAAAATAGCCAGTAATAAATAAAGCAAAAAAAAAAAAAAAAAAACGTTCTATATAAACAAATTATCGCTATTTTTGTGTATGTTTGTGTATAAAATTAAAATTTATGCAGCACTTAGTTGAAAACTTTGTTTGGGTAAATAACAACATTAAGCTTGTCAACTATTATTGTAAATTATTTTCATTGAGTTTTTTCCCCATAAAAAAGAATTCACAAACAAGCAAGCAGGCAAGCAAGTAAAATGTATCTAAAAACTATTCTTCATGATAAAATTTAATTAGAAAATAAAGTCTTGATGTAGCAAAAACATCGCAATTTTATATATTCTATCCAGCGACATAAATAATTAAATTATTTCCAAAGAAATCGCGGTATACGGTTATGAGTTAATAATAATAATAAAAATAAAAAATCTCCTAGGAATTTCTCCTCGAAACTAAAATTAAATGCAAATTTGTTTTAAAAAAAATATTTAATGTAGTTTGCAATTAAGAGCCCTTTTTTAAAGAGCTTGCTTCTTCTTTTTTTTTTTTTTTAATGAAACTTTTACAATATTTAATGCACTTGTAAGCACTTTGTATCTAATTGGTAACTTTGTTATAATTTACGATGATTTTTAATGCTTTTGTTTAGTAAAATGTATAAAACTTTAGTTTTAATTTTATAGTATCTAGGAATGAATGAAACGTAAGCGAAGAGTAAGTAATTTATATCAATTAGAAACTAGATATATAGAAGATTTTAAAGCTTTAATAATCAGAAATAATCAATAATCATTAAATCACTGATTTACAGTGATATTTTTAATGAGATAAATATTAATACACAGTTCTCGGTATTATGAAACTGGCATACGATGGATGTATTAGGTTACAAGTGACAAGATTTACAAGAAAATTAAACACGAAAATTCCCAATACATTTGATTTATTATGATAAGTACTTTCTGGTAAATTATTTAACACAATCAGAGCGTGTAAAAAATTTAATTCAAGCATCATGATCGATTACATATATTAGCTAAAGCTTAACAAAATTTCTAGTGGTCATATCTGATATACGAAATATTTTCCAGTGGCACAATTTTCGATTAATTAAATAAAAATAAAAAGAAAAAGAAAGTAAAACACACGTTAAGCTTTCAAGCACAGTAAACGTATAAAAAAAAAAAAATAAAAAAAAAATAATGAAAATTTCACTTTGCCACTTTGGTAATAAAGCTTCTTCGGTTTTACTACGAGTGAATTTTTCTTTCTTTTTGTTGTCTCTAAAAGACAGAATAAAATTTATTTTCATTCCTTGCGTATACATACGTATTCACACCCTACCATCATAAAGAAAATAAAAAGAAATAAGAAAAAAAAAAATTGCGTCTTCTGCTCCTTGAAACGTAGATACAGGCGACACATTCGTTTATTAGTTTCGAAAATTTTCTTTCTTTATTTATTTTTCTATCAGAAGGAGTTTATCTACTTTAATTTATTATTTTATTTTCGTATATTCACTATGATGTATAACGAAGTAAAATTTATATATATATATATTTGTGTGTGATGATGGAATTTATTAGGATAATGTAAATAATCTCAAATTTATCAAATTATTTATCACTATTCTTTGGCTAGAAAAAAAAGAAAACAGAAAAGTTCCATTCATTTTTGGCCGTTGCTATCATTTCTCTCTCTTCCATTTCTGGTTATTATTGGTTGGCGCTGGTTGTGTTGCAGCCTTTTTCCCAAACCACAAATAAACATACAAAACATTACAATTGATTCCTATAAGTAAGAATAAGTATGATGAGAGAAAAGCCAGTGGCAATAACAACAGCCGGAAAAATAAAAATAAAAAGGATAACTGTCTACGAATGATATCAGAACATAAAACGTAATTCTTAACAAAAGCGAACGAAACTTTTTCACATTTCAAATCTACTTTTCTACGTAAAAAAATAAAAACGAAAAAAAAAAAGAAAAGTTAAACCAGAATTGAGGACGAATAATCCAAGATAGCTTTATGTTCTTGGTTAAAAGTGATAAAAAAATAAAGTTGTAATCATATAAAAATTGTGTGGATAATTGATAAATGGACAAAATGAAAATTCTAAGTGAAGCAGCATTTTTCTTCTTTTTTTTACAATCATAACTTTTTTTTTGATTCAATCAATTTTCTTTTGTACCGATGATAAAGTGATTAATTCAGTTACAAAAAAAGAAAAATTAAATTATTGCTTTTTTGTAATTTAACTTTGTCGGGTAGTGTTATTGTCGGGCTTTTAATTAGGCTTTTATATCTAGAAACTGAACTTAGTTAAGCTTGGCGTTTAGAACAGGAGCAGGAGGCAAAGGAGACTGAAACTACTTTGTTTTGGTGTAAACCCGCAGGAGTGCTGATAAACTGGCTTTACGGTGATACATAGCGTTGGCTTGAAAATGTTGATAAAACAAAAAGATTTGCATCATTTATCCGGTTGATTCACAATTTTATTCAATAAATATTTTTAATCAATATTTTGAAATAACAAAATTTATTGGTTGTATATCTAACAAAAAAAAAATGATTTCTCTCTGTTAATTAAATTTGAATAATTGACAGTAAATCTGTCTGATTTTTATTTGTGATATATATTTCTACTAATGTTTTATATTTATTTTAATTATTAATGATATTTTAATTTATATCTCTCTGATTTTTTTTTTTATTAAATTTTAATTGAAATTTATGTATTATGATAGTGATTAATATTAATATTTATGAAATGCTTAGTTTAATGTTTTTTTTTTTTTTTTTTTTTTTTAATGTGAATTGATAGACAGGTAGAAATATATATAAATGTCAGTTTAATTGAATGGATTATCAATCTATCAATATTCATTTTGATTAAATTAAAAAAAAAAATTTTTTTGTGTTTTAAGTGTTTATTCTGCTAGTAAATAAAGGGTTAATTCAGAAAAAAATAATTTATTTTCATAGTATTCACTAAAAAATTATGACTGATTAAAGTAAGTGAGGAAATATAATTGTAATAGACAGCAAAAATACCTTTAAAATATTTCTAAAAACCAAACAAAATAAAAAATAAAGGAAGAAAAATCAACAAACAAACAAACAAACTGAAAGCTTCCAAACTAGATTGACATGACCCAAATAATTTTGATTACAAAATGCTGCTGCATTTGAATAATTAAAAAGTTTCTTTTTTTTATTATTATTATTATTATTAAAAAAAAAGGATTAAAATTCACAATAAAAACAAAAATTATGTCTAAAAAGCTTCTTTTTTTTGTTTTTATTTTTATTTAATTAATTTTTAAATTCGATTAATAAACGAGAAAAAAAAACGCATAAATTCTACAATAAATAATTAAATTTTATTTGAATAAAATTATTTTCCACCATAACGGATCCTTCGGAAAATAAATGAAAATAAAACCAACTGGTTTGTGGTTTTTGGTTTTAAGTTATGAACAAAAAAAAAAAACTATCGAACAAAACTTTTAACTATTTTTTGCGTATAAATAAGATGAACGAAAATTCGTTATACAGAAGATTAAGCTTTTTGTATTGTTAAATTATTTATTCAAGAAAAAAAAATAAATAAATAAAATTCCCACAAAAACTTGTCTAATATGAAGAATTTAGTGGAGAGAAAATAACCGAAAAAAACGAAATTCTAGTGCAATAACTCAGCTATAATGAAACTTTAGCTCAGAAAAAAAAAAACGAAAAAAAGCACAAAGAACAAATGCTTGTTTAAGGAAAATTAAACAATTTTTCGTACCAATTACTACATATCTGATGATTGGGGTTTTTTTTTTGCTTCTCAAGCATTTTTGTTTGCTGCTCCTTCAATATTCATAAAAATAATTTGTTTGTTTTTTTTTTGTTGCCTTTAATCAAATTTCCTCGATTCTTTAACAACCAACACACGAGGCATGAGAAATGCTTTGATATAAATGGATAATGAGGGTTAAATAATATCCTGTTTAATGTGGATTGTCTTATGTAGATGATGTGACCCCCACTTGGATTGTTTTTTTTATTATTATTTATTCATCCTTGCTCATTTGGTTTTATTGGTTTTTATTGGAAAGAAACGAATAAAGAAGTCAAAAATCGACTATGATAAGACTCATTGATTATTGTGCTTTTTAAGAGCGTTTTTATTATTATTCCTTATTTGTGAAGCACAAATCACTACAGATAGTCTGCATTTGTATGATAAGTAAATTGTGGCAAAAAATTCGCGAAAATTCCCACCTTCTGCTTAATTGATTTTCCCTAATCACAATTTTTAGCTTATTGTCTTTAATAAATGTTTCATCTAAGTGACACATAAATAAAGAAGAAAAACTGGTCAACTACATGACAGTAGCAAAAAGATTTTTTTTTTTTGCTGCTTTTCCAAGAGAGAAAAAAAAACGCACGACGAGTGATAACGCGATAAATTTACCACACATTACGTCATCCGATAAGTAAACAACCTTTTATGTTGTTTTCAAAATTTATTCGGAATTTGCCTTTACATGATGGTTTTTATCCCTTTTCATTAGAGACACCAAAAAAAAAAAATAAATAAAAAGGATACTTTTTGCCTTGTATGTGTCAATTTACCATTAAAGCGTATCAACATATCAACAAAAAAATTTTGTTGTTTTCCACAAAAACGCTTTTTCACTTTGCTGTTGATCTTCTATTAAGTTAAATCAAACAAAGCGTTATTTCTTTACCTGATTACTGAGTTACTGTGACATTCAGCGTTTAAACCAAAAAATTTAATAAGTTCAAAAGCTTTCAACTTTAAGTTTTGTTTAACGATTTTTGTAATTTTTTTTTTTGCTTTTTTTGTTTATCCATCAGGCGAATATTTTTGCTGGCTGTGTAGTCTCGGTGCGTTAGGTTTTTCTTTTTATTATTATTTAAAATCAAAGAAAAGCTTATGGTTACCACCTGCCAGTATAGTAGTTGTTGCTACCACTGCTGCTACACAGCTTGTCTCGTTGTTTTTTCTTTTTTATGATAATTTTTCTCGTATTTTTTTTTTTTTTTTGTTCATTCGCAATTTGTACGTAAAACTCGTTTCATTTAGTTTTTTTTTTTTTGCTATATTCGCTAAATATTTAAGCATTGTTTGGCATAAATATGCTAAACATTCGCTTTTATAACAAATTTTAAACGCAGAGAACGTTAAACGTTACCAAAGTTAAAAATAATAAAAAAAAAAAATTCGTTTAAAGAATTTCAATAAAAAGTGACTTTGATAAGAGTGGAAAAAAAAACATTAAACATTATACGAAAAAGCACATACAAAAGCTTCATTCATATTTTATTGTTTTTTTTTTAGTTGTTATTGATTGAAAAATAATTTAGTTTTCTTACTTTTTTTCATGCAAATTTCTAAACACAGCGAATGGATAACAGCGATAACAAAAACTGTAAGTATAAATAGATAAAAAAATAATTTTTTTTTGAATATTATAATTTTGTATCTAAAAAGGGTTATTATTATACCACCCACAGTGTATATAAACACAAACAAACAAACAAAAATCTATTGCTGTTAGTAAAAACAAATTTTTCGTGATAATTTTATTTATGCGTTTATCGTTTTGGTTTATTAATAGCTGGATAAAGGCGTTTTTTATGTTCGGTATTATTTACTGGATAAATGCTTAAAGTCAAGTAATATTCATGTAAAATTCCGTCAGGATTTAAGACATAATCTGTAAGACGTAACGAAAGTTATTTTTTTACAATAGTTTCGCAATAATAATTTCATCTCATTTTCCCTGTTTTTTCCATGAATTATGGATACTGAAAATGTTTCTAATAAATTTCCACCCTATTCAGCAAAAAAAACCAAACCAAACAGCAGATAAACCAAAACAAAAAATAAAAAACCTTACAAAGAATTATGTTTGTCCTATCTTCTTGGTTCTTTATGATCTTATTATTAATTTTTCTACTTCTTCTGCTTATTTCACTCAATTTTCGATATTTTTTTTTTGTTTCCTATTTTATGGTTTGTCCACTTTCCGGGGAGGACACACGTTATATTTATTCAAGTGTTTGCTTTACAGAGAATAACGAATAATAAAAGATCTAAAGAACTTTACCATCCTGCTCGCCCTTAAACAACGATAAAAAACAGAAACTTTTATATAAAATTTTTATTTTATTTTATTTTATTATGTGATGGAATAATTTGACAATTTTACATCTCTAGAGATGAATTTTTTTCTTTTAAGAAATTAAATTTTATTACACTAAAAAAATCTTCTTTTTTTTTTTCTAATTTAATATTAAAGCTTCCACCACCACCGCAGATTGAATTGGTTGTTGATAAACCATATTTCACAGGAGTATTCCGACGACCATTGGTTAGAATAAGACGTAAGTTTTTGGTTTTATTGAATTACCGAAAAGACATAAAAAAAAAAAGAAAAAAATTGTGCGACACTAGAAAGAATTAAATAATTATCTTGAAAGAATACAAAAAAAAAAAATCTCATTAAAAAAAGCACCAGCGAATAATGAAACTAATTAAAGTTGAGTTATTTATGTAGAGACAACGATTAACTTTCGTTTCTTGTCATCTTTCTTAGTAAGACTTTTACAGTTTTTCTTTTTTTTTCTACTTTTTTGTGTAGCGAAATAAATTTGTTAAAATTTAATTTAAAAAATATCAAAATGCAAGTAGTGAGCTTTTATTTAACATTTTTACTGAATAAAAATGCTGACGCTCATGTAATGAAAAAAAGTAAATTATTTTTTTTTTAACTTAATTAAAGTTTTTGAGCTTTTATAGTTATTTCTCTTTCCTGTTGGTAATTCTTTTTTTTTTTATTTTTTATTTTTATTTTTAACTTTTGTTACACACTAAAGCGGCGACAAGTTCAGAAGTTACGGCGCGACGTAGTCAAAATAATTTACATCAAATTCCATCAATAAAATGTGATGCGGCCGTTGCTGTATTAAAAAAGACGGCACGTGGTGATTCAGCGCCAAAGGGATCACTGGCTTGTGTTTTACCGTGGGGACACGGATGGGGATGGGCAACATTACCGAATGGCGTATGGAGTGGTGGTAAGTTTTCATTTTATTCTTCATTTTAAACTTCAGTACGGAATGGCAGTCAAACACTGCGTTTAAAAAATTTAAAACAATAATAAGAAAAAATTTGAATGAGTTGAATGGGGGTGAGTTGAAGACGTTGAAGGAGGTTAAAACATTTTTATTGAATTTTAAAAATTTATAATCAACCTTATTTCGCTACATCGACGCTTTTTAACTCTATAAAAAGCATGGAAACGTTACCAACAAAGCACACGGATGATTATTTATTTACCATTAGCTTTCACATCGCTTTTACCTTTTAGTGTGATTAATTATTTATTAAAAAAATAAAATTTTAAAAATCGATTCGTTCGCTAAAGACACAAAAAAAAAGCTCGTGAAAAATTAAATAAAATTTTCATAGCGATAAACGAACAGACAGTTAATAAATGTATATTCTGGTGGTAATTAAACAAGATAACTGTATTTTAGAAAGCTTACTACAGCATTAAAGCTTAAGCGATTAATTTATTTAACACTTTTCACTTGATTTTTATCTAAACGTAATTTATTTTTAACATTTTTCTAACGAGAAATTGTTGTAAACGACGTGAAAAATGTGAAGACGACAAACTGTTTGTTATCAGATGATATCGTACCTGTCATTGGTGTTATCATTAAATTTATTTTAAAACATTTGAGTTATTTACCCTGATAAAAAATAAAACAAAAAAAAAAACCAAATCAGAATTTCATCATAATTTTACCTGCTGGCGATGCCATTTCATTGTAACTGAACACCAAAAATTTCTTCATTCATTTTCGGGAACGCAACCGTAATTTTCAAACTATTTTATTCTGTATAATCCTGCTAACACGTCTAATCCTTGTGGACCTTTTTTATTTTATTTTTTTTCATCAAAGCACAAAATGTTTTGTGATAAAAAAAAAAATCAACAGCGTTTAACATAAAAGCTTGGGAGTTTCATCATTATAAAATTGTTTTTTTTTTTTAAACAAATATTTATAGGATTAAAAAAAATAATAAAGGATTCCATCAAGAATTCTTTTATAAAACGAAAAATAAAAAAAAGGGAAGAAAAATAATTCAACATTGACCCAAAAAAAGGTGAAATTGTTGTGTCAAATGAATCTTACTTTGATTTATTTATTTATTTGTTTATAGTTTACTTTTTTTTCTCCCTGTAAATAAGGGTTAAACCTAAGCCTTTTCTTTGCTTGTCCTTTAATATTGATTTAAGAAGTTTTTTTTTTGTTCACTAAAAGTTATAATTGGTCAAAGCGGATTTAATAAAAAAGAATTTTCGCCTTTTTAACTGGCTAAAGCAACGCATTGATTTGATTATTTTTTTTATATTTTTTAATTAAAATGATAAGCTTTGGAGAATTGTTCTCAGTTTTTATCTAATGCTTTTCCTCTTCTTTTTTTTGCCCTTTTAATGATAAATGAGTTAATTAAAAATGTATTAAAGATTATCATAAAACCGCAAATAATAATAATAATTTTTTTTTTCTCGATTAAAATCAAGAGAAATGACAAAACAAACAATCAGAAAAAGAAAAAAGGTTAAAAGAAAAAAAAATGCTAGGATTAAGCAATTCGAATTCGAATAATTACTTTTGTTCGTGATAATTTTCTGTTTTTTTATTTGAATGAAATTTTTGTTTAAATATTTGTCACTTTATGATTGACTTTAGCTTAATTCTTTGTTCTCATGAAATAAAAAAAGATTAAAAAACCGAGAGAAAGAGAATAAGCACGATTAAGATTATTACGGATAAAAAATTTGGGTCAATGTTTGAGCTTTTTCTTTTATTACAGTAAAATAAACAAAAGCTTTAGGGGATATTTTTTATTTCAATATTAATTTAAATAAAAAAAATAATATTTTAAAAAACAGGATTAACGTGGTCACAGTGTGAAGATTCGTTTACCCTGCACGCACTGCCAACGACACATTGTACCAATTTAATTGAAACAACAAGTGGAGGCGTTTATCATACAGATATTGGTGGTTTTGACTGGCATACCGGAATCGAAGATATTGGCGGTGAGGACTTTGATTATGCAATGGATTGTGGTGATTTTTTGTTTTAAATATAAACAAAAAATAAAAATTGTTTTCAAGGCGTTAATTGTGATTTAATTTTAATTTAACTTATAAAAAAAAAAATTATTTTTGTTACCAGAGTTTACTTAAGCAGAGATTTTGATTTATTTATTTTTTTTTTTATTTGTTAAACCTGTGCCAAATTAATATTAAATAAAAAAATGTATTTATATTTTTCCCACATAATTATAAATCTGCTCATACATTTAAATTATTGAATTAATTAATCAATCATCCCCCGATTTGATTGATAAAGAAAAATTACGAGCAAATCAGATTAATTAATAAACAAGGAGAAACAGAAAAAGAGAAAAAAACGCAATGAAATTATAAACAAACAAAAACTCTAATCTTAGTATAAATTAGCCAAAAAAAAAAAGAAATTATATTTTTTAATTAATTAATTAATTATTATTACTCAACAATTAATTAAATTTTAAGCGAAAAATTTGTAAAATTTTCACAATTCCTGTAAGAGAAAACACCAAAAACTAAAAAAAAAAATTTTAATATAAATAAACATAAAGCTGAAATGTAATTAACTTTTAAGAAAATAGAAAATTTAATAATATATTTATATTTACACACACAGACATACACATAAAAAGAAATAAATAAATTAAAAAAAAGAAGTCTTAAGAGATATCCTTAAAGCATAACAACAACAATGATAATAAGCGAGAAACTTGATTACTTGAGGCGAAATCGGAAGTTTTTTTTTACTCCTTTTAAGTACTTTGTGTCTGGATGAATAAATTTTTTACTTAGCTTTTATGTTGGACGGAAAGCTTTCTGTTTTTTACTGCTGTAAATGAATAAAAGGATTTTTAATTAGAAATAACGAAACGAATGCAAGAGATAGGTCATCACAGTGCAAGTTAAAATTATTTTCGCTGTAAAAGAAAAAAAGAAAAAATAAATTCCTTTATCCTTGCACTCAAGTAATTAATTAACAAATAAAAAACAAACATTTCTTTTATTTTATTTATTTTTTTTTTACTCTTTTGTCCTTACTTTTAGACCATGTATGTAAAAAAAAAATAAAAATTTATTTAGACAAATAATTACGATACGAATACTTTATGAATAATTAAATAAAAAAACGTTTTAGGTAAAATAATTAGGTAAAGTAAAATAAAATTTTTATGTAATTTAGCGAATAAAAAAAAAACAAGAGAGTGGAAACAACAAATCTCTAGAAACCGTGGTTCAATTGTGTTTTTTTTTTAATGAAAATTTTGTGTTACAAAAAAATTTCTGCTACCTTCCTATGGCTTAGACATACATGAAATTAGTAAAATCGAAAATGGTAAAATGGTTTCAAATGGCGAGAGAATTATTGTGAAAAAAATTCCATTACAAGGCTGGCCTTGTTATCACATTGTTTGGTTGTAACAACAAGTTCTACGAAAAATAAATAATTTAAGCTGCTTTAGCACTAAATTCTTATATTTTTAAATTTGATTGATAACTTTGCAAGTTTTTAATGTAAAAATCGATAAAAACTTACTTAAGCAATCAGAATTATAAAAGTAATTCACTTGGGTTGCTGTAATCGTACACAAAATCCATCTTTATTTGATTCTACAATTATTATTACGTAAAGACGCTTGTATGTATTGTAACAAAACTAAATATTTGAATAGAATTCCGATGATTTAAAGCAAAAAATAAAATTTATCTTCAATGTTCTTGCACAAACTGCATCACCATCATTAAAAAAAACACAAGAGAAAAGACGAGAAAAAAAAAAATTTCTTTAATGAAAGAAAACAAAAAAAAAAAAACTTTAATGAACAACAAATAATAAAAGGTAAAGCTTATTCTACATTCTAGTATATAGGAGATATTTAAAATAAATAATTAAAAAAACTTAATAACACGTCGTTTAATTATAAAAATTTATGAATGAAACCAAAAAAATTGTTAAAAAAGCTAAAAGAAGAAAAATTAAATGTAAATTCGTAACAAAATTAAATGTAAACTGTAGCATCTTATGACCTACATTAATTAATTAATTAAATGTGTATTATAGAAGAAAAATAAATTAATTAATTAATAAATAAATAAATAAAACTATTTGTATCGATGAAAATAATTTAATTAAAAATATATGTAAATCCTACGACACTAATAAATTAATTAACAAAGCGATTAAAAATTTATAAAATTAAAATAAAAATTAAAAAAAAAAAAAAACACTTTATAGCGATGATTATAATTATAAATTTAAATGTATTGTGGTGTCAATTTATAATAGATGAAAATTAATTAAAATAATTAATACAAATTCAATTTTTAATTTTGTTATTAATTAATTAATTTCTAATTACATTTCACAGGTAAAAAAATTCACGATTATTTATCAAATTATTTATCTGATGATAATCTTTTAAATTTTTTAATTAATTAATTAATAAATGAATTAAAAAATTGAATTTGATATTTATATTTAATTAAAAATAAAAAAAAAAAAAAATTAGTATTTTAAGGTAAATAAAAGTGGCTCAATGTTTAAATACGGGTAGGGCCATAATCATGTAGAATTTTATTAATTCAAATAATTAATTAAAAATTAATTAAAAATTAAAATTAACATAAAATGTTTGTAAAACAATAATAAATTAAAAAGTTTAAAGTAAAATCAATGTAATAAATAATTGTCATTAATACGCAACAAGTAAAAATTAAAAGGTAAAAACAAAAAGTAAAAATTATTAAATGTAACTAAGAAGTAAATGTGTGACCCAAAACAAACAGTTAAATGTTTATATATATAAAAAAATAATTAAATAATTAATTAATAATCACCACCTCCACAAAATAATAACCGATGAAAAAAAAATTAATTAAAAATCGTAGCAATTAGAAAAACGTTTTAATTTTTTTTTTTTTTTATATATAATTTTTGAATAAATAAATTAAATATTAATTAGCGTAATTAATAAAATTAGTAAAGACTATGATTGTTTAGGTGTAAAGCAAATTAAAAAAAAAATTAATTAAAAATTAAACCTTTGTAGGAAAATTAAATATTTTTATTGAAGATCACGAAAATGAAGTAAAAACAAAAAAAAAAAATCAATCGCTGGCCGATTAATTTTTATAGTAAAAAAAAAAATTAAATTAAATAATTAAAAAAAAATTGTATAAATGTTAAAAATAATTTAAAAAGAAAAAAAAACAAAGAAGATTATTCTGTGGAATTAAATTATTTATTTGATGGATTGATTAAGGTTGAGATTTGTGGCTACAGCATTTGTCTAGGGAGTTTGATTAATCAAAACAAAAAAAAAAACAAAAAAACGAAAAATTTTCTAATTTAATCATGAAATTATAATCTCTGGCTTTAGTTTAATTTAATAATTAAATAAAAAAAAAATTGTTTTTAAACTGTATTCGCGTTTAAAAAACTTTTTTTTTTAACAAGCAGACGTTCAGTACAGTTGATTGACAGTTTTTTTAACTGACACAAACAAATTTTTTGTTGTTTTGTATAGAGTGAGCGACTGCGGTTTCTATAATAAATCCAAAAACAATTTTATTTTTTTTTTTTATTTTAATTAAATTATAATTAAATTTAAGCCGAGAGAGTTTTTCAAATTGAAATGATAGAAATATTGTTAAGCCTTAATCAATTCACTTAATTCTTGTTTATTATTTGATTACAAATTGTGCATCATTTTTAATAGCAGGAATACAAAAAGACCAATCAAAACTGTTGATTACGATAAAAAACGTTCAGCTGCTTTTCGATTGGTTAACACAAATCCATGCGCAAACCACTTTTTAGTTTCATTATTCTATATAATTATGTCAAAACCAACATTCTTTTGACAGATTAAATCTTTTTTAAGCATTTCTTATCATTTACTATAATCTAACGTAAGTAATAAACAAAATAATCATCATACATGGATAATTAATCATTATTTCACAAATATATATTACAATCAATTTACTCAATAAATAAACCAACAAGCTTGTCGTTATTAATAAATAAAACATAAATATTAGCACATTAATCATAAATTACTCATTACTCAACAAATATACTCGGTGTTATAATTCGTTTTTAATAAATAAAAAATGCTGGACATTTAATGTTATCTATTTAATAAATGGTTAAATGTGAATAATTGTTAGCAATACTGATCCGTTTTGATGTTGTTACAAGGCAAGGTTAAAACCAACAAACCCCTTCATACAATTTAACTGAATTTCGATCATTACCAAAAGCCTAATTAACACGCACAATGAAAACAATTTTTTCTTGTATTTTTAATAATTAATTAAAAGTCACAAGGACTTTTTTTTAATATTAATAATAATATTTCTTTGCGTGTTTTCTAAAGGTTTGAAAGGATTTTCAGTTATAAATTTCTTAGCCTTGTTGTTTACTGTTCGCTGAGAAAATCTCACTTTTTTTTCCTTGTTTAATTGCTGTTTCCTTATGTTTTTTTTTTGTTGTTAAATAAAGGATTAAATATTCCTTTATTTCTACTGTGCCAAATTTTTAATTGTCATTTTTTAGCTTATTTTTTCATTGTTTTTAAAACTTTTAATTATTGTTAGCTAAAAGTAAAGTTTTGTTGTGTCTTTGATACTGGTATAATAGTATAGTGTGTATTAGCTTAACGCATCAAGTGCATGATTATTAATAATTTTTATTAAATTATATTTTTTTAACACTAAAATCATAAATTCCACGTATTATAAAACCAAAATTCTGCATAATTCTGTATAATTAACAAAAATTACTCAATATAAATGTAAAAAAAAAAACATAAAAACGACACAAAACAAATGTTTAAGCAAATAACCGAACCAACTGGTATATATATTAAATTGATATTTTTGTTTGGAATAAACATTTTTTTTTCCAGTAAATAATTAAATTAAATTAAAATAATAATTGTTTATAAAAGCGACACATTTTTAATCAATAAAACTGAATGTTAATTAAATAAATGTTTTTTAAAATTAAACAAAAAAAAATTTTAATTAAAAATTATAAACAATCCAACCCAATGTGTTCACTTCATACATTTATATAAGCAACGTGTGTATTTAAAAATAAAGACAAAAAAATATTAAATATTTTTAAATAACAAATAAATGGAATAAAAAATTGTATTTAATGAGCAGAAAATTTAAGAGAAAACAAAACAAACAAAATAAAAAAAATAATAATAATTTGCACACAAAAAAGACAAAGTGAATAAAAAAAAAAATATAAGAAAAAAAAACATTTTTTATTATTATTTAACTGATGTATTAAATAAAAAATAATTAATTAATTAAAAAAAGAAAGAAAAAAAATTTATAGAAAATTAATAAAAATTTGTTTAGATAAAAAAAATGTGTGTTTCATTGCTGTGGTATTTTGTGTTTTTTTTATTTATTTTTTGTAGGCGAAGCCTTTGTTTGTCCTTTAGCGTTATCTTAACAGTGGATTAATCTCTGGGGTTTAATAATTATTCAACAGAAGCTGGAATAAACATAAGACATAATAATAATTTAACTTCTATAAAACCGATTGCATCAAAAGTTCCTAAAAAAAAAATTTGTTAAAAAAATCTACACAAAAAAGAAGAAGAACCAGTAGCCACCGTTAAATCCTGCACAATGCAACGATAAACTGTTCAAAAACAATTAAAATCGGCTTTTTAGAAGTTTTTTTTATTGTAATTTTAGAAAACAAAAATAAATAAATAAAAATTCTGATGTAAATACAAATTTAGATTTAATTCGCATTTTCTATGAAGTGTTTTAAGTATCACAATACAACAGTGAAACAAAACTTTATTGCTTTAAACGTTAAATGCTTTATTTGGGTTCAATCAGTTAACTTTTTTTTTTTTTTTTTATTTTTATTTAATAAAAACAATAAATGCAATCAACGCGGTAATAAAACACGAAAAAAAAAACATTTAAATAAATTCGTAATAAAACAACAAGAGCAAATTTCAGCGAAAAAAAAAAAATAATAAACAAGAAAAAATGTTAAATAAATATGCAATAGCAATACAACACCCAGTACAATTGGTAATCAATAAATCAATAAATAAATTGAAAATAAAATTTAAAACAAAAATATTTTGTTAAGTCACGCGAATCCACTCAAAATAGAATTAAAAAAAAAAAAAATATATATTTTTCTTGTCTCAATCAAACGGTTCCTCTTCAATAATTTTTTTTTTTTCTATAAATTTTAATTAGTGGTCGTAGAAGTAGCATAACAACATTTTTGTATTGTTTATTTTTTGTTATAATTTTCTATATTATTATAGCAGCTGTATGTCTCCAGAGAATAAACATTCTGTTCTCCACCCACACACAAATCAATAATAACTAATTGCCAAATGCAACTACATAAAAAAAAAAAAACAAAGAAAAGAAAATTTAATTGCCTTGCTTTGTATTATATTATATTAATTAATTAATTAGTTTTTCACGTAATTATATTTGTTTAATGAATAAAATTACGAAACAAAGTGCTTTTTTTTAATTCATATGCTTTAATGCTAAATTAACAAACTTATTAAAAAAAGCTTTAATTAAAAGAAATGTGGCACAAAAAAAATGCATTTGAATTATTGCGATTTAATTATTTAATTTTTTTTTTTTTGCCTTGTTTCACAGGTGAAAAAATTGTGGAAAAAAGTCACGGATGGCCTACCCTACAAAAGCTAATACACTTAAAATATCTGCACTCTACTGTTTACCACACATAAATGCTTCTAAAATCAACAAAGCTAGCAAAAATTTTTTTTTTATTAATAAAGAAAGGTAAAAACATCGCAAGCACACAGACAATATTGTAAAAAATCGCGTGTATACCGGTCGTTATAAAAAAATAGTTTAGCTAACGCAACGTGGAATAATAACAGGCGCGTCTGTTGTAACAAACGACACATAAACACAGGTAAAACATAACAAAAATTCATTTTGATTATGTTTTGTGAAAGAAATTGATGAATCAACAATTACTATAAATGCGTTAAGTACGATGACGTAATTATGAATCAGCTAGCAAAGGCGCGTTTATTAACGCTGTGTTTGTGTTTCTTTTACAATTTTTTTTTTCTTATTTATAATTAAAGTTTGTGCTGCGGATATTAAGTGAGTGCAACGTGTTGTTTGCGGCGGTGACCCATCCATCAGTTGGCGCACAGCTATAGAAGCAAACATAACACCAAATACATACACTCAACATTCAATAATAATAATAAAAAATAAAAAACAAACACAAAAAAAAAAAAAAAAACGCGTCTTTGATTATTTCTTCACTATTCCAGCTGTACACATTTCGTTGTGTTTTTTTCTTTTTTATTTCTCCGTTTTTAACTGTATTCGTTATTGGTCTTTAAAGTTTTATTTTGTTTATTATTCAATTCACAAAAACAGAGAAAAATTAACTAAACGAAATAAAGTCAGTCAGTTCCAGTTTTTTGTGCAGTCAAAAACATAGAAAGCCGCGGAATTTCAAACTTGATTTTTTTTTTATTGGACAGAGAAAAAGAAAAACAAAATTTTCAATTTTATTTTTTTATTTTTTTTGTATAATAATAATTTTCTGTTAATTAATTAAGAAAATATTTTTTTTTATTATTTTTTTTTTTTTTTATTTATTTTCTATACAAGTAATTATTGATGTTTGATTGATTTTGTGTTTTTTTTTTTAAGGAGAAATTTTTGGTTATCAGTGGTTGTCAGTTTTAATAGTGTGGCGGGGGTTTAGTGTCAAAAAAAAATTAAATATTTTATTTTTTTTTAATCGTGAATAATTAATTAATAAAATAAATAAAAAATTTTGAAAGAGGCCACAGAGTCATAGAACCGTATCGTGTTGAAATTCTTCAGCAGACAGAAATAAGTTCGGAAAATCGTCCTCAAAACAGTGAGACACACCACGCAACGACAACGAAATTTATTATTAAAACAAAGAAAAAAGAAGAAGAAAAAAAATTCTTTAATAAATATTTCACGTGTGACAACAACATATTGCCGGGTTTTCCGGTTTGTGTTTTTTCTTTATTTTTCCTTCTTTATTATTATTATTATTATTTATGGTGTGCACTTGTGAATGTTTCATTGTGACGCGCGTCGTATTATCGCGTTTTACAATTTTTCTTTTTTAAATAAATTATTTATCACATTAAAAAAGAAATGAAAAAATAAAATAAAAACAAAACGAGAAATTTCATGCATTTTTGATAAGCTTTTAAAGCGGTTATAACGGTTTTTGATTAATATTTTTTTTTAAATTTATTTTCAGTTTTAATAAAGAATAAAAATAAAAAAAATTGTTTCTCTTCATCTTTCTGTTCAATTTAATTTTGGTGAAATCTTTGCGCTGAAGATAAAATAAAAACAAAAAAAAAATCTTAACTGGTTTGAATGTTAAACAAAAAATTTGTAAATTTTGTGTGAAAAAAATTTTTGGTGAATTTTTTTTTTTCTTTTTTGTGTATGCGGTAGAAAAAAATTTTACAAAAATTTGTTTCGCCTGTGTATTTTTTAAGAAAATAAAACGAAAATTGTTAAAACGTCGAAAAGTACGTGATAAAAAAGAACAAAATATGGCAACACAAGGTACAACGTCAAGGCTTGCACAAATGCAGGTGAGTTTTCTGCTACTTATATTATTTAATCATTAATTACGTATTGATTAGGTCATTATCGTAAATAAATTGAAAGTTTTTATTCGTTTGTATGTAAGAAATAGAAATACATTTCGTTTGTTATAATGATTCATATCTGATTGCGTTTAATTCTGTTGCTTATTTACCTTTTTATTAAAATTGTTTAATATAATAATGAAAAATTATGAATTTTGCTCAGAACAGCACTTGGAAATTTCTTTATTTCTGATTTTTTTTCCATTAAAAATTAAAGTTCCAGATGTTTAGAAAATTGTTTTCTTTTAGAATAAAATTGAATCAACTGATATACGTTGAATAACAAGTGAAAAAAACAGCTGGTAGAAACAGGTAGAAAACACTGTAACTAGCTAGCTAGCTAGCTATATATAGAAAAAATAATTTCTTTCTTTAGGTCATTCTCTATCAATTATCGATTTTATAAAATAAATTTTTATTTAAATGAATTTTGTATAAAAAATTACAACAGAAGTAAAAAGTGTTATCAACATAATCGTAATTTGTTTATGTAAATAAGATAAAATTTATTTGTATTTTCATTTCTTTTGATTGATTTGTGTCGTCGTAAATTTCAGAATAAATTTATGACATTTCAAGCTAAATTCCTTGTTTTTTTTTTTTTTTTTTTGTATAATTTATTATAACAATGCAAAATAATAATTATTTCGTTAAATATTGTTTCTCTCAATGTCAGATAATTTTCTATAATAAAACTGGAAAATAATACGAATTTAATGTGATTAGTAACCGAGACGAAGTAATTTATTTTTAAAATAATAATAATAATCCGTATTATTGTTATTTATTTGTTTCTTATTATTATTATCAATTATTACGTTTTAAAAAAAAAATGCCTTTAAGTAGAAATAAATGAAGAGAATTATCAAGCGAATAAGTGTAACGTTTTTGTGTTTTGTTTATGTTGCGTTGGTAGTACCAGAATTTTAAACCAGAAGAAAAATATTTAAATAAATAAATAAAACACTTTACATGTACAAGGTGATGGTTGTATCTCAGAAGATTCTCTTTAGGTAAAATCAGTAAACACAAATTTGTTTTACAATAAAAACTAACGCAGCGTGCAGCAATACAGTACATTGCACGGTACAAGCAAAAATAACGCACCGCAACACATATAAACAATTTTTTTTTTTTGTTTGTATTATTATACCTCGTACAATAAAAAGCATACATATTTGGCGACAAAAGCACAAAAAAATTATAAACAAACACCACCAACAACAATAACAGCGAAAAAAAGTAAAAAAATTATTGAAAAACATGAAACTTCCAAATTAGGGTTAGTGTGTTGGCGGACGAGTTAATAAGCAAAAATTGTGTGTTATTAACCAAACAGCAAGCAAACAGAAGAAGAAGAAAAGGAAAAAAAAAAAAAGAAAAACCTTAAAAAACGCAACCAAACCAGTCAAGTGACCATAATATTAGCTACATTGACCGTTTTGTTTATGTGTCGCGTTTTTTAGGGGGATTAATAAAGTAAAAATAGAAAAAAAAAATTGTTTTGTTATTTTTGCTTTCATAAAAATGATTTAAGGGCGACAATTTTTCTTTATTAAAATTTACACCCTTGTTTATTTGTTTGTTTGTATTTTATATTTATATTTTTTATTATTAGGTCAAGTTTGTTGGTCTGTTTTTAATTTATTTATTTTATTACGCGTTGACACAATTGCAATTTAATTAAGAAACGATACGATGAGGAATTTTTTCTTTTTTTTTGTTTTTTTAACGTTTTTAATAGTAGAAGCAGTAATAATAGCGAACGAATGATGTAATTATTGTGGTGCTTTAATCTTTAAATTTATTTAATTTGGTTAGTGGGTGCTTCTTTTGTGTTTTTTTTTCTTTTTTTTCTTTTTGTTTTACATTTTACCTTGAAATTTAATATGGGAATAAATTATTTTAAATAAGGAAATAAGATTTTTCTGTAACCTTTTCTTAACTTCTTATAGGCTGAGTGTACTGAATAATATTTCTCGTAGTTTATATTAATTAAATTAAGCGATTAATTAAATTTAATGCAATGCAAATATATAAAATGACGGTAATAATATTTAAATCGCCCACTAAATTAAATTTCGTTTATGAAGGTGGTGGTTTTGCAAAATAAATTTAAATTTTGTAATGTGCAAATTTTTTTTATTTGCATTATTGCAAAATAATTATTTCATGTAGGAATGGAATAATATTTGAAGGTAATATTTGGATTTCTTGTAGTATTTACAGATTAATAGGTAGGCAATGTAAAAAAAAAAAAAATTAATTAGTTAAACTGCGTATTAAGTGCTAAAGGCCGGTTCAAAAATTTCAAGAGTACCTGAGTACTGTACTGTACATTTATTGTCTTTTTAAAGCTTTTCTATAATTTTTTATTATTTTGTTTAATGAAAGTAAATTTTTATTGAATATCATTGTGCTTCTACCCACACATGCGAATGATTCATCAACTTTTTATTTAATTTTAAATCGAATTTACTTTTTGATTATTAATTAAAGTAACTGAACAGATTTTTATTTATATTCATTGTTATTAGTACATACATTTGGTTGTATTAAATATTGGAATAAAAAAAAAAAAAAAAAAAAAAAAGAAAAAAACATGTTTTCACGTAATAAAATAAATAAAATTATTAATCGCAAAAACCATATTTGGGTTTCTTTATAGAAAATTATTTTACTGTTTGTGTTTAATTAATTATTATTGCTCTGGCGAGTTTACAGGGTAGACAATTCAGTTTTCGTTTTTATTCTTGCTCTAGTCTTGCATTAGTCCTGAGAACCATATTCTCGCTTTCAAAAATCCAATTTATTTTTCTTTCTTGATATTAATTTCAATCTAATTAATAAATTTATTTTTCTGATTCAGCTTTAATGCAAGGTTACTTGTGCTTTAGTTATTTTCTACCTCAATGCCTAATTATTCTTATTTAATTCTAACCTAGGTTTATAAAAATTTATTATAACACCAAGAGCAACGAACAAAGTATAATGTTTTATGCAAATATTGTTTATTTATTATTGGTCTCAAGTTCTTTTTCAAAACATTACAGCAGCATTGCTGCTTGATGTTGGTAATTTTTTTTTTTATTATTCATACTCATCCCAACGTTTGTTGTATAAATTTTCTTTCTTTATCTTTATGAATAATTATTGGCTGAACCTAATCATATGTATGATCTTGAAATGAACTCTTCTGTTACTATGATTATTATTCTCTTGGAAATAAGCTTTTTGCAACATTAGTAGCATAACTTTTCTCGATGTTTATTTTATATTTATTCATGAATTTATTTATTTTTAAAGGGAAGTTATTGTGAACCTTAACAGTGGTGGTTTTCCAAACAGTATTTAGTTTATTATCTTTATATTAAAGAAGACTCAAAATGTTGACTACAGAATAACCGATGGTAATTACATAATCCGTCACTGTATCAACTATCAAAAGGTAAAAACGTTTTACTCTAATAATTATTTACCATAATATGGTAAGTAAGGAACACTTTTTACTGATAAAAATCGTATAAATATCAGCAAATGTGTCTGTTGTTTTTTTTTTTCTAAACATCTAATCATATCATAAATTAATTCAATTTCATTCAAGAATTTTTTTTTTTAATTCTAAGGAAAGCACGCACAAATTATGTATTAAAGGAAATTGAATGAATTTTTATTTTTTTATTATTCTAGTTAATTATCATATCGTATTCTCAAGAAAAAACTAACCTTGATTCACATTAATATTTATTCTTTTCGATAAACATAATTGTGTTTACCTTGCATAGATCTTCCTACTGTGACTATTCTTGAATTGTTTATGCTTGGATTGTTTCTCTCTGTATTTTAAAGACTGGCAATACAAATTTTGCACACCGATGATAATCTACTAGACCAGATTATTAACACTTGAAAACCAAAGTAATGCCAATAGTATTTTCTGTAGACCACAACTTAATCCTACTTTAAACCACAGAACAAATATTTTATTACAAACCACAAACACTCGCGTAAATCAGGGTATAGTTGTTGTGCATTGAATTTTTTCTTTTTTTTTTTTTTATGCAAATTTCAAGTTCATCGGTTTTTATTTACTTCGCTTATTCTTTTCTCAATATTTGCTTGATTAATAAGGTAATTTTACTATTTTTAGAAATTATTTTATTTTTATTTTATTTTCTTTATAGCTAAATTGTATTTAAATGGGAAACAAAATAAAGCTTGATGATTATAGTATTCAACAGTTTTTATCCGTTTTTGTTTGTCCCTGACCAATATATTTTTATTTTTTTTTGTAAGTTAATTAAACGAATAAATCAAAGAAATTAAGGATTAATAAATTTTATTACATAATTATAATCGTCGTAATGTCCTAACGTTTACCATTTTAACAATTACTCTCCTCCTTAAACAAGGTAATAAAGTAGTTTTCAGTTAATTCTTTAATCATTAAAATAAATTTACACAAATTATTAAAGGTCTCCGTTTGGTTGGTTAGGTGGCTTGTAATGAAACCCACAAATTAAATTTAATAGAATAAATACGGATAAAGTAACTATGTGGCCTTATATGACTTGCCTTAAAGTAAATAAATTTTTGTTTTATTTATCCGGTAAATTATTATTTGTGTTTGTTATTTTCATTAGTCATCTGTGATCGTTTATGACAAATTATTATTACTTATTGACTGTCAAGTTGTAACATAACTAAATGCAAGTTATTTCTCTATTTACGATAAGAGAATTTAACTCAAGAAGAATAAATCCGTTTCGTTGATGCTAAATAAATTAACTCTGTTTAACCGCTAATTACTTAGCTACACAAAGCGAACTAATTAATTTCTTACCACGCAGACTAATTTAGTATGTTTTTTTATTTTTCTTTCATATTTGCATTAATTTTTTTTTTTCTTCATTAGCTCATGACACTGACCTCTGCGAGTTATTAAAAAAAATTTTTTTTTCTTCTTTACTCGCATGACATCATCACAGACATGAACATATAAAGCAAAAATAAAATTATTTTTATTTTGTGAAACATAAAATATGGTTTACATCTGCTGTAAATGTAGATTTTTTTTTTGTTTTTTTTTGTTTTTAATTTTGGTTTTCTGTTTGAACAACAAAGTAAAAAAAAAAAATGAAAAAAGTGCCTAAAATGAATGAATGTGACAGAAAACACAAAACACAATCATTTGGTTGTCGTTTATTATGCGTTCTTATATGCAGAAAACAACGACTGAAATTTTGTTATTCTTTTTATTTTTTTGTGTGAAATGTTTATGACTTTGGGAAGTAAATTTATAAAGAAATAGAATATGAATAACAAGTGAGTAGGATGTTGATAACGATACAAAAATAAAAGTCTGTCTGTCTGTGTTATCTCGTTTTTTTTTTTTTTTTTTGGTTTCTTTTCTATTATATTCGCGTGTAAATAAGTTTTATTTAATTTCCTTAATGGATTTGTGGGCTATTATTGTTTTTTTTTTATAAATTCATTAATAAAAAAAAAAAAAATTAATTACATTACATTAACGACGATATTACTTGACAATGAGATTTTTAGATTAATGATTTTTGAAAATTCATACAGAAATTAATTTTTTTATTCGAAAAATCTCAAGAAAAAATACGATTCCAGGACCAGGAAAAAATTTTGTTCAAAAGTTATGGCCAATTGAATGCCATAGCATGGTTTTGAATGTACTATTAATTGTCTTTTAGTTATAACTCGATTAAAATGCTTCCTAGAACTAAGATCCTTGGTGTTTTGTATTCAAAATAAATAAATGAGACGCCCTGTGTGTTGTAAAATGTTCTTTTGATTAAATAAATTTTGACAAATTACCCATTTTCTTTATCAATCTTTAGTATTTTAATTAATTATTTCGTTAACTCTGATATTTTGTACGAATCAAATAATGTGATAAATATATATAAATTTGTGACCCAAATGAATAAAATCATAATCGCGATTGCCTTTCTAATTATAATCGTTTATTAAATTTAAGATAAATATCACGCATCGCTTTTTTAGGGTATCATCTTTAAACAGAACCTTAAATGTCCATTTTGATAATCATTTAGCATATAAAAAACGATTAAAAATAATTAATTTTTATGTAAATTATAAATGCTGGAAAAATAAATGTAAATCGTTCTGTTAAAACCGTAGGAAAATGATAATTTTCTGTATGGATGACAAAACGACATTACGATAAGAAAAAGTAACTTTTAATGTCTTTCATTAATAAAAATTAATATTTAATTACATAAAATATGATCTTAATAATTATTATTTAATTAGAAATGTTTGTTGATAAAATTAAATTAAAATTTCTTTTGCTCTTTTTGTTGTGTCTGTGTATATATATAAATGGGTGCTTTAAAGTTGTTTTAGTTACATAAATACATTTTATTTACCATGTTGAATTTTGTAACGTTGTGTTGATGGGTTTCCTGATGAATATTCGTTATGTTAAATATTTATTTTACCCTAAATTGCTTTGGAAACTTTATTATTGTGAATTGTTCATAAACACTGAATTTTATTTCATTCATCACACGAAAAATTTGATTTTTATACCAGCAACCAGTAACACAACAGTATCTAAAGCATAATTTATAATAATCAAAAAAAAAATCGTTGTATATGCGATATTATTCAATAAATAATAGATGAAGTAACTTTAATCAGCCACTTACAAGGCATACAAAATGCAATGCAAAAAAAAAAATAAAAATATTTTTTAAATTTATTTCAACAAGGCGATGTTTACCAAATAAAAATTCATTTCTTTGTTTCTTTTTTTAATAAAAATTTTGTTTCCTCTTTTATTTACTTATTTATGTCCGATGGTATGCTTTGTTTTATTCATTTTTATGTTATTAACAACCACCCACGCATTTTTTCGCTTACAATGGCGTCATCATTGTCACCTTTTTTTTGCTTTTTTCTTATATATAGTTTACTGTGTCTTTCTCCCTATATTTGTGCTATAATAAAGATGATGGTAAACGAATTCTGTTATTTGTTCTGCTGCCCTACTAAAGAAAACTTCTTTAAAAAGTTAAAAATAAAAATAAAACAATTTAGAAGCGGGGAATGGTGTTAATGCAAATACTACCCCCCAAACAATATAAACTTTGTGTGTAATTTGTTTTCCATTGTTATTTGAAAAAAAAAGAAAATTTTTTCATTGATTATTTGTTTCGTTTATATTTAAGCTAACATAAAAGCTTGTAAATAGTATGTTAGTGTAAGCAATAGAAATTCAATTGAGTCATCTCATACTCTGTGTATCCCCACAGGTAACTTCGTTTGAACTAAACAAAGTAAAATAGAATTTAAAAAAAAAAAAAAACAAAACAAAATTTTGTTTTCCCGTCAAGAAAATGGATAAAGTAAACAAGGCGATGGTAAGGGATGGAATTGTATAACAAAAAAAAAATCATTCTACTTCTGCTGTTTATTCCTTTACAATAAAACTTTTTTATTAAGAAAATCCAATGTATTTTTCGGTAAGTTAAGTCATGGCGTGCATACTATACTAGTTGAGACTTTTATTTCTATTTGAAGTTGATGATGTATCCATCCATTGCCAAAGCTCTTTTATTTCTATTTATTTTTGTTTTTGTTTTGTATTATTATTATCGGGTCGTTGCATACACACAACAATATTACATGGCTTGTTGTTATTTTTATTATTATTATTTAGTTGTCAATGGATCTGAGAATATTTTACCCTAAATAGGCATTCAACCAGTATATTAGCTTTGTTTCTGTATAAGGAAAATGAGAATTTTTATAGCAAATAATTTACACTATGAAGCTGCTGCTACACACACTATTCATATCCTTGTAATAATATTCGTTTGTGTTTGAGAAAAGTTATGGATGCCATAAAATAGCGTAAAAAAATGTGTTGTCAAGCTGCTGTTATTATGCTTATAGAGCATGACTTACATGGTTTTTTGTTTAAATTTTATTTTTTACAAGTTACTTGTGTTATATGGAAAGTGTTACTTAAGAAACAAGTAAAGTGAAAGTACACGAAGCTTTGTAAAGTAACGAAAAGCAATATTAACCAAAGTTATAGTCGCAGCAAAAATTTGAAAAATCTTTTTTAATTTTCCACAGTCACAGGTGACTGATTTAAAATTACATGAAATGTCGCAAAATTTCTATAAAGATGGGAAAAAATAATAAAGCAAAGTAAATAACGGAGAGTAGTCGTAGTAACATCACCAAAATGTATAAAAAAAAAATTCTTTCATAAACAACAAGATGAAGTAATAAAAACATAAAAATTTATAGAGAATGCAAATTATTCTTATCTATGCTTTGCTGCTACTAGTGAAATAAAGGTAACTCTGAAAATGGACATCCTTTATACCTTTTTAATATTACTTTACGAGTTTACCATGTTGTCGTTGTCATTTATTTGTTAAACGTAAATATTTAAAGGTTTTATGATTTGTTGTCGGTAGAACAAGAAAACGTACTTTGAGGACAAGTAAATAGGCACGACTTCAAGTTCGTAGTTACGTAGACAATCTCCTATCAGAAAAATTCAATCAAATCAATTCTCTTCACTAACTTGGTTGATTTATTTTTTTCTGGCACTCAAAAGTATTTTACATAATTAATAAATTTACCTTTTGTTGGTATTAAAAAAAATTTTTTTTTTTTATTAACATAAACCAAAGTGTTATTAAGGTAAAAAAAAATAAAAAAAATACGGAATAAAGACAAAAATAGAAATTTTATTTTCAGAGAGATTTTTCATTTCGCCTTCTTTCCATCTATATTTTTACTTCTCATTTATAATTTGTGTAATATCACTCTTAATACCATTGTGTATTGTGGATAGAGATCGCCCACAATCAATTTACATAGATTTGTTGTTGTTATGCTTTTGGTTTGTTTTTTTTTTTTTTTTGGAGGAAATTTGTTTGTTCTCTTAGTGATTTAATATTTTTTTCGTTTTATATACTAAAATAACTTGTGATGTTCTGTCTTCATGCTTAATGATTGACGATCGTTATTTTTTGTCGTTGTTATTAATAATCTTTTTTATTCGTGTTTAAAAAAAAAAAAAAAGATTTCTATATAAATAGAAAATTTTTATACTTCCTTGTTTTATAAAAAAAATAAAATAAAATAAATTAATTAATCTATGCGATTTGTAAAGTGTTTGAAATAAGAGACAATGGTTTAAAGAAATGTTTGTAAAATTAAAAGAATGGGAAATGATACCTTGGTAGTCCATCTACTATTCTTTATCGTATTCGGAGCTCATTAAAACTTAACTACTTAAGTCGATAAACGATCTCTACGCATTATTCGTCGTATAACAAAAATAAAAAATAAATAAAGAGACCATCGGTTACCTTATTAAATTAAGTAAACCAGGGGAACAAAAATAATTTTCTTAAATTTATTGATGCAAACATTCCTTTCATTTTTTTTTTTTTTTTTTGTTAATTTAATCGATAATAACAATAGAAAATTGGTTGATAGGAAGTAAAAAAAAAAAGCAAAAAAAGGAGAGAAGACCAAAATTGTTGTTCATTTTTATTTCAAAAAAAAAAAAAGAAAAAAGAAAAAATGTATCGTAAAAAGGGTCGCTTTTTTTTGTGATATATTATCAAGAGTAGGATAGGCTTGATCTTTACCTTTTTCTTTATTATTTCGAGAGAGTGAAAAAAAAAAATTAATTTACAGGAAAAAAGCTTCGTTTTTACCTTTGTTGGATATTTTTTTTTCCTTTTTATTTTTATATAATACTTATGAGTGTGAGATGTTTGTTTGTGGGGGATAAAAATTAAGAGTACGGTCCTTTAAAATAGATAAATATCGATAAAATTGTTATAATTTATTATTTGTGTGTGTGTGCTCAATAGAAATTTTAATGAAAAATTATTATGTTGTTCTTTCTTGACGATTTTCAAAGTATAAAACACTTAACAAAACCAGAACTACTGTAGCAATTTAGGTTTTAAACGTTTTCGTGTACATGTTTTGTTATATTGATTAAAACTGCTTACCAGATAAACGTTAAAAACTTTATTACAAAAAAAAAAAAATATTTTTAACAAATTTTCATTAAGTAATGACCGTTTTGAGTAATGTGCGGTTTTTGTTATGATCATTATGGTTATTACGGAAAATAGTATTAAACAAATTGTTTCCAAGTGTAGAAAAGAAATTATTTTATTAATAGTTAAAGTGAGTTTCTTGTTTCTCTTTACTTCTGTCAATTATTACATAATGGATTTTTAATTAAGTTTGTATAAAGGATTTTATTAGAAAATAACAATTTAAATTGCTTTTAAACTGTTACTTTGGTTATCAAAGTTTTAGTTTATTTGGTTAAAGAAATTACTTTAAACAATTAAATTTTATCATAAAAATGTGTCGTGATTATACGTTGAAGAGACAAAAATTATCAAAGAATCATCTCACATAAATAAACTAAAAGACGAAAAAAAAAAAAAAAACATATTTTTGTGAAGTGGTTTGCATACACTTTAACTATCACAAAAGAGAATAAAAATCATTTTTCATTCACGATATTTTAGTTTTATTTTATGCTTTTTGTTATTATTATTATTATGGTAAAAAAAAATTTTTTTTTTCCATTACTTTTTACGTTTATGTGTCGTACACTCAATTTCCTGATGATAATTTTATTATGCTTTCTCTGTGTGTGTTTGTTGTAGTTCATAAAATATTTTATGAAGAAAATTTTTTGCTTTATTTGTTTTCTTCAATTAACAGAAAAATAAAAAGAATTTTTTGTCATTCATGCTTCAATGGGCGTTGTAATACCGGGATGAATTTCTGTTAAAGTTTTAACGTTTTTCTTTTTTTGTTACATCTTTGGTGATAACTACTCGTCAATACTAGTGAATATTATTAAATAATTATTCATAAAATCAAAATAAAAAGTTTAGCCGTTAGAAATATAACAGAAGTGTGTATGATAAACAAAAAAAAAAAAAAATTTCAGGAATGTGATGCTATTCACAAATTTCGCTATTTGGCACAATTAAAGTTTATTTTCGCTTCTGATAATTCAATAAAAAAAAAAAATAAAAATTTTTGTTTTTATCTTTTCTACAAAACGACGACTAAAAAAAACAAAACTTTGATCATAAAAAGTAATTTGAATCTGTGTCACCTATAAAGTTATGATAAAAGCACCCGACCTACATACATTCACCATCCACCACCACCACCATCATCACAGCATTCGCATTCCAAAAAATTTATTTCTATCATTAAATTAAAATTATTTGAATAAATGTTTTGTTGTGTGTTGTTACTTGGATAAAACCACAACTTTTATCATTTATTGGATATTAATTGCTGTTAATATAATTAATGGGAAAAAGGTTTTTTTTTTATTATTATTGTTATTACTTTTCGCATAAAGATTACAAAGAAAGAACAACAAAAAAAAATGCCACAGTGGCGTCTGTTGGTATTTTGCATATAAAAATAAAAACATAAAAATAATTTAAGGGTCTGAAAGTTTTTCTTTTTTTGTATCTTCTATAAAACGTGCCTATGTTTTGCATACATACACCAAAAAAAAGCTCAAAAATTTATTTGTTTAATACATGTTTTAGCTTTTTTTTGCTCTTGTTCTTGCTGCTTATTTATGTTACTGTTGCTTGTGCTGTTTTAACTGCTGTTACTGGTTGTGTTTTTGTCTTATAATTTTCGAGTTACGGGCATTCTAACATCTGGATTTTTATTTTTGAAAATTTAGAAAGTTTGCGTGATCATAACCGGGCAAACCCATAGAACAAGGTTGATTTCTGACATCCTAAAGAGTATGCCTGCAAAGTTTCAGTTCATTTTGAATTTTTTTTTTTTTCAACGAAATTCTGAAAAAAATGCATACAAACCATCAGCTTTTTTTTCAATTTTCAGCGAGAAAAAAAATTAATTCAAAATGAGCTGAAACTTTGCAGGAATAATGTTTGCGACATTAGAAATCGCTTTTGTTCTACGTGTTTGGACGAAAAAAAATTTATTTTTTGTATTTTTGTTAAAATTGAAACATTGTAATTTTAAACGATATTATCTAAAAGAATTTTTCTATTTTCGTTACTTTCACCATTGTATTTGCTATGTTTGTTAAAAGCAAAAAGAAAAAAAATTATTTATCAATGAAAATTGAACGATAAATGATGTTCGTTCGTTGGTATCGTTTACGTTCTTTGTACTGATGGTCGATTTTATTTTATTATTAGATTAAATTGTGATAATCAAAAATAAATAGCCAATAAATTTACTTGTTCAACATACACAAACACACAAAACAAACAAAACAAAAAAAAAACTGTATTGAATTAAGGGAGTAAAAATTTTGTGGTAAGAATTTTTCGTTTTTTTTTTTTATTATTATTATTATTAATAATAATAAAAATGTAAAATGATGATGGCTGAAATTGATTTTTCATAGTAAAAAAAATAAAATAAAAAAATGCAATAAAAGCATAAAAATTTATTAAGTCGTCTATAAGCCCCGAAATATCTCCATTTCCACAAATTTCCACATTTTAAAGACGTAAGATGCGTTTGCTTTTAGTTTCAATTTGAATTAAGATTTTTCTTTATTTTATTATTTGATTTAGTTCTTTACTGCTGCAAAAGTTTTTATTACTTTGGCCGTATCGTCAGACGGTTTTTTGTATTAATTTTTTTTTTTTTTGCTAGTTTGTTATTAATTTTCAAAAGTTTAAAAACGCGCGACACACTATAGCTGTTTTTTTTTTAATTTAAAATCATTTTTTCCTACTTGTTACTAATTTACTGAAATTTCTTAATTTTTTTTATTATCTCTTTTGATTTATATTTAATTTTGTGCTATGATTTTTGTATTTTATGATAATAAAGTTTTAACGCTTGTACACTATATGACTTTAAGGCTTAAAAGCTTTTTTTTTTGGGTACTTATATTACAGCACAAAAATCTAATAATAAAAATATAAAAATTTATTATGATAATAAAATTACAAGCGATAATCCGTATTTTATAAAAATTAAACAATTAATTTTTGGAGCTTTTATGCTATAATAACAACAAAAATAAATTTAAACATCGTAGCATAGAATGGTAAATAAATAATATTTTTAATATTTCAATGCAAACGATATTAAACAACAGAAAATATTTTATTTAATAAAATATGCAGAGCTACAACCTGCCTTAATATAGAAAAACATAATAAAAGCACAAAAACTAACTAAAAACTTTTTTTTTAATATGTAACAATCCTTATGTAATGTGTGTCTAAAAAAGCACAAAAATTAAATAAATTTTTGAATATTCTTGTTGTGTTTTGGTGTTTCATTGTTGATGGTGTAATGTTACGCTGGTACCAGAATTGTTTTCCCACAATAACCACAAGTTTACACTGCATGTACACCTTTTATGTTATACGTTACAAGAATGTTTAAATGTTTTATTTTAAAATATCTTCTGTCTTGTTTTGTTGTTATGTTACCATGTAATCAAAGTCATTATTGACAAACGTTGCATGTTTGCGTGTCCATATCACTCGGGGTTTTTTTTTTTTATTCTACAAACATTACTACAGAGAAAGATATAGAACGAAATTATTTAATAAACCAGTAAGGGATTTTTGTGTTTTTCAATTAATAATTTTACTTAGATGTGCCAAAATTTAAATGTGTGTTTTCAAAGTAATTTTCAACATTTTTGTTCTATCCTAAAACAATTTGTGTAATAATAATTAAAGGAAATACGAATCCAGTCCTCCCGATTGTTTAAATTAATTTATTTATTTATTTATAGTTTTAGTAGGAAAATTTAATTATATTTAGTGTGTTGGTGGGTAATAGTCGCTTTTAAAATCCAAACTCATTATTGTTTTATTTTTATTAATAATAATAATAATAATGACGATGATGATAGGCCATGCCCATTTCATATTATTCTTCTGCTTTGGTTTTTTCATTTTTTAAACAAATTTTATTAATAATAATTATTATTAAATGATATCAAAATATACATACACACACATAACAATGATTATTTTTTAACAACCTTAACTATTTTTGTTATCCCTTTTTTTTATTATTTTATTTTGTATTTTACTATAAAACATATTTTATATACACATACACAGGTAGGTTAGTGATAGCTAGCTAGCTTTTTACAAACAAAAAATAAATGTAAATAGAAAAGGTAAACATTAGGGTCGTCTCGGTTGGTTACGATTATCAATATAGGTTTAATGTCCTGTAGGTAGAATGTTTTACACATTTTCTTTGCTTATGGTTGATGCGAAATTTTAAGTTTTTCTTTTCATTTTTTTTGTTGTTGTAATAAAAACAAAAATCGAAATGATAACAAAAAAAGAAAATTTTCAAAACTATTTTTATGATATTTTGCTAGAAAAATGTTTTCTTGCTGTTTTTGGTTCATTGGTTAATTTTTTCTTCATAATCAAATAACACAAATCATTCAAAAAAATCGATAAAAAATTAAATTATTAATATTTTTTTATTTGCTATTTTATTTGTACCTCTCAGATTCAGTTGTTCAGTGTAAAAGACGAAAAAACTTAATAATTTTTAATTTTTTAATGATTTTCTAATAAACGCGATTAAGCACCTCAAAAGTTTCTGTTCATTCTGAATTCATTTATTTTTTCAGTAAAAATCGAAAAATTTCCTGATATGTATTTTTAATAAAAAAGAAAAATTTATTTTGCTGAAATTTGGTGAAAAGTTTAGTACTGTGTTGTCCCCTAATATGCTGTTGAATTATTTCAGCTCTAAAAAATTTTAATCAAGAGATATTCTTAGTTCAACTGATAAATATTTATTATTATTTATTATTAGAATTATTTTTTGCAATAACTCAACTCATGAACAATTAATTTCAATTATGGCATAATATTAATTAGCGAGTTGTTTTTTTCACTTAATTAATTTTTATATAAATAGAATTCTATGATTTAAATAATGAATAACTAATCCTGTGCTTTTTAAGTGGTTTATTGTTTTCCATTTATTAAAATTTTCTATAAATTCTAATCACTCAATGAATTTCTAAGCATCTAGAAAAAATAAAATCGCTATTTCAAGATATATAATTAAATTTATTATTTTTGTTTATTTCAAGTGTGTTTGTGGATGGATATACATGTGCACATGCATGCTTATAATTAATTATCTATTGTTGTATAATTTTTATTTTTTTAATTGAATTCTTATTGATTTATTTATTAATCAAAGACTAATATGCGTTTCGTAACGAAGAATATATCTTACTCTCTAAGTAAGTCCTTGTGTATTTAAGTAGGTAGTATCGTAAAGTAATTTTTGACTTTAAGCATCTTAATTACACTCTAAACTCAACATAAATATCAATAAATTATTTAATATTATGTTTACCAATCAATACATTTTGAATGAACATTTTTTTTTTTAAATCAATTTAATTGAAGTTTGAAACAGATTTCATCTTGAGAAAAAAAAAATAATTAGAATAAACAGCAGCAACATCCAGCAGGAAGAGTAGAATAAAACTTGAGAATTGAATAAAGATTAATTTTTGTTTAAAATTAAATGAAATTAGTAGGAGGTAGTAGACCTGATTCTATCACCTGAATTTTATAAATATTTCGATTTTTATTTATTTTTTTTCGCTGAGCAGAGAAATTTATTCATTTATCATTTGGTGTGTAGTGAATTTTTGTCTTATTCTATACAACAAAATTACCGTGTTGGCATTAAAATAATAATCGTTTTCCTCTGGCTGTGTCTGTGGATGAGAAAGAGTCGAAAGCAGCATTTCCTTTTCAAGTAATTTAATGTGACAAGAATATTGTTCAAGTATTTTGGGGCAGTACGTTAAAATAATTTTATTCAATTAAAATGTTATTTGTCTTTTGTGAAAATTTCAATTCAATTTGATCATAGACACATAAACACACACACACACACACACACACCTTTTACGTAAAAATAAAAATTCTTCGCCCAGTTTTTTTTTTTTTTTTGTCGGTTGGGTTTGTTTTTTTCTACGCTCGTTTTGTAACATAATTTGGTTTTGGTATTTTGCATGTTGTCCCCTTCGTTATTATTAAATTAAATTAATTTCTATCTATTTGTTATATATAAATAATAGCACGTGATGTGACATAGAATATAATAATAATAATTTAAATGCATGTAAAATAAAAAATTTCTATACACTGTCTCTGTTGTGGGGTTTTTCTGTGGTTTTATTTTCCATGTTATAAAACAATATCGATAAAGATGAAGAAGGAGAAAAAAATTATAATTTTTGCATGAATATGAGAATAGGAAAAAAACTATGTTCAAACATATTTTAGTTTAGTTTAGCTATGGTAATAATTTTATGCTGAGCAATCAAATTTCTGAAACTGGACAATGAGAACGATGCCACATATGGTTGACAATTTTTTTTTTACTGACGCTGTGCTGTGTGTCCCTCCAAATGTTTAATTTTCTTCCTTTTTTTTTACTTCTGGTTACATATCCACAGAATTACAATAAAATGTTTCCGTTTTCTGTAATTTTTTTTTTTGGGGTACAAAATTATTTCACACTTATATGTCCACCACCCTCAAACCACTTTGTTTGTATAAAAGTTTAATATTTGTTATGATTGAATGATATGGGTATGTTTTGTATAAATAAATATTAGTGGTCTCTCTCTGTGTGTTTATTTGTTTTTCAAATATAAAAATCCTTTTTTTTTTTTTTGGGACATTTGATTAAATTTATTTGTTATTTTATCGTCCTTTTGATACAATAGTTTAATTTGGCATAAGTATAGTGAATGTAGCAACATTCTATTGTCGTTGTTGTGTCTCACTAAAGTATTTATTATTGATTTTTCTATGATTTGTGATGCTCTGATATGTTTTAATGAACTTTAAACTCCTTCTTTTTTTTTTACTAATTTAAATACGAAAATTCATTAACCTGATTATAAAATTGCCTAAACAACACAAAATATTTCTGTTGAGAAAAATTGTCAAACATAAATGATTAATGTGTACAAAAGTTTATAACAAGGCACGACAACAAAGATTAATTAAATGCGTAGAATGGTATATAACCGATTATTTAAGGATTAAGGATTTGCCTACGCAATAACATAACAAAAACATTTACGAGTACGCGCTGCTTTCTTAGTTAATCTACAAAAGAAATTTTCATTAATATTTTCTCATGTAAAGAAAGAAAGAAAAAAAAAAAACGATTTAATATAAAACAAAGGAAAAACCAGAAATAAATGTTTATGTTGTAGGCAGAGGTTTTGTGAAAAAAGCTTTGCTTAAACAGAAAATGAAAAAAAAAAAATAAATAAATAAAGGAAAATAAAAATTGAATCTCGCACTCTCTCCTTTGCAACAAATATTTCGATTGTTATCCTGAGATTATTATCGTCGTCTTATTTAAGAAAGATTTTTTTTCGTTGTTGGCCTTCTTTTGCTTTTTTTTACTTAGCTTAAAGTTATTAATTGTAGAACATTTTTTTTTTTTTTTGGACACGAAAGGTTTCATGTTTTCTTAATTATGAATTCTGAATTCTTTGCTAAACATTAAATCCCAAATGGTGTGTTTTCGTGTTTTTTTTTGTACTTCTTATTTTCTTGTCTGAATTTTTTATTAAAGAACTTTTTCTGCAGAGCTTAACTTAAAAAAATTCCATTGACTAATTTTAACTTTTTTTTAAGTATTTGTAGTTTAGGGATTTCAAAAAAAAAAAATAAAAATAAATTCCGTGACTTTCTTGCTTAGTTTTCATTTATTGTCTCCCGGTCAACGTTTATTGTGAATTAAAGCTTTGATTAAAGAAAAGTGCTTTAACGAAGGAAAAAAAAAATTAACTAAACGAAACTGAACTTGATTAACAGTTAATACGCAAACCAATTTTTTTTTTTGGTTTATAATTTTCGATTAACGTGATGACGCACTTTGTACCATGGAAGCACGACGACATAAATGTTCAACTGAATTGGGATTTGTAAAGAAAATTTGTATTTTTAATTATGCTTGTTAGTCGTCTAAAGCACATGTAATGTTTATTAATAAAATAAATTTCACATTGATGATAGTAAATATATTTGGAAAAAACCCAATGGAAATGTTTTGTTATTCCTTCACTTTTTTAACAGTGCTGTAATGGATAGTAAAGTTTATTGAAAAAACAATAATAAAGCTCTGTAACCATGTGAAAACCGGAACTATAGTCAATTTTATTTCATTTTGATAAAAATATAATAATAAATGTGTACTTACACGCAAGTTGAACGATAGATAATAATGAAGTAAAAAAAAAAAAAAAAATTATGTTTTTTAATCAATATTTTACTATTAAATGTGGTTTTTGATGTGTTTGTGTTTTTTTTTTATTATCTATTTACTTTTCTATTAAAGCAAAAGTAATGTTAATGTTGTCGTTGTCGTCGTTGTTTGATTGAAATTTATTCAAAGTTTTGTTGTCATTTGTAACATTTTTTGTTTTTGTTTTATTAATAAAAAAAAGTTTTTCTATTTCTACCACTAACTACTGCATCATATTTTTATGTTTTTTCGTTTTATATTTTACTCGTTATTTATTATTATTATTATTTGAAAATATCACAATCCTTTAGTGTAGGACATTTTTTTTACGTTTTTGTTGAATAATAGTCAAACATTTTTTTGTTTTTTTGTAATAGCAGCAGTGTGCATAATGCTTGACTGCGTGATAGACAAAATAATAAAACGAACGCTAAACGAAATACATTTTGTTTTTTGTCTATGTGATTTTCTTATAATTTAACATTTTTAAATAAATTTTTATTTATAAAGCTTTTATAATATTATTTGTGCTAAATGTTAAAAGTTTAGTTTGTTTGTTTGTTTGTTTTTTTTTTTTTTAAACGATAATGAAATAAAAGTTTAAGTTTCGTTGATTTTTTACTCTTTTTTATTCACCTGCGGTAAATTCGTGCTTGTTATCGCATTGTAAAGGAATTTTTCTTGTTTTTTTTTTTGTGCTTTTATGTTTATTATATTTTTGTCGCGCTTTTTTTTGTGTGTTTGTGTAAAACGGTTATTGAATATCATAAAACGTACATTGTGCTTGAATAAATGAATGAATGAATGAAATGTGCCGTTTTATGGGTGCTTTTTTGTGTGATATGCGACGATTTTTTTTTATTTCTCATCGTATTCGGTTATGTTTAGAGTTGAAACATCAACACCATTATCATAATCAACTGAAATACACAAAGCGGCAGCATAATAAAAAATAAATAAAAGTTTTTCTAGTGTAAAAATAAAATTCATAGTGAGTGCTTTTTATACTGCTCTAGTATTTTATTTAAAATAATTTTTTTTTATTTTTTTTTCATCTGCATGTAAGACCTTTAAGCTATTCAATTATAGAAAATAAAATAATAATAAAGAGAAGAAAAGCTAAATGCTTGTATTGTAATGTAAAAGCTAAAAAAAGCTGCAGCAGTATCTGTAACCGATAAACCCCAACCATTGTAATAATAGTAAAAGCTTATTTTAAGTAACAAGCACACAAACATGATAAAACTAGATCAAAACCATTGATGTTTGCCTAATTTAAAAAATATTTTCTAGAAAAAAATAAATAATTCAAATGACTTTTCCAAATAATAATTCAATAATAAATCGTGGCACTGTAGCTGTTGGTGCTGTAAGTATAAGCCTTAATGATTCATGGACGGGACGTAGTATTCTAGAAGCGTTAAATCATCAACAACAATACTTGCAACCAGCAACTAGTCTACCGTCATTGACTAGTGTAAGTAATACCAGTCATTGTTGTTTCATTTTTTTATTTTAAATTTAATTTTAAAGAGAATTTTTTGTTGGGTTTTATTAATAAACAAAAGCTTTTTGTCTCTCTGGTTTAATAAGCCACCAAGTTAGTTGGTTTATTAATGTGTTTATTGCTCCGTAATTACTGTGTGCAGAGTGTAATGATTTTTTTTTTGTTTGATTTAATTTTATTGTCATTACACGATGACCTTGTAGCTTTTGACGTATTTTTTTTCAATTATTATTTTCTCATTTGAATACAGAGAAATTAATTTTTAATAGGAAAAAAATATGCGTAGTGTATTGACGACACATAATTATTTTTTTTTTTTTTTTTTTTTGTAATATCTGCTGGGCATGTATAGTACACACTAGTGTTTAGTATACACAACATATATTAATATTTAATGTCAATCAAGTTATACAATGTAGAGTCATTATTTTTCTATTTTATTCACCTTTAAATTTATAAAAAGAAAACTTAAAGCTGGTGCTACTACTACTGCTGCTACTACTATTCATGTAGCTTCAATCATTTATTATTTCCCCTAAACATTTTTTTTTAAACATTATTATTTCTGGTTTAATAATGTTTATACATCGTTAATTATTTATGTAGAGTAGTTAGATTTATATAAAAACTATATACCGTGTGACCGTGAATTTAAGGTTGTTTAGAAACTTTTTTTTTTTTATTCATCGTTGTCTTGTTTTGTGTCCCATGTGCATACGATATTACCTAAGATACGTGGTGCTCATGAGTGGTTTGTTATCAACAACAAAATAAATATTTCTATGAAAAACTGTGTTCTCTATACAACAGCCAGACGGTTTATTATAATATAGATATTGGGAATGTTAAAGTAGAAATTTCTACGTTTGTGTCATCAAGGAAAACAGCCAAAACGTATGAATTTTACACATAAATCTTTGTGTTTTGTGGGGTGTTTTTTTTTTTTTTTTTTATTTCATCGGTGTTTTTTATATCATCGGTTTTTTTTAGCGCACACAAAAATTAATGTATGATAAGAAGAAGGTAGCTGAGAATTATAACGCGTATCGTTTGCCAAAATTGAAATGTTTTCTAAGGTAAGAGAAATAAAAAAAGGTTTCATTCGTTGTTATTTTTGTTTGTTATTATTATTATTATTATTATTATTATTATTATTATTATTATGATGATGAGGATAAATAAATTTATTTTTCTGTATTTTTATTAGAAATTTATTTAGGGGTTTTTCATCTTAGTTATTTATTTATTTACTTATTATTGTCTATACATGATTGTTGTATTTAAATAAAAAAAATAATTTTTTTTTCATAACTAGTTAGGAAATTACGTTACGTTACATAACATATGTATCTATGTATTCCTTTTATATCACATGAAATTTGTTGTTGAAATTTGTATTTTATATATATAGATATATAAAATAAAATAAATTTTATAATCTTATGTAATGCATCATATTTACCTGTGTTTATTGTTGTGATTAATATTAGTATTATTATTATTGTCGTCGTTTATTCTTATTGATTCTAGTTATTGTTATCCGAACATCCTTATATTTCTATTGTCATTTTCTAATGTTGTTAAAATTTTCTAGTTTCTATCATAACAAAACCAAATTTCTATTAAAATAATTAAATGTGTTTACAATATTTATGTTAATTTTATCTTACTTTGTTGTGTGTGTGTCATAATAGTTGAGACAATTTTAAGTAAAGAAAATATTCCTTAAGACTCTTGTGACAATTTCCTTTAGTTTTTTTTTTTTTTGATTATGCTCGATAAATAAGATATAAATGTTTAACAACTGAGTTTCCGAAATAATGTGGTAATGGTGACATAATAAAAATAATTGGGATATATAAAAATATCCTGAATTACAGGAGTTTTTACAAGAAAACTATTATGGTAAAGCTTTAATACAAAACACTTATTGTTTTGAAGCATGAATACAATTTGAAACCTTTAAAGTCAGGTATACCGGTCAAATACCGTACATAACAGGTAATTCAATTTAAAGTTCAAGATCATATTAAGGAAGCGTAACCTCCTCACTACACAATAAGTGAAATAAAAAGCCGAATACAAATATAACAAAAAAAAAAAAAAAACTGAGTTTTCCTCTTTAACTATAATTTTACCCTTAACGTGTTATTTCCCTATTCTCCCTTACTTTATTTATTATTTTTTTTTTTTGGTGTTAGAAGGTGACACAAAAGTTTATTACACGTTTATATCAAATGATGAGCTTTTATTACTTGACACAAAATTAGCAGCAGATGGAATAAATTTTAATTAGTTTTTTAAATTTATAAATATCAGCTTGCATTTTAACTATTTGTCTCTGTAGCGGGAGCTTTTTTTTATTATGATAAAATTCAAGGAAAAAAATAACAAGAGGAGGAATCTTTTAACAATGTAAAATAATTTTTTTTTTTTCTATACACATATCAAGTTTCGCTGTTGTAATAAATTTTTTTATTTATTTTTTTTTTTCTGTTAAAAAAGAAAGGAAAAATAGTATAAAGAGAGTAGGGGAACACACTTTGCTAATTGAATATAATATTACAAAGTATACAAACACATTAATTTATGTATTTTATGCTGTTTATACTCACGTTTAAAATACTTTTTTTTTTTATTAATAATTATCATCGTAATCCTATTAAAAATTGAATTAAAAAAAAAAAAAAATTTGTGATAAAAGCAGCTGAGTTTTAATCGATAAAAAAAAATTATTGATCCCCTATAGTATGTGTTGGGTAAGAGTAATGGGCATTATAATATACGTTAACCGTGTGACGACATTGGTGTTACAAAATAAACGATAAAAGCTTATTATGATTTATTAGTATTAAAAGCCAATGAAAAATTTTTTTTTTGTTTTGTTTTCTGTTTATTAGTGACTTTTGTGTTAGGGTTTAAACTTGAAACAAGCTTTTATCAAGGTTTGATTTGATTTTTTTAATAATTAATTAATATTTTTGTTTAATTAGTGTTAAGTGAGAAAAGTGTTACCTCAAAATGTCCTTTGAAATTATTTCTAGTAATGATTGTTAAACTTAAAGACGTTTGCCTGGCCTTTTACATGTGTCCTTGATTTATTTCGTTTTTTTTTCTATCGATAATGTGTTTAGTAGGAGCTTTATTTTGTATTAGAAAATTGAACTAAGCTTCAAGTTACTTTTTTTTAATACAGTTATCAAACGGTTATTGTTTTAATCACTGAAAATTTAATTTTTATGATTAGTTAGTATGAGGTGTAGAAATGTTCTTGAAATAAATAAACTGGCTGGGTAACTAGGAAATATTTTTTTTGTCTTAAATAATTTAAGCCTTATTTCTGAGTTGTGTGATTTTTTTGTAGAAAAACTAAATAAAATCCTATAATCATTACCTTAAAATTCTTCAAAAAAAAAAAAAAAACTCGATAAATTATCGACAATTATCCTTATTGTGTTTGAAAAAATAATTCTATTAATTTTTTAACCAATTTTCTATTGTGTCAATAAGGTGATTTTTCATTATTTTCGTTTATTACATTCTTTAAGGACAGCAAAACAATAATAATTTATTATGTTTTTTTGGAAAATTATTTATTCATATTCTTTACTACCCACCACCCTAACCAGGTTCAATTATGTCCAATTTCCTTTGCTTTATTAATTGAATAAAAAAGAAAAGAAATTTCTTCTATAAGCGTCGGTTGTTGTGGTGCTTTAAGAAAAGCTTCTTTTTTTTCTTTTGCTATTGAAATTTAAGTGATTATTGTCGATTATTTATTGGTTTGCATTTTACTTAAATTATTAATTAAATAATTATTTTTATTTTATTATTTATTTTTTCACTGTCGTTCAGTAGGTTTTTGATTAATTAGCTAATTAATGGCATATAGGTCAGGTCAAGTATTAAATTTTTGAATATAACGAACGCGTTGAAAGAATATAAAATGTTTGATGAAAAGTTTTTCGTTTATCATTATCGGTGTGCTTTTCGTTCATATTGAATCGTTAGCCCTGGTCGCTGATAGATGATTGTTAAAGTTTTTGTTGTTGTCAGTTAGTTTTGTAAAACTTTTTCTTTTTCTTTTTTTTCGCTTAAAACATACAAACAGAAAAAAAAAACTAATAAACCCTTGTGATTTAAATTCAAAAGTTTTTGAGCTTTATTTTTTGTTTTTGTTTTTTAATAATAATTAAGCGTGAGTTTGCAACTTTTTGTAAATGCGCTTTATAAATGTGATTAAATAATTTATTTAAACAACAACAACAGCAACAGTAGTATGAAATTTTTATCGGTTCAGCACTAGCTTTTAGATAGTTGATTTTTTTTATGGGGGTTTTTTACGGCGGCGACAACAACACAAAACACTAAAAAAAAAAAAGCTTTAATTACTACTACTACTCTGCGCTCCTGAATTTTACGGATTATTTTTTTTTTTTTTTTTGTTTACAAATGTGTTTTTTGTGTCTGTGTGTTAATTATTTTTATTTAATTAAATTTTGTTGAAAAAAAAAAGAAAAAAGAGGAAAAAACTATGTCGTTTGAGAAGAAAAATTGTTTCGATACAACGACGTTTAATTATTGGAATTTATTGGTTGTTTTTTCTATATCGAAATTGCTTTTTAATATTTAATTGGAAAATCCCCTGTGAATAAAATTTTTATTTTTTTTTATTTCATTTCTTTTTTCTATTAGATGAAGTACCAGGCAAAGCAGCAACAGGAGCGTGAACAAAAACGTATTGACTTGGGTAGTACGGTTATTGTACAACGTCCAATGACCAATTTAGATTCGGGTGATAATAAAAAGTTAGGATCATCGCTTGGCGTTGGAAAGGTAATTAAAAACTTTTTTCTTTTTTTTTTTTTGTTGTTCTCTATTTAAATTTTTTTTGTGTGCATATTTTACTAACAAAATAAAATTCACGAGTTTTGAGATACTCTGAATTGTGTTCAAAAAGAAAAATATAAAAAAATAAAATAAATAACGTAAAAGGTACGACAAATGTTCCATGAGAGACGTCAACGTGGTACGGGAATTGATAAAAGTTATCCGTTACAGCCAATTATTACAAGAACATCAGTAACAACACAAGTAACAGCACCAACAACAACAACAACGGTAACAACAACTTCGATGACGTCTACATTGGGCAGCAAATATTTGGTAAAATATTTATAACAAAAAAAAAATTTTTTTTCTCCTCCATAAAAGTTTGAAATTCTTTTTTTCCATCTTGATTTTTATTTTGAGAATTTTCCGTGTTATATACACACACACACACACTGATTGGTGAGATTAAGAAGATTTGAATTATTAGTTATTCACAAAAAAAAAAAAGAAAACGCAAAATTTGTTAATTCTCAGAATAAAATCGTTTGTTACTAACTCTCGTTTTACGAAAGCGTTTAAAGTGAATTTTAATGTGTTTTTGTGGTTTCTGCTTTCCAGACTAATGGTCGTAAAACGATTGCTAGTATTCATGGTGGTGATTCTATAAAAAAGCCAACAACATTGTCATTATCAGCGAATCGTACAGTTTTGAATAAAAATCGAATAAATGGTAATTCGGATGAGTTTGGTAGTGGACCTACCTCACCAGATGAATTTGGTGATGATTTCTTGGATAATGAACAATTTCCAGGTAGGGATTTTTTTTTTTCTTTTTTTTTTTTGATAAACTATTTTTATTTTCCTTCTTTATATATTCAGATACATCCCTATCATTTGATGATGACTTGAATAATAATAATTATCAAATGACACCAAAATTACAAAATGTTGGAAAATTAAATACAAAAACAATAAAAACAAATAATAATAATAATAATCAAAATCAAATAAATAATAATACAATGAAATTAAAACCAATAACACCTACTACCGGTGTTAAAAAAACGGTTACAAATAATATTAATGAGAAGCCATCAACACCAACAAAAACATTAATAAATGGTAATCGTAGAATGACACCAATACCTAAAGTAAAACCAATTCAACAATCACCATCATCAACATTACGTTCGAATAATAATTCATTAATAACAAAAACAATTACCGAAAGTCCGGAGAAAAATAGTTTAGCAAGTATAAAGACAGTACAGAAGAATTCACCAACTGTTAAGGTGAGAGCGTTTTTTTTTTTTATTTTATTTTGGTAAAACTTCTTTTCCTCATTATTTATTTATTGATTTATTTTTAAACCCACTGGTGTTTAATTATTATTTAGTTGAATATATAGCTATAGTTGGATGTTTTTCCTGTATGTTTGTTTGCTATTTGCTTATTATTAATGAACTACAGTTGCAAGTTGTCTAGAGTAACTAGAGATGAGACACTCAACCAGTAGTGAATGCTGCACACACAAAACACTAATGAAGTGAAGCAAAATGAATTTTTGCTATTTTTTAATAATAATGCACGTTGTTGTTGTTATTTTTATTAACACAAACTTTTGAGATATATACTCTGTGCTTTGTATTTATAATAAAAAAAAAAATAAATATTCTATAGCAAAGAATGAAAATGGATGGAGTATGTGCAATACGATACGATACGTTGAAAGAATTGTTGTAATTAAAATCAACAGAAAAAACAACTTTTTTTTTTCGCTTTTAATTAATTTTCTTTTCTGTTTTTCAAATAATTATTTACTGCACTTGTAAAATATGTGTTTGATGTTTGATGATGTTTAATTCATTTGTGCTCTGGTTTTTTTTTTTTTTTGTTTACTTTAATTTCAATGTTTTTACCTGCAATAATTAAATAATGTTTGTTGTCATCTACGGAGTGTTTTTTTTTATTATTCTGAGATTGTTTTGCGCTGCAAACAGTTGTTTTGTTTGAATCGCTAAATTCTGTTGTCATAGACAACTCGGCCTTCTGAAATAATAATTATTAAATGATTTTACTATAGTGAAAACTAGAGCACAGAATATTAAACAAAGATGCATCCTGAAATTAAATAATCAATTTTAATTTACTTAGGCAAAAAAAAAAAAAAAAAAAAAGCTTCAATTAATCACATCTATCGTAGGGAGTGAAGTGGACTCCCTCATCCTAATCTTTACAAAAATAAAAAATAAATTCTTCTTCAATTTAAATCCTTGTATATACTATACAAAGCTCCTGAAAATGTAAACTTTGCTATTACTTTTTTTTTTTTTCATATTGACATAAAATTTTTGTTTCGTTTTGCTTTATGCTATTTGAAAAATCAAATATTTATCTTTGGCGTTTTTCTTGTTCATCCTCTTCTATTCATCACATCTCAGATAAGAATTTTCGTATTTTTTATTTGCGTCTAAAGAAGTTTATTTGATTTATTATTAAATTGATTAAACAGTGAATGAGAGGAGAAAAAAAATATTATTTATTTTTTCTTCTTATTTAATTTCCGTTAATACACAAAGTCCACAAAAATTTTATTCGTAAAGTACATAAGATGAAATAATAATAAAATATCCAAGAGTAAATTTTAAAGTAATAGCTGATTTGGTTGTTGCTGGTTCCGCTGCTAAGCCCAAGCGGTGGTCTATGTATGTTCTGTGTTATAGATTTCCATTCCTCCTCCACAGTTTGTTGATAACAATTTAATTATCTGTTTAACGTAAAACAAAATCGCTAAACTGTTGTTTATTAAAGGAACAAAAAAAAAAAAAAAAAGTCTTGTGCTTTAAAGCATTTTTTTTCTAACTTCTATAAAATATATTATTCATTCTTCTTGATGATTAATGAAAGGAAGTGGATAGGTTTCTGCAAGAGATTTTGTGGAAACCAAAAAAAAAAATAAAAAAAACCTAAAAATTGATTGGATTTATGTTGCTTTGCGCTCTGCTTTGTTATAGCAGCTTTTGCCCAACAGCTAAAACAAACGAAAAGGGAAAAAAAAGCTTTTTTTTTCATCTATCATTAATAAAAAACCAATTTAAAGTTTATTTTGCTATTTTTTTTCTTCTAAGGTTCATTAGCATTAATTTCTTCTCTCTTTTTCTGCTTTTTTATTCTTTTTTCTCTCTTATTAAATTAATTTTATTGTTGTGTTTGCACGAGATACACGGCAACACAACATAAACAAATTGTGATTTTTTTTTTTTTTTTTTCGTTACTTTTATTCTTCCTCATTGGGTTGTTTATAAATTTTCATTCAGCTTTTCCTCGTTTTTGTTTTGTTTTTTCTTGTTTTCTTCGATCAAACAAGATTTAATGTGATGGAAAAAACGAAAACAAACACATGGAAGAAGAGAAAAAATGTAAATAAATAAAAGGTGAACTAACTGTAACAACAATAGTGGGTGAGAAAGTTGTTTGAAAGTGGAACGTCGATGTTAAGGTGTACAAGCTGGGATTTTTTGTTTCCTTCTTTGATTTTTTCTTTTTTTTTTTTTTGTTGTCGGGTCGTCATGGTTGATTTTTATTTATTTCCTTCGTTTTTTTTTCTCTGTGGATATAAATTTTCACCTTTCTTAACTATGTGACAAAGCAACCAACAGCTAAACCAATTCCTTCCTGCTGTTCCACAATGAATAATTTTTACACAATAAACAAACAAACAAACAAACACACAGAAAACACTTTGGTGCTAAACATTTTTAATGCACAAGAAAACAAAAAAAAGAAAACAAAAATTCGCATTTAATAAATCTAAGCAAGCCGCGATATTTTTCGCGTTTCTTGTTTTTTTTTTCTTTCAATAATAAATTTATTCATTTTCTACACAAATGTCATTTTAGTATTAAAAGGAATCTTTTTTTTTTCGTTTCTTTTTTTTGTATTAAAAAATAAAAGTTTAAAAAAAAAATTTTTTTTAATATAATCAAATTTTAATTAACTAAATTCTTGTGTAAGTGAATTCATTATTTTTTTATTGTCTTATGGGAATTTTTACCTGGCGAGACTTTAAATTATGTTTCGTTTTTTTTTTTTTTTTTTTTCGTAGATTAAACCAAAAACATCGTCTGGCAGTAAATTGAGAACGAAAATGCAAGAAGAGCCAATTGGACCACCAGCAAATTCGACACCGTGCCGTGTGTGCGGACGTTTCTTTTTAGACGATCGCATTGCCAAGCATGAGGCGATATGTTTGAAGACAACATCAAAGAAACGTAAAGTTTTCGATACGACAAAACACAGAATACAGGTTTAATTAAATTTTTTTTAAATACCAAGGTTTAAATGTGAAATATTATAAATTTATGTATGAAAACACTTTGAAGGGCACTGAGGCTGAACAATTTGTGAAGAAGACAAGCAAAGGGCAAGTCGCCAGTCGTCCAAAATCATCTGGAATCGATGTAACAAGTTTAAAGAAAAGTGATTGGCGTCGCAAGCATGAGGAATTCATAAATGCTATCCGTGCTGCGAAGGAATTAAAAGTACATTTGGCACGCGGTGGTAAATTATCTGATTTACCGCCACCACCACCATCAGAGAATCTGGATTACGTTACATGCCCACATTGTAGTAGACGTTTTAATGCGGCGGCCGCTGAACGTCACATACCCAAATGTGCCACCATGCTTCACAATAAACCTCGGTTCATACCAAAAAGGAAATAAATCTCGCCGTTCGTGTTGTTAACAGAAAATTAAGATTATCCCAAATCATCGTAAAAATTCCCAATAATTTTTTTGAATTTGTTTATATTTATCGGTTATCCGCCGCCCCAATTGTTCCTTTACATCTTCCAGCTTTCCCTCATTTTTTTTCTTTAACTTAATTTTTCCATTACTCACCATTATTTCGGAAGCATTTTTTTTCCTTCTAATTTTTTTTTAACCTGCTTTTCAAGCAATGGAAATTATTGCCTTGTTTTCCAGATCGACACTAACTCACTCACTCAGTAGTAGTTACTCAATCAGAAATAAAATTGAAAAAAAAAAATAAATTGTTTTGTGATAAAAATTAAAATTGAATAAAAAATTAAATCCACAAACCGTTGTGTGCCCAGAGTTTTTATTTTATTAGCCGACAACATGGATTATGATGGACATACGAAAATAAAACGAAAATTTTATTAAATTTCTAGAATTTTTTTTATTATTACAAAAAGAAAAATAAAATCCTTTATTACTCGGAAATATCTTCCATTTTGTCAGCGGGTGGAATAAATTTTTTCACAGCTTCTGTCGCTTTTAGCATTTCTAGGCCTTCCAGTGTGTAGGCTAAACTGTCCAAGCTTGCATCCATGTCGTCCTCAAACCATATTTGCAGCATGGTGCGACATTGATCGGTTATAGTTGGATTCTCAGTTTCAAAGAACAAAATCTCGTCCGTGCTATAACCTAATTTGGTTGCAAGTTTTTTCCACTCAGGTGCTATGATTGGTGCTAAATGCTGTAACTGTTCCGGTGTGATCATTGTTGGTTTGTAATTGTTCTTGTCTTCGGGAGTCAATTGTTCCGTTTTTAGGAGTTCTGCTTCCATTTGTTCCTCCACAAAAGTGTCATTATCAGTTTCGATTTGCTCCACACTTGGGACGATTTCTTCTTGAATTTCCTAAGGCGAAAAAAGAGTTAAATAAAAAAAAAAAAAATAAAAGTTTGGCTGGCAAAGGATCATTACCTGCTTCGTCTCTGCCCTATCTTTTTGAATCTTCTTCCGAACACTATCCAGATAATCAGACACTTTGTACGACGGTGTGTTGAAAAGTGTAAAGAAATGTGGCGATTGTCTGGCCAAAAGACGTAATGCACGCCACTCAAATGACGGATCACTCTTTTCCTTTGGATTCTCCAAGTAAGCTTCTAATAAAATTTATTGAAAACAAAAAAACGCAAATTTAATGATTAATATTGAAAAAAGAAAAAAGTTCAATTTACCAAGTGACGGTAGAAAATCACGATCGGCACCCTTGCACGCTTGTAAGTTATCCGGACATAAATTCCATAATCTTGTTAACTCAGGACTGAAAATTTCAAAATTGAAATTAAAATTTCTTAAATAAAACGAAATGCATAACAAACGACTACTTACTTTCCCATGTAGAATTTCCCATTTTTATTCGAGTCTTTAATTAAATCACCCAAATGTTTTTTAGGCCTTTTCGGTGCTGGCTTGACGACACAGTCATCTTGCACTGGCTCTGGTCGTTTAAATTCTTTGCAGCCTTCATTCTTCCAGTTGTTCCATAATTCCTCCCGCTGTAACATATGCTGTACAGTCTGGGCGAACTTTTTACCCTGCGGTGGAGTCTCTTCCAGTAATTTATAAACAAGAGTTTCTGTTTCTTTGATCCAATCACTTTGAGGTTGTGTTAAATTATAGGAATCTCTGAAATTCCGATTGATAAAAATTGCAACAATTGCGAGAAAGTGACAGATGGACTTACGCTTTAAATTTGACCGTCGATGTCAAATATTGAAATAGAATTAAAAATTGTACTAAGACCGATCGACGGAAGTTGGAATCGGATAACTGCAACGCTAGTAACTTTGGATTTGTTAAAAATTTTGCAAAAAAATGTTGCTGTTCCTTTAGTATGCCGTCTGGCGTTGTATCCATTCTCACCTCCTGTTTATTTGAATTGGAATTAGATTTTGACGTGCTCTCTCTTGGCTCCTCTAACTTAAAACTACTGAATGCTGACAGAACACTACTTGCATGCTGCAAAAAAAATTTAGTAAACAAAACAATGAAAATTCACGACAAATCCCTACCGTTGAAAATGTTTTCCATTGGACAATGTTATAGCACTGATTGGGATTTCGAAAGAAATCCTGAAGGGACCAGAATTTACAATACAAATTATAATCAATTTGCAGGGGTTGCTCGCTTGATGTGTCATCTAGAGACTCACTCATGTCCTGTTCATCGCCACCATATTCCGTTAAATTTTCGAGATTAAACTCAGAAACAATATTAAGACCGGAACGTTCAGAGAATGGAAAAAACTTTGCTAGAAATAATAGAATTCTGCCACAAAACACTGTATTTTGGGACCGTGATAATCGGCGCAACAAGTCGTTACACATTCTTAATAAATTATTTTTGCATGCCGCAAAGAAGCACTCTTCCTTCCAGATAAGTACATTATTCTCAACGTAGGTGAACATTAGTTCGCATTGATCTAAAGTGACAGCATCAAAGATATCACCGAGCAATACTATCGGCATTGCGGATGTCACCATATCAGACCGGCAGGCGTCTATTGAGAATGCTATATAAGCTTCCATGTTTGGTATGCTGCCGATTACATCAGCAAGTAACACTTCACGAAAAGACTGGTCCAATGCAGCTTTTTTATCAACGTCACTTGCCTTAGCCGCATCGTATCCTACTTTTAATTCACTTATATCATCGAGTTGATAAGATTTCTTTAGTGTTTCCTAAAATATAACCTCAAATTAGAACGTCTATTGAAATTTCACTAAATTATTAATACTTACTGTAAATTTTCGTTGTAACGTTTGAAAATTATGCGTTCCCATTTTTAATACAACATTAATTAATATATCACTTTAATTTAATTTTTGTAATATTTAATTGAATTTTAAAATAAAGCTTTGTTTATGTTGATAAATATTTAGACGGACAGATAACTTCAATTTGACATGTTTATATGCGATAATTCGCTTAAGAAACATTTGCTAAGCTACAAAATAAGTACTGCCTGATTGGAAAGGCCGAAAATAGGCTGAAATCTTTTTTGACTATAGTCTAGACATTTTTAATGACATGTCTGCTAAAATAAATAAATAAATAAATATACCATGTGCTAGTAGTTACAAGAGATTTTTTTTTTAATTTCTAAATTAATTAAAATGACAAAAGTATTAGATGGATTTAAGCGTATGTTTTAATTTATTTAATTTATTATATTCAAAGTTATTAATCATAATTTAATCTTTTACAGCGGTGTGCATTAAATATTCCAGTGATGCGAAAATAAAATCTCAGGTTTTTGTGAAGGAATATCTATCTAAAGGAAAATCAGAAGAAATTCCACAAGGAAAAACTCTTTTTGTAACAAATATTCCATCATATGTTGATAGAGCAGCAATTAATCGTGTTTTTAGTGTAGCCGGAGAAATTAAAAATGTTTTACTTTCTTTAACTGATAAGCCAGAAGCAGAAATACCAACAACCGACAGTAAATTCTTTAAAAGACCTGAACCAACGGATAATAAATTCAAAAATGCGTTTATAATATATAAATCTTTAAAAGGAATGGAAAATGCATTGAAACTAACAGAATTACCTCCACTGGAAGAAGGTGGAAAAAGTGAAAAGCTCCTTGTGGGTGTTGCAAAGTGGAAAAATGCATATTTCGAGCCTTTTGATAATAATAAAAATCTACAGGTGGAAATTGATGAGTTCATGAAGAGTTACGATTTAAGTGAAACAGAAAATAAACAATTGGAAAATGAGGGCGGAGAGGATAATGATGGATGGACGGTTGTCACCAAGTCAGGAAAACATTCTGGATTTCAGCAAAAAGAATCTGTGATCAATAAACTCGAAGAAAAATTGGCAAAAGGCAAACAAAACAAGGAATTACAAAATTTCTACACGTTCCAGATCAGAGAATCGAAGATGAAACATATTGCTGGTCTAAGGAAACGTTTCGATGAGGACAAAAAAAAAATCGAAGAAATGAAGAACAAGCGACGGTTCAAGCCTTTTTAATATACACTTTGTGGAATAAAAGATACATTTATTTTTGTTTTATATAAAAAAAAATTGTTTTATTTTGTTGGTTTAATTTGATTTGTTCGCTTTGATGACTATGTCGAGCAGCACGTTCCTCGGCAGCACCTCTAGCCTACAAATGAGCTGTGGAATGCTGCCGTAAATACACCGTGAAGCCAGTGCAACCTGAATAGACTGTGCGAATCTCTCCAAACTTGTCTAAAAGTACAAAAAAAGTTTCATTGCTGACTAATCCAATCTGATCAAAATACTTACTTGCATGTATTCGTCCTCCTCAGGATTTTTCTTGTCGATGATTAATTGGTCTGCTTTATTTTTAAGTGGACCAACGATTACGGCTAAATCGTGAACGTTAATAGCGGTTGGAGGTCCTGTGGAAGGTGGCGTTTGCATTAAACTTTGTAATATGGCCAAGTGCAGCTTGCTGTACGAATTCTTGATATCGCAAACAGTGGAGAGCACACACCACCGAATTAAACCAGCAAACGGTGTTATGACAGGCATTGCGATAGCGCCAGTAGGTAAAGATAAAGGGTTCTGTGACGAAAGACACAACGATGGGTTTTCGGAAACCCAATCTGTGAAAACATCCAAAAGCATATCTGGCGGTGGCGTCAATTGACCTTTTGTGTCGTTGAGATATAAAGCGGCAACGGCAGTCATAAAATTAGCAGCGAATCTAGGCGCCACCATAGGCAAAGATTTCAGTTGCTCTGAGGAATTCTTTGAAAATATTACAAAGTCCAGTACTAAGCATTTAACTAATTCTAAACTCGGGGGAGATGTACATCCTAACTGTTGCATCCATGTTCCAGCAGCACAAAGCAACTATTTAACAAATTAATATTGGAATTAGAAGCCGAATTTTAATTCTAAAATTATTCAAATATAATTTACTGGTGCAATCGAAGCTGATATCGATGTGCTGATTAGTTTTACGAGAACGTTGGTTCGTGACGGTATAGAGCCTCCAAATAATGACAAGAATACTGCGTTTCTTGTAGCATTTGGCCCGGGTCTAGCAAAAAATTCACACAGCACAACTACTAACTGAAATTCTTGGATAAGCGTCAACGAGCCGGTTTGGCTAAAAGGATTTCGATTATCTACGTCCGTAGGTTTCTCACAAAATACAAATTCAGATATTAGCTCCATCGTGGAGTCCGGTTTTGCTCGGTTGATAAGTAACATTTCTGAAAATTTAAAATCAACATAATTAAATAAACAACACAGGTTTTAGGTTATGGGTATGTTTACCAATTTTTATTAGGGCTTGCAACACTCTCGACTGATAGTCCATTTTTCTTAAGTTGTGCTTAAAATCTGTTGGCATAATTTAATGTCATTGAAAATTAAATAACATTTAATTTATTAAAACTATATTTTGATAATAAATTCTGTAAATTTATTTGTTGACATATTTTGAAGCTGTCATAATTGACAGCACAAGGTGTTGAGTATTTCAGTAACAACATGCTTTATCGTTTTATTTTTTTAATTAAATCCCTTGGCGCGCACAATTCGAATTTTAAAAAGCGCATGACCAAGTGTAATCGATATTTCTATAGTCACTCTGTTTTCATTCAGTGGAACTTTTTGACTTTGTTTGTAAATAAAGGAAAGTTTTGTTCTCTGTAAAGTCATGAATACTGTGCCAAATCATGATTTTCTGGAACTGCACCAGGTTCATCAGCATCAACCACATTGTAAACAGCAGTGTTTTGTATTTACGGATATTGCTGATATAGAATTGCCACCTGAGATAACGAAATATCCTGAGAAGTTAAAAAATGGAAGTATTCATTCTTATAAAAAGGAAAGTATATCACCACCGCCAAAAGTTCGTGCACGAGGTAAAAAAATTGCTGCTATTGTCGGAGGTCTTCTAGTGTGCATTGTTCTAGGAGCTGGCATACCATTAGGCCTTCAATTGCGCTCCTCATCCCTATTAGAAGCTAGGCTATCTTTCATAAGGTGAATTTCCTACCAACACAAACTTCGTAATAAAAACTAATTTTAAGTTGCTTCCAGACGTTTACTAACAGAATCACCTTTAATCGAGGGTTATTGGACACCAATAGTGCAGGGAAATTTTACAGAAAGTGTTATTGAAGTCAAAGAGAGTATGGTTGGAGCCCTTCTGTGGCCGGTCAGTGTGTTTTAGCATAATATGTAGACCTATTTTTTAAGTCTATACTTTTCTTATGGTTTTAGGTATCTGTTCCGTGTGGAGCTCAATACTTGGACGCAGTTCAGTTATCGCTGGAAGGAATTGATGCGGCCAAGAGAATGACGAAGGCGAATAATGGTGTTCGAATTGTTGAAAGTGCAGATGAAATGGAAAAAGCGCATGCAGATGGTAAAATAGCTTTAGTCTTAGGACTCGAGGGTGGCCACTCTTTGGGCGCCAGTCTAGCTGTTCTACGATCAATGTTTTTGTTGGGCGCCAGATTTGTTTCACTAACAGGACTCGGTTGCACTACGCCATGGGCAGGGGCTGCACTTAAAACCGATGCTGTCCTGGACGAATCCCAGCCAAACAGTTTAACCACTTTCGGTGAGGTAGGTAGTGTCTGTCAGCAACTTCCTAAATAATTAAATTCTCTGCCGCATTGCACAGTGCTGATTAAACTTTTACACCTTTTTGCAACTTTTAATTAGATTTTCTCTATTGTTAATTTCATTTTTATTTTTCATTAAATTTTCACAGAGTGTTTTGCACGAAATGAATCGACTAGGAATGGTGGCAGAGATATCTCGTCTCTCTGAGCCAGCCATGATGGCAGCGCTACGTTACGCAAAAGCGCCAATGCTACTGTCCAACGCTGCCCCACTAACACTATGCAACAGCACAACCACCGCATCTATACCTGATCACATATTAAGGTAACGACTGAATTACTAATTACCCTCAATTAGCTCGCATCGCATATAATAAATTATTTTTAATTTAAGTTCGTTGCCGCAGAACGGCGGTGTTCTAATGATAAATGTTGAACGGTGCGGTGACAAGCAGTTGACTGTCAAAGAAGCAATTACCACAATTAATTATGCACGTGTAATTGCCGGAGTAGATCACGTTGGCTTAAGTGGTGCACCGAAAAATTATCCAATGTTACTTGCCGAATTAGCACGGGATAGATTATGGGGTAATGCGGCAATTAAAAAACTGGTTGGCGGTAACATGGTTCGGGTGTTACGTGATGTAAACACAACATTTTACCTAAATTTTATTTATAATTTAATTAAATAAAATATAAATCGTTTTTCAGGTGGAAAAAATAATGAAAAATAATTTACCATTGTCTGAGGATTGGATACCGGTGGCATCGATTGAAGGTAACTCATACTGTCGATATCCGGAATCGTAAATTCTGTTGTTGTTGTTGTTGTTGTTGTTGTTGTTTTTTTTTTCATTTTACTTGTTTCAAAAACAAGAATAAAAAACGTTTGAAAATTTTATTTATTTATTTATTTAATTACACAAAGTGATATCATTGAAAAGTTGGAAATTAAAGTAAAAAAAAAAATTTTATTATGGCTTATTCAGATGTAAAATTTTATTAATTATAATTATAATAATAATAATAATAATAATAATAATAATAATAATAATAATAATAATAATAATAATAATAATAATAATAATAAAATCTATTATTAATCGATAATTATTGTTTATATTTTCTGTTTTTTCTGTTTGTTTGTTTGTTTTAATTAATTGTGATAAAATTTTAATGGGTCAAGTTTGAAGAAGTTTTTTTTTTTTCTTTTACTATCCATGTTTTTGTTTGGCGTTATGTAAGGCACGTCCCTATAATCTATGTTTTTTTTATGTTTCATCACATCTATCAACTAATTTACTAATTTGATGTGTTTAAAGTTGAATTCTGTCATTTTATGACATCAAAAACTAATGTTTAGACGCCAAAGAATAAAATAAAATGCTTGGTTGTAAACATCATAAATATCATCGAAATGCATTCAAAGTTCAATAAAGTTTTTGTAAAGAGATTATTTATTTATTATTACCGTATTATTACACAAAAATACGACAACAAATACACAAAATTTATGTTGCTTAGATAAAATAAAAAAAAAAAAGAAAAAAGTTTTCAAATATTATTGTTTGTCATGCGACAAAAGCAGAAAGTTTAATGATTTGCAGACGTATTTACCATAAACACGTTATCACAAGCAATAAATAAAAACAAAAAACCCAAAAATTTGTTAAAATTTTCGATTTTATTAAAGTTGAATATCCTTAAACATGTTTAATATTCCGTAACGCAACAACGTTATCTTAGAAAATCACTAATTACCAATTATTACTGTTAAAGCTGTTTGTTAAATAAACAATCAATACAACACCGTAGCTAAGTTGCGTAAAGAAAAAAAAAAAAAAAAGAGGGAATTCATTGTTGGTACGAAGCGTTCACTGTTAATTGTAATTGTAATTCTCTGTTTTAATTTCTATTTAATGTTAAACAATTTTACAATTGTCTTGATATAGATAAATATATATTGTGGTATTTGAAGAAGTAGTAGTAGCACCAGCAGCAGCAGCAGTAGCTAAAGTAACATTTATGTTTAAGGGCGCGGATGTGAGTAGACTCGGTTAAAATATTATTTAAGCAGCAAAACATAACAATAACAATGAGAAAACAATAAAAGAAAAACAACGATAGCAATGATTTTAATCAAAATATATGATATTAACATTCAAGTGGTAGAAGAATTCTTATAATTAATGATGTGATAAATATGAATAAAATTTATTTTTACATTTCTATGAAGTAAAATGTGGGGTTGAATAATTATTTTGTAATACCCACTGATGATGCATTACGTTACGAGTCGGTTATTATTGGTTTATGCTGCGCTTTATTTAATTTTTATTTCTTCATTAACATTTTTTGTTTTTTTTTTTTTTTTTAATAATTCTTATAAAAGATGGAAGTAAATTAATATCGAAACAGGGATACAAATGTCTTGTAGAATTAGTTCCAGTTTTGATATAAATAGATTTTCTGTCTGGTGTAAAAAAAAAAAAAAAAACGTTACAATTCTGGTGTCCATCGTAAATGTAATAGATCTATACACAGGAGTAACAGTGGCATCATCATAAATTAATGGTTTGCCAGTGTATGCCGTTGGGAAAACATTAAAATAAATTTATATTTTCAAGAAATATAGGATCGTACTTGATGGATTCTCTGTTGTTGTGTTTCATATTTATTAACGTTTTCTACCATTGGAAAACTTTAAATTAAGAGGCTTAAAACACACATGAAGCATCTTCAACAAACAAATAACCAAAAATATTAATATAGTTCTTACAAGGATTGAATTATATTTTGGTTTAAGTATATTAATAGAACCCACAAGACTAACGAACAAGATTAACAACCATACAAATCCCCTTTTGAGAATAGCAAATTTTACTGAAGTATTTCTTCTATAATTTCACACACAGAATTTTATAACAAATGAGATTAATTTATATTTATTAACTTAAAACAGAACTTAAGTTAAGCCAAGTTTTTGGGTTATTATTTGCTTAAAAAAAAGAAAACAAAGAAAAAAAAACAATAAATTATCTTGTAATGAGTAATTAATTGTGATTTTAATTGTTTCAGCAATGATTTGTGTAATTATTAAGTGATTAGATTAGTTAGCTAAGGGATGGAGGACATTAACACACTTATTGGCTTTGTTGTGTTTATACTTCTACTACTACTCCCCTTTCAATTTTATTTCAATTAACTTTCTTGCTTATTTTTCTTGTAAATCGCAAAAATGATTGATTTTTCTAAGAAAAATAATATTTGTTCGATGGTGGAGCTTTTATAAAGCTGTACGCTTAAGTTTGTGTACTAAAAACAAAAAAACCAAGTAAAAAACATTTTAATGCAGTTTTTTGGAGGACTTTTATGGAAATAGTTAAATTTTGATGTAGGAGTAAGACTTCAAGTGTACAAACTGTACAATTTCGTTGTTAACAACACAAAGTTTAAAAATAGATAAATCTAGATAATTTAATTAAATATTAATTTGTTTCTAATAAATGTTTATTTAGCCACACTTCGCATGGTGAATAAACAATAAAAAAAAAAAATTCTATGTTTTACCAAACCAATCTACACACAATACCCGGAAATAAAAACGGATTTTGTTCCTTTTTTTTTGTTGTAATTAAAATTGTTTTGTTTTGCTTATTGACCAACGCTGGCGTAGCTTAGCTGGAAAATCTGTTTTTATTTTTCGATGTTTTACTAATAAATATATTTCGTATTGCTTATATTTATTATTCTTGTTATTGAAATCATGTAATGTTATGTGATCAAAGTGTGTTATAGTTCTGTAGAATGAAAAAAAAAAACAACTAAACTCCATGTTTCCTATTGTAGCCAAGCCATACTCATGAATATTACTTTTCTAATGTATTACGACAAACAAATGGGAAATCATTTGCTTGCTAGAGAGATGTTTATGTTTATTACATTAATGAAGCGTTTTTTTTATTCGGGTTTTCGTATTTTCGTATTTTCGATTGGGATTCGGATTTTTTTGTTCTTTAGTTTTACTTTGTTTACTCTGTGCTTCTTCTTTATTTATTTTTTTTTTCGAGTGTAGAAAATCATCGTCATCATCATTGTATTTAACGGTAAATGTTGATTATGTTTACGAGAAATAGACCAAGAGTCAAATAGAAAATAAAAAGTAAAAGAAGAAATGGCACAAAAGACAAAAGAGTAAATAGACATCGATAAGACAAATAGTAGAGTCAGTTGTGCTTTTATAATGTAATGAAATATATATATAGGAAAAATCAAAATCTATTGGGAATTCATGTCACGAGTTAGTTCTCAATTTTCAGTGTTTCTACCATTCCATTAGAGAAACATCATCACTAGTAACAGCAGGCAATAGCAGCACCGCCTTCATCTCCCAAATTGATGGGTGAAAGTGTTAAAAACAACCAACAAAAAAGCTAAAATAAAACGAAGTAAAATAAAGTAAATTTGTTTGACGTGCACAAGTCAATTTCATCGTATCATCATCGGTCTGGGTTGTCTGCTGATGTTTTACGTTTTTTTTTTGTTCTTTCCTCGTCTTTTCGCCTTTTATTTGTTTTAATTTTTCCTTTGCCAAGGAACACAAACGATTTTGCATTTTTTGACTATTAAATGATGAAAATGGCATAAAATAGGAGAAATTATTATAACGTCAATACGATGAAATTTAGTAGCGCGGCTTTGATTTTACGAGGTAGACATGGTACGTTATTTCCTTACTTTGTTTTCTCGTGTGTAATTTTTGTTTGTCATACTAAACATTTATTTTAGTTTAAACCACCCCTTTGGCTCTGTCACCCAGATTCAATCGTGTGCGTTTTTTTTTATTTCATCTCTTCCTTGTTTAATTTTTTTTTATTTTCTCGTGCAAATGGCACAGTAAGTTTTGTTTTGTCGATCATAAACGGAATTGAAGACAAAATTGAAAAGTGGTAAATTTTATGACTTTAACACAAAAATGAATGTGATGAATTTATATACGATAATAAATTAAATTTGGTTTCGTTACGTTTTCAGTTTTTATTATAAATTTTTTTTATTTTTTCCTTTCGATTTTATTTTATTCCTTCCTTAACTTCAATTTTTTCCATTCTTTCTTTCTTCCTTATTTCTTTCATGTTGGTGATACAAGCACCCAACCAACAAGCCATCTAGCATCCCAGTTTGCCTTACTGTTTAGTAATATTATTACGTGGAACCAATTTTATGTGTTCATTGTTATGAAACATTTTAGATTCAAAAGAAATTTTCTTTTCTTTTTTTTTCGCTTTATATTAATTTATGAAAAACAAAAATCAACGGAAAAGCGAAAGTAGATAGAATGGAGACGAGGAGTTAATTTAAGGTTTAATAAAAGGGCTAAATTTCGAATAATTGTGTCTTATCATATCTCTGTTCGTTGGAGCAATCAATTTTCTTACTTAAATTTTGAAAAATGAAAATTCATCTGCTCATAACTTTGGAACGGAATTTAATTTAATTTAATTTAACGGAACGGAGAAAAAATCTTTATACAGCATGTCTGGAGACCAGATTCGAAACTTTTCCCCAAATTTCAGGTAATTTAAAAATAATTTTTTTTTTCATCAAAATTGCATACAAAGTATCAGAAAAATTTTCGATTTTTAGTGGCAAAATACATAAATTCAGATCGAGCTGAAACTCTGCAGAAATGTTCTTTGGGTGATACTGAATTGTGTTTGTTCTCGGAGTTTTTCGTTAAAAAATTTATTTCTCGAGAAACAAGCAACGTCCAATCAAAACGAAATTATTCTCGTCAGAAGTCATTACCCGTAAACAATTTAAAAAATAAGCGAGATAATTAGTGTTAATTGTTTTGCTACCATAAGATTAATACAAAAAAAAAACGCAACCACGTTGAACATAATTGAAAAATCGATTTGTTTGTCGAAACAATTAATTAGTTTTCAATTTACAGGAGGAAAACAAAAAAAAAACGAGTAAAGAGAAGACAAAAAAGTTTCACCAAAAAAAATTTTCTTATAAAAACAATTTAAATTTATAAAACGGATTAAGGACGAAAGTTTAATGTTAAAAAAAAGTTTTTTTATTCAAGCAAACAGCACAACAAAACAAAAATTTTTATCAGAAGGTTGACAAAATCGTGTGACCGTGTTGACTATTTCGACGTACCGTTCAACCATTCTGACAAAAAAAAAATAAATAAAAAAAGATTTGTTTGGACTTTAAACTTGAAATATTGTTTCAACAAAAGTTTTCCCCGTTTTATTTTCGGTGATAGAAAAGGGATTTCTTTAACTGAATTTTCTAGAGTAAAATGGAAAAAATAATTTTTTGCAGTAGGATGCTGTTGTTAATCCTATTTTAGTTTACAGGAGTTTTTTTTTTTGTATTTTACGGTAGAAAATTATTTTCTTTCTCAAAAAGTTCTCGCAGTACGCTTTTTAGTTTTCCGTTAAGTAAAAAAATAATAAATTTTATTTAAATTTATTATAGTTCTGGTGAAAAGTTTTTCCGTTTTTCTGTTTTTTTTTTTTTTTTTTTTCATGTATTTCTATTTGTCGTTTACTTAATCCTTGACACTTGTTTTAATTATGCAACGACAAAATGTATAATTGATTAAGGAATTTATTAGAAAATTTATAATTTAAAGCTTTAATATTGTAAAGTAAAGTTTTACTGGTGAATTATGTAATAAAGACGTACTTTTTTTTTTTTTTTGGTATTAAGCAGGTACTGTTTTGTGGTTAGCTTAATTTTATAAGACTTTGTATACTTTGTATAAAGTTATGATGGAATTACTGGTTAAACACAAAACACGAAACATTTAAATATTTATTTTTTGCTTTAATGATACAAAAGTTAAACAGAAATGTTTTAATAATTTAAAAGAATCTTTTTTGATTTGTTTTCCATTTGTTTTTCTTTTTTTCAATTAATTAATTAATTAATTTGATGTGAAAACAATCAACATGAATGCGAGGCTAAATTATATTTAAAAAAAAAATGATAAGAACTCAAAAGCAAGGTTAAAGAAATGTTTAAAGATACAGGAGATGTGTATTCAGCTATATACTTCAGAAAAACGATTTTAAGATCACAAACTCAGCTGCAAAAAACAGCAAAAAAAATACGTTAAAAAGATTGTGAAAATCAAACTTTACAATATAGGAGATTCCTGTAATTTAAAACGTTACAAAACCTGAAGAATGAAACAATGAAACAACAAATTGATTAACATTTATTTGGAACAATAGGTAAAAAGCAACGTATTTTTTGCATAGAACGTTAAGGGGAAAAAAAAACTTTAAGCAGTTGCACCACCAGTAACAGCAGCACCATTAACCACTTGATAAAAAAAAATTATTTTACTAAGTTATTTTGAAATTTTTTAATTCTTTTTTTTTGTTTCTTTGTAATGCTGTGAATTTATATTTAATTAAAATTAATAATTTTTATTTTTTATTTCTGTTGTAAATAAATTTTAATTAGTTAAACTTTTCCGAAATGAAACCACTAAACTAAAGCCATATATAAATGTTTGACTTTTGGTTGGTTGGCTGTTTGGTTGGTTGGTTATTTGGTTGGTTAAATCGGTTTTTTTTTTCCCAACCATTTATACATTTGTTTATTAGTTTATGTATAGTTTTATTAAAATAATATTATAGGATTTTTAAAGCTTTCTATTTGTTTAAGCAAAAAAAAAAAATAAAAATATATAATTGTTTAATGATTTTGTTATCACTTACTTGGATGGTGTGCTAAAAGAACTTTATGAACGTCATAAGAACAGGAAAACATTTTTTTTTGCTTTCAAGTTTTATTCCTCTTTTTTTGTTCTACTTGCTGTGTAATTTAATCTTAATTCTTAATGAAATGCACACTTAAAAGCTAAAGCAGACAAATAAAAGAAAAAAGAGTTTTTTTTTTTTATATATAATTAATGGTGTTTCATTAATAAATTTAATCCGTTGACACTAAATAATGTTTCTATAACAAAAGCGTTAAAAATGCAATCCGCTTACAAAGAGAATAATAATAATAATAATAATAATAATAATAATAATAATAATAATAATAATAATAATAATAATAATAATAATAATAATAATAATAATAATAATAATAATAATAATAATAATAATAATAATAATAATAAAAAGCACAGTGAAAAGCTTACACACA